>JAWWEW010000112.1:55064920-55106680 GCA_035583185.1 Anabacerthia variegaticeps
TTTCCTTTTCCTTTTCCTTTTCCTTTTCCTTTTCCTTTTCCTTTTCCTTTTCCTTTTCCTTTTCCTTTTCCTTTTCCCTTTCCCCTTTTCTTTTCTTTTTCTTCCTTTTTTTTTTTTTCCTTTTTCCTACATGGAAGAATTTTTTTATAAATATGGTAATATTGAGCTGTAATAGTCCATGAACAACTGTCATTGAGCTTTCCCTTGCTCCTATTTGTAACTTTTCCTTTTTTTAAAAGACAAGTAAGTATGGTATGTGCTAATGTTATTTTCTACTGTCTGAGAACCACCTACACCTATCTTTATCCTCACATATCATCAAAAATCTACTGTCAGCTGTAAATAACAGCAAAATTGAATTGTAGGCATTTTGTATTTAGCCCTGTCTTGTCTGAAAGACATTAACACCTATTTGTGCTTAATGTGATATTTTCAAATGTCAGTGTCTCTTTCTCTACCCATGCGTCATGACTGCCAGTAGGCAATACAGTTAAGGACGGAGTTGAATTATTTCCAAAGATATGGTATTATAATGTTAGGTATACAGATATTTTCTACAGCAATTCATATTTCTTCTTGTATTATAGTCTGATTTTTTTGGCCCCTCTTTGCCATCCACTGAATATGCATTCTTAACAGTGACTTGCTGATCTCTAATTTGTCTTCTGATTAATCTGATGTCATACCACTGTCAATTCTGAACGTACATAGTTGTTGGAGCAATGCCAGCATTTGACTTTTCTATTTTGTCAATGGTTTGCACAAGACTACCACCATCTTTTGTCAAATCTCTAGCAACTGAGAAAAGCTTTTTTTCAGTATTTTAGGCCAGCACTATCGGGCATTTTTCTTGTAATAAGTGAAACAGGGAAGAATCTTCCCCTATTCATCGATGCTGTGCCAGTTATGAATTTGTGAACCTCTGAGTATACCTGGGCAGCACTGCAGATGCAAAGGTTAAGTATTTGCTTGCACTGTTTGGGCCTTAAATGTGCTCAGAACGACCTATAGAGGCTGGAAGAAGCTCAGACTTTTCAGACTGATTCCCAAGTCTCAGACTGGACCACTGCCATGTCAGTTGTACAATATGGAAGAGTTTCCTGACTTCAGCATACAAACAAGCACCCCCATCATGCCTCAGCATGCTTTACACATACATCTAGTACTAATACTGACTTTGTGACTAGTTTCTCTAATGGAAATACATTTCTTCTGTTCATAATTTCTGCACTAAGGGAAGTAGCTATGTGCGTTTGCTAAAGATGCAACTACTGTTTGCTCAGCACTGCCCTTTTCCACTTAACCACATCAAAGCTGAGTGAATTTGTTAGGCATGTCCTCCTCTGCTGTTGCCTTAAGAAAACTCCTGGGAAAAGGCATAAAAAGCCAGAGAGCTTTGGGGTTATAAAAGTATTTTTGTCATAAAAAACAAAGTGAAAAGCCAGAAGAGTGTCTTTTTTTTTTTTTTTTTTTTTTTTAAAGGAAGAAAACTGAACACTTAATTTCTTTTCTTTCCCTTTTTCATTGCCCCTACCTCACAGTTTAAGAAAAACTGGCTTAGGAGTGCTAATCTTACTTAATTTGGTTTCTCCTCAGGAAGGGAGTTCTGTTTACTGCATGAGCAAAAACCCGGTGATGGATTAATTTTTCGTGTTATTTGAATTGCGCACTGGTTTGGAAGAAAAAAATCGAATCTGTGGGCATGTTTTATGAATTTTAATCAAGCTGTGGCCTTAGTTTATGAATTTCTGATTCACAATTCAGCCACAGAGGTATTCATGTGTTCACTTACTATTTAAATTATGTGTTTTAGGTTAATTAAATCAGGACTAGATCTAAAAATCCCCAAAATCTGCAGTTCTTTGTGTAGCTGTATTCTTTATGCATTTAAACCAATTCTTCTAGCAAGCCTAACTGTGGCAGTTATTGTCAGATAATATAGGAAATAGCACACAATAGCCACTGGGGACGGAATAAGATGTAAGTAGCACTGCAGCATTCATGAGTAACTATTTCAAGTGGTTCATGTCAGCATAGCTTTAGTTAAGTTGAAAATCAGATCACTGGAAAACTGACATGAGAAAAAGAGGTGAGCTAAGACTTCCAGGTTTTAGAGGAAAGTAATGTTTTTGGAATTCAGCTCCATCACTCAATTGTTTTAGTAGCCTGAATAAACAGAGTAATCAATATAAAATGGTGCTATTTTTATTTGATGCCTTTTTTTTTTTAATTGTAATAGCTGAGCTCTTTCTAAAGTGCGAAACCTTTAAGTAGCTTAGTAACCAAAGTGTAAATGTGTTCTTTGAGGCATACCCTGGATCTGAGGCAATATAATGGCCCATTGCTATGCCTGATGCTTTGGGGACTGCTGTGTCACAGACAAGACAGGACTGCTCACTGCCTGAAACAATTCTCTGGCCCTGCACTGAAGTGTCTTCCTTGGGGACAGCTAACCCTTAACCTAGAGAGGTCATGGGATCTTCAGCACTGCACACTTTTAAAAAACCAAAGAGTGGTCATTCATCATCAATTAATCCTGATTAGGAAGGTGTAGAACAGATGGCCTTCCAATTTTATAGTCATTTTTAGTTTAATAATTTTTCCCTCTATTCAGTCATTCTGAATAGTAGTCTCCATAATTTTCAGTTTAATTTTGTTCATAACCGGAGGTAAAAGTGGGGTGTCTTGACAGCTTTTGGCTCAAATTCTTCATTATTACATGGAATGCCTTCACATGTGAAGCAGAAATACACATTTAAGAGAAGAATGAGAAGGAAAAGAAAAAGAAGACACAAAGGGAGACGTGCTGCTGACAATTTAGTCCTTCCACATATTTCAGGCTAAGGTTTGTTTGGGAACAACATGGACCTAGTTCTGAAGAAAGGGGAAGGAATAGCCACATGGGAAAAAATTTGAGAAGATTTCAGTTAAACTGAACATGGTGACACCTGCCATCTGCTCACTCATACATGAAAG
Source organism: Anabacerthia variegaticeps (assembly GCA_035583185.1). NCBI lineage: Eukaryota > Metazoa > Chordata > Aves > Passeriformes > Furnariidae > Anabacerthia > Anabacerthia variegaticeps. Next base: position 55,067,897 of record JAWWEW010000112.1, read on the forward strand.
ACAAGCACTGATAGCATGCCCCATCCTTTATGAAATTTTTAAACAATAAACTAACAATATATGTCATTTGTCTGGCAGTGTTTAAACATAAGAAATGAATCAATGTATTTCTTCAGTGCAAGTACTTCCCTTTGAGATCAAATTGCTCTCTACAGACTTACTGAACTGTATGTAGTTGTTGATCACTAATAGATTCTTTGAGGACTAGTTATGAATATAATCAACTTTCTGTAGACATAATTTTTGCCATGTTTTTGGAAAATAATTCTAAGATGAGAATGAGGTGCTGAATTCTAGGTAGGTGCAAAGAAAGGTGATGTTTGTGACAAGTAGATCTCCCCATGAGCCTTGGTCTGGGTGAGTAACATCAAATCTCTACTTAATAATTGGGTTTTTTTTGCCAGCTTTAATTGAATGTCATAAATTCAGCAGTTACAGTTTGTTTAATGTACCATAAGTTAAAGAACAAAAGAAGATCATCTTATGGTTGGTTTCTATAACTCTGCACAATTTTCTTTGATGGTTGCAACATATTGAAAATGGGAAAAAGGGAGGCTTCCCTACCACTATAGCTAGCTGCCATGCATGACTGAGAGATAAGATTGTATGGAGGTATATGCATTATAGAATTGCTAGGTTATGGAAAGATCTGTGAAAGGAATGTAGGCATCTGAATTAAGACAATGTTGGACTTTGGCACTGATTTAAAGTTCATTTCAACTATCTCCACTGACAGCTACATGAGACAATTAGCATCCAGTTGCCATCTGTGAGCTGTTAGCAACTTTTCTCTCAGCTGAGGCACTATACCAGACACTGTGGCATTTCCATTTTACTGTAATATAAAGGAATCCATGTGAGATCCCATTGAAGGTGCTCCTCCACCTGTTGAGATTGAGAAGTTTGGTCTTGTGAGCAATTACAGAGCACACTGCCCAGGTTGCAAGTGACAATGCAGGGACCACTGACCATTGCTTTCTTTCCAAGCAGGTGTCCTCTTGCTAAGCAAGATCTCTCTGGTTTAAACATGCATGCAGAGTTTTGCATCTCCTGCCATTACTTTCCATTTCCCCTTGAGATAAGGAATATGTTTTCCTTCTGCAAATATTGTGCCATTTTTTTTTCCTTTTTTTTGTTCTTTGTTTTTCTTTCCCCTTTTGCCGTTGTGGCATTGCTCATAGGAGTTGATGATAGCTGTGAAGAAACAGGTTTGATATATAGATACATTCTTAGGCTGTTCACCTGGGAGATAAATAGCTTGAGACTCCTGTTTCAGCAATCACTTATGTCAAACAGCTTTTGACTAGAATACACAAGTGGTTTGTAAATCAGGGTGGGAACCTGGGATTCCTCACTTTAATCTGAATGCTCAAACTGCTAAACTATGAAGCCATATTTGCTAATATTCTATCTTGGCTGTCAGTTAATTGTTAATATTCTTTTCCTAGAGGTTACATTCCCTAAGCAATCTGTAAACAACAGCAAATCAGATAAAAAGGCAAGAGCTGCCTTATAGAATAATAACAGAACAAACAATAAAAAATACCCAGACTTGCCAATACTATCTAGATAAGATCACTTTCAAACTGAGAATTTACACCATATGAGTTCTTTTATTGAGGTGTTATGAGAGAAACATAATTACTACCCAAGTAACTGTAGACAAGCTGATACCTGTGATACATCAAAGCAAATCAAAACTTCAGCCTCTCTGAAATGATATATTATTATATGAAGTATTGTACTGTAGTCTATGAAAAAAAAATTGCTAAACTTACTCTGCATTAACTGTATGTTAACTTTAGAAAATATGTTAATATTGCTGGAACTGATGAAGTGCTTTTTCTTAACTTTTGGTTTAAAAACCCCAGAGAGGTCTATATTTAAGATACTGTGCCAACATAAGGTGAGCAATAGTTGCTGACCATTGAAAGCCATCAATAAATCAACTGATTAGGATCTGTGAAGAGTGAGAGATGATTACATAGGGAAGTAAATTTACTTCACAGAATCATAAGGCTGGAAGGAACCTTGGGAACATACTTAGTTCTTCCCCAGTCCTAAGACAGAACTAAACATGCAAAATACACTTTTGGCAAACGCTTGTCTATTCCCTAAATACTAGGGGAAGATTTCTACTCCAAACAACAGGGCTCTGGAAACGTTTTCTGAGAGCAGGAAAGGGAATGCTAACTAGTGTCAGGATTGGAGCTCAACCAGTTTGTGAAAGGGATCCGTGGTATAACAGCTGGTGCTAATTGGAGACTGGAATTAATCTCTAGAAAAGTCTATATCTGCTCTATATTCCTAGAAGGAGTGGAGTATTCTGCCAGGGATAATATTTCATTTGATTCTGGACCATGCACACCAAAACTCTAGCTAACTGTAAATTTGTTTACAGAGTAGGTTTAAGCAAGATGTTACAGTGCAAATCAGCAGGGAACACACCTGGGCTCAGACTTAGCTGCTACTGCCTTTAGACAGGGATATAGGAAGGAAAACAGACAGAGAAATACAGACTATAAGAGAAACAGGAAGGGGATGGAGGCACTGTCTAGGGCAGACAAGCTTCTTGTGTGGGGAATTGAATAAAAGCATGAGTGAGAATCCAACTCTCAATCCCCAATAACTCTGTCCCCCTTCCTCACCAGAAACCAGCCTGACTATCCAGGACCTTGGCATTGGCAAAGGAAGTATCCAGGCTATGAGTATTCCTTGCTGCCCTGTTGCTTTTGGAAATTCCTTACATCACCTCTGCAGAGCCATCCCCTTCTGTTTGTAAGCAGCGTGCCTACCTAGCTGGCCCAGGGAAAACTTCTTGTGAAGGCTTGGTGCTACCAGCAAGCATCTCATACCTTTTTCTTTTTGCCATGGGCCATAGTAAGTCCTGATGGCATATGGCCACCTCTCAAGTGCTGCCAAAATAATGTTAGATTGAGCCTCCTAGAAATTATGCCTCCACTTTACTCCCCTTCATCCTTGATAATGTGACTTTCAAATGTGAGGAAGATATGCATGGCTCTGGTAGGACTGAAATCTGTTTCTTTTAGCAGATGTCTAATCATAGTAGATGCTGGTTCTTGTTCAACTTAAACTGCAAGCCAGATTTACTCATATGCTATATCTCCAAATTAGATATTGTCTTACATTTCTCGGGGGTGAAATAAAGAGGTTTTCAGAATAAAACTGTCAAAAAATATTAGCTTTATTAGCAGTAACAAAAATGAAAAGCAAGCTTTCTTGAGTGTGTGCAAGACATAAAACTCAGTGAATGCAGATAAAAGGACAGTTTTCATGCAATGACAGCCCTAGATCAAGAAAATGAAACAGATAAGTGATAAACATACAGAAAACAAATAACTGCACATCAGGTTGCTTGGTATTAAGACGACATTAATTTTATCTTGCGTAAACCAGCATGACTGAAGAAAGTAAAGTATTAAAGAAGACTAGTGAATGCTGAAAATCATGTAATATAATAAAGTATTTTGTGTAGATTTACTTTGTGTTATTCACATTTTTTTTTTCTTCACAAAGGCCTACCTCAGTTTGCATCAAATTCTGTCACCAAATAAGAATACACTGAATAGGTTCAAGCTCTTTTGATTCATACACAGGCAAAAACTTAATTTAAGTAGAGTACAGGTTGGAAACATATCTCAACAGTTTAAGTTGAAATATGTTTAAATATATTTATGGGCTATTGTAATTAAGTCATCTGAAAAAAATAAGAGAATGTATCCTTAGATAGGTGAATCTAGGCATTATAAGGTGTTAAAACATGTTTGGCGCAGCTAGGAATTTTAATATTCCCTTTCAGTACCTTCTCAAATTCTCAACTGGTTTAAAGGCTGCAATCCTGTTCACTAAATAGTTCAGACATTGCCTTTGCTTTTTCTTCATTCATCACTGAAATGGCCTCCTTTGGAAGAAACCTTTACTTTTCCAAGACTGACATTGTGCAAAACCTACAAGACTGCATTTGGGAAACTTTAATGCTTTTTGATCTAAATTAATTTACACTGTGCTAATTTTTAAGTCTCATACTTTTTTATCTCATCACTCCTTGATGGTCTTGCTATAAGAGAATATTAAAGCAAGAAATATTGGTAGGGATCTGGGCGAGACAGTGAGAAAAGATTGGGTTTGTATCCCCAACTTATTTTGTGAACTCATTCTCCCAGTTTGCAAAGAATGATTCTAGCTCTCCATTCATGGTAGGAAGGATGGAACTGTCAGTTGCAATGGAAAGCCAAAGTGTGTTTATGCTCTGTGGTAGGGTGCCAGTGGAGAGGATGCCATCCCATTTGCTTTAAACTAGCTTGCATGTGTATAGGAGCACTGCAGCCATGAGAGCAGTGCAGGGCAACTACTGTGCTATTTCCTTGTTACCTCTGGCCTAGGAAGACAGCCTTGGGTTCTCCCAACAATCTTCCCAGCAGCATGCTTGTACCAGGATCTGAAGTTGGTTCACACTTCAGAGGGACTTTCTCATTGTTGTCTTGCAGTGCAAAGATACTTGGTACCTCTTGAAAATCATTTACATGGCAGAAAGGATTGCTGGGAGACATGCTGGTGTTTTTCCTTTTGACCTTCCTGTGGAGATGGTGCTATTGTAAGCCCTTGCTTTTTTGCCTTTTGAAAAGTGTTTTATCTTCTATCAGTGCTTCTTCCTACTTTCAGTACTTCTCGTTCCATTGTAAGGGAATCCCCACGCCCACTGAAGTTCATTGCAGGATTCCCACTGGCCTAGGTGTGTTTGAGACCATATTCTAGCACATAATTTATTTTCAACTGCACTAGAAATGGTCAAATATGAGCATAAGTTATGCCATGTCTCAAGTTGATCCAATTTTCAGTCAAATAAAATTTTTTTAAAGTGGACAAAGGACAACATTTTTTTTTAAATTAATATAAAGAATCTGAATGCATTTAACATTCTCAATTAATTTTGCACAGGCTTATCACAATTCTGAGAGTGTTTTGCTTTTATTTTGTGTCCTCGTCAGTTGTTTGGGCCAGTAACAGTGCTCCCTCCCAGCTCTTTAGCAACAAGACTAAGCCAAACATGCATAATATTACTTACTTCTCCCAACAATTGGTTTTTCGTGAGCTACAAAGTTTGTAGTGTCAGATCCCCAGCTGTCACAGCTGAGCATCATTAGGTAATTCATGTTACAAATGACAGTCTTATGGTAACTGTTAAGGTAGTAGCTATGAGAAGTCAATTAAAATTGTCAACTGAACCAGTAAGATCAGCATTGCTAGTTGGAGGTTATAGGCCCTATGCTAATTTTGCAACTTGAGGAACAATATTTTTTGGGTTATAAATGCTTCAAATAGGTATGTGGGTCAGACACTGATCTACATTTGATTCATTGGCTGCTCAAAAGGAAGCACTGAAAAACACTTTAACTTTCAGTGTGACACTGGAAAATACGTTCAGTGAAAAGGCAGGTTAATCAAAGTGAGGGAAGGCACTGTTTGCCAGGAGATAAATTCATTGGCACTGAAGATCCTGACTGCCCCTCAGACTATGGGACTCTGGTGGCCCCTCAGACTATGGGACTTTGGTGAGACTGTGTGGGGTGTCTCAGCTGATCAGAGGAGCTGACTACAGAAAACAGGGAACCAGCCAGACGATGAAAAGCGGTAACAGATCATTATTTTGTAACAATGAAATTCCATAAATATGCTTTTTTGCTGTAGGAAATGGTGCTTAGGATGGCTGTGTAGAAAATGAAAGTAGTTTAAAGAAAAATGTTGTCCCATGGCCAAGAAGAGCTCTCAAAATTACTTGGCAAACAGACAAAGTAATTAATTCCAGATATTTATGTATAAATCCTAAGGAGAAAAAAAACCAAACAAAAATAATGCTGAGTATATTTGAGAGTCTAGCACAAGTTGTCAGATAAGTTTTGTGAGATAGAAGGAATGGCATTAAAGCGCTCATAAATTGGCCTCTGAAACTGTATTTCCCTGTCATTAAGAACAGAATAAATGGGCCTCTCATTTTTGGTCAATCTGACCCACCCTAAAGCAAAGACTTTTTTAAATATTTTACGAGTTTCTGGATCTCATTTCTACCATGGCTAATCATCTCCATTGCCCTCCAACTCCACCACCTCAAGGAATATACTTGTTTAGATTTACTGTCACACATTGTTTCCAAGAAAGTAATCTGATGAATGAAGGCAAAGAAACAACTAGAGATCAGGATTTCCTTTATTGCCTTATCTACAACTTTGTAATCATAATTTCTTAGTCATAGTTTCTTTCAGATTCCTACCTTTCTGTGTATGATTTTTCTGTCATTTACTACCTTCTTCCTTCTGGCTTTTCCTCTAGCTTGAAAACTATCCGAGCTGAACTTGAGGTGACTAGTCTGACAGGCTCATGGAAACAGCTGAGCAATAGGATGACCTGCAAGTCTCCTGAAAGGCATAGCAGTTTCTTAGCAGTAGAGGCATGATGTCAGGGTTTAGACCCAGCTCACGGTGATGCCAGCTGCTCCCAGTGTGTGTTGGACATGGAGCAGCAAGCTGAGAAGGGGCACTTCAGTTTCTTCCTTTGGCATTTATCTTCCTGTCTCCTTTTGTTTTTCTAGAAAAAGAAAGCACAAAAGGAGCAACAGAGGTGAGAGCTATGGCTTAATTCCTGTTGTCTCCTTAGCCTAAGGAGGGGGACTTTCAGCAAAAAAAAATCATTCCAAGGTGTTTTTCCTCCGGTAAAAGTCAGAGAAGAGGAAGGGGAAAATAAGGGCACTGCTTGTTTTTCCTCACCTGATTTGTGAATACCTGGTTTAATGTTGGCTTACTTGAACATTTTGTCAAGCAAAAATAGGCGCCTGAGGACCAAGCGGGAGCGTAAGCGACTCTGACCCCTGAGAAGGTGGAGGTTCCGATGGTTCCTCCGCAGGGAGGGAGGCAGGAGGCGGCGGGGCTGCGGCGGTAAGGGCGGGCGGCTCGGGCAGGACCGGCCCCGGGCACTCCAGGGCCTGCCTTGCCATTACAGCCCTGGAGTTGCCATTCCAGCCCTGCAGTTGCCATTCCAGCCCCAACAGGTGGCAATCGCCGCCTGGCTCCTCTCCCTCACCTCCACCAAGCACCTGCACAGAGGACTCTGCTGCCGAAATCCTCCACGCCCGGCAAAGCTGGGGCTTCAAATGCAGCTTTCTCTGCACCAGCTGCTGCCTTTCAGGTTTCAGGTGATCTCCTGAACCTGATATACCTACATGTCAGAAATCTGAAGTAGAAGAAAGCAGCCATAAACTATGGCAAAAACCATGATCTTGTCTCAGTGACATTACCTGGAGTCACACAGAAGTCCTCAGGTCTGTGGAGGTTTTAGCCCGATGCAGGATTTGCCCCTCCTGTTCTGTCTTCATTTCCATATTTGTTCCTGAGGTATAAAAAAATAAACAGTCTCAGAAAACAAAAGAGTGTGTGTGTGCGTGGAGAACGGCGCTGTTAGTGAAGCTGAGTTCACGCATTGCCATGGAAACGTTCACATCCTAGCAACAGCTTATTGATAGCAAGATGACATGGAAAGACAAGAGCTGATGCCTTTGACTCACGAGAAAACAAGCTATCCTGCATTTCTACTCCCTTACCTTCTTTTCCAAGAGTGTATAGTGGTTTAATATAAAAATCCATGATGAACATTTCTTTTGTAACTGCTTTGGTTTTATGTTGAAACATTACTTGCTAAGAAAAGTTGATACAGTTGAATTACTATAGTTGGCTATCTGACAAAAAAATAAATATTAAAATGCAACAAAGAAACACAAGGGCATTAAATTGTTTGGTTGGTTGTTTTTTTGTTGTTTTTTTTTTTTTGTTGTTTTTTTCCTTTAGAAATGTAGCAGGACCTTTTTTGATTAACTAGAAATATGTAGAAGGTCAATTCACTCTTTCCTGTCCATCTTTGCACTTCCCAGAAAGTTTGCTACAGCTGAAATCACTTGGTGTGATGCAGGGTGGAATTGGTTGTGGTGCAGTTTTCATTCCTTGTGATGGTAAGGGAATATGTGCTGGAAAGTACTGAAAATCTTTGTTTGTGTGCCTTTGGGTTAGGGTGAGCAGAGCAGCATTCAGGTGCATTGGCTGAGGAAGTGCATTTCCTTCATCCTCCTGATGTACAGTGATAAATGAAGCTTCACCCCAGTGAAGACAGGGTACCACAGCAGTCGCTGTGTGTGAAAGGGTGTATCTTTGAAAGCAAGAATCAGAATGTTGTTTGTACTTTTATTTTAACTATTGTGTACAATAGCATTGTGGAGTCCCAGCTGTAAAGCAAGATTTAATAGTTTGTCTGTCAATGTGATTATTCATTGTTAAGAAGAAAACCCAACAATTCCTTTATTAATTTTTGTTTGTTTATATAATTGATTGATTTTTTCTTGGTTGTTTGGGTTATTTTTGGTGGGGGTTTTTTGGTGTGTGTGTTGTGGGTGTATAATCACTGGAAATGTTTCTGTAAAAGTAAGTATTCCAATAACCATTTTGGAAAATCACGAAATGTATGATGTTGTTTTGTACATAGCATCACTGCAGTGTTTAAGAGCTTTGATGAATGCAATCCATTAAAGGACTCCCTGAACTCTCCATTTATTGTGAGAAGATCAGTGAATCATAATAGTTTCACAGCTAATAGAAACAGCTTTTCTCAAATGTGACCTGTTACCTGTACATGAATTAAAAATGAAACTAATGAAATACCCCAAGAGAAATTAGTGATGTTTACAGAGTTTATAAACCCTGCTTATTTACCTACCATTTGATAACAACAAAAAAACAAATAAATTAGATTTTGTGCACTTTTTGTTCCTTTATCAGTATTTTTACCTTGGACAAAAGAGCTGCTTGGGTGATCAACAAGCGAGGTTGATGTTTTGATCTGACTGTTGCATTAGGTTTACAATAAATGAGGAAACTAGTGTTGTGGAGCCATTGGAGAAGCAGTTAGAAATGTGGGAAGGAGAGGAAGAATACAATAATGCCAGTGATATAACTGGAGATTTTCATGCCTGCTGCTTTGGTGTAGGATTTCTGGAGAGAGACAGAAAAACCATCTAGAAAAGGATTGTGATAATTAAAGCAGGACTTAGATGAACTTTAGGATCCTATACTTCAGTCACTATTTTCACCGTAATGCAAACAGCACTTTAGCTGACCTAAGACCTTCTGTTCAGACCTGGAGGTTCCTTCAGTGCCAACACTGCTGTGTTGCTGCATTTCCAGAGTAGGATTTATGTGAATTACAAGGTGGAGGACTCTGATCAGCACCTTACTTGTTTTCCAATAATAATCCATAATTCAGAAATATCCTGAGAGTAGGCACTAGATTTGCCAGACTCTTTGCAATTGGCACCAACTTTTGCAGGATCTCTCCAGGGTTATCATTTCAGCTCCAGGTTTGAGAAGGGTGGAAGGTGTAGATGTGGTGATTGCCCTAAAGGACTATAGTGGAGCCTCCTCCATTTCCTTGGTGCCTGCAAAGCAACATGCACTGTGAATGATGAACCAGGGTCTGCCATGATTTTTAGTTACTCATTCGTGTATTTGAAATTATTTTTCTCAAACCCTGTTCTTGGATGAACTCCTGTTAGAGTTAGGGGCCATGGTAAAAGTTTGACAAGATTAAGGGCAGGTGTGCGTGTGTGTGTGTAAATTTGGATGACAGCATGTCATCAGGTAGCTTAGATGAAACTGCATTTTCCCTCCACTGAACTATTTGGAGTCTTTACAGGTTTAAAAAGATATGTGTTTTGGAAAGCAGCAGGCAGACAGGGAACAGATGCAAATTTTGTTTTTCTCTCTCTCAAAAGAAGAGCCAGGAAACAGTTCTGCATGTTGAGGTTCATGATTTCTCCCTTTTCACTGAAGAATAATATGAAGAAGTTCAAATCAGACTTTTCAAGAAAAGCGATTGACAATATTACCTTTCCTGCAGGAGCTGGGGGAATATTAACTTTTCAGATGGAAATAATTTTTTAATTATAATAATTCACATTAATTCAGGACCTCTGCTTCAAATCTAATGCTTCTGCTCTCCTGATTTCTGATTTCCTGACTGACTTCTTGACTGATGTACTGACTGATTTGGGAAAATGTCCTTTTCCTTTCTTTCAATTGAAGGTGTGTTACCTGTTAATGGAAGATTGATTAGTCACCATTGCACCTGGGAATGTCTTTATTTTTATCACTTCAAGCAAATATGTCTACAGCTGGAGACATAATTACATGCATTACTGAAACACTTTTTTGCTATTCTTTTATTATATTTTGACAGAAAAGAAATGGCAAGGGGGTAGCACTTGCTTTTAGCTCTGAACGACTTATACCTGTTGTACATATTTGTCTCTGCTTTGTCATGCAATCCTTTCAAATCTTCCTTTTGCTGCCTTGTAGTTAGTATCTTGCCATTGTTTCATGATTTAAGGTTAAGATTTTATATAAAGATTTCATGAAGAGCAGCTGCAGGTTGTCTTCTCTGAGGCTATAAACCATCTTTGTTCAGTTGCAAAGATATGAAACCAACCGGAGCTTTAATGATTTATACCAGCTGCAAAGCTGGTCAGTCTTACTAAGATTTCACTCTTGGCACACAGTCCTCTCTGTCAGACACCAGTGGAGTCTCTATCCTGTGTGACAGAAATAAGAGGCATTAGTAAGGGTTACACGTGACTTCAGGATTAGTGTAAGTATTTTGATACTGTTTTTCTGGTATACATCTGATAGATATCAAACAACTGGGAAGAAAAGATAAAAACTGGGAATGCCAAAAATTAATTCTGATTTTTTGCAATGTGAGGTAACATTTCTGTTTATTTGGGTTATTTCTTGGGCAACAGCCAAGAGCTGGTTTCACCTGCAAAAAGTAAAATTTAGTCGGGGCTTGTACCAATTTGTTAATGAAGGTAGAGTTTGTGCCATTATCAGCAATCATTTCCATGTTCAAAGATGTGTTTCTAGGAGGAAAGCTCACTGTTACAAAACATCCAAAGCTAATTAAAAGAACCCAACTGTAATGGGATATAGGACAAGCTGTCACTGATTTATGACAATAAACACCAGCTAAGTAGCTTACACTGAATCCCAACTGTAAGAATTTACTAACTGATCTCTTAAGTAATATATGGCACTGTTTTATCTAAGCTGTACTGGAAAGCTGATGAGAAGGACACCATGTACCATGTCATTTTTTCGAGGTGTTACATTACTTGTAGTTGAGAAATACTCTAAGGGAATGATATACCATCCATAAAGGTATTACTAAACTAGATCTCCATTATGATGTTAGGAGGCACTGTATTGCTTTGAAGAATTGTCATGCAAGGCACAGATGAAGCACAAACTTCAGGATCCTGCTTGTTCTTTGTCCTTGAAAGTGCTGCTCTACTTTTTAGAAGCAAGCAGGTATTCTTCTGAGATTTCTGCATGCATAACCATGCCTTTCCACCCTAATATAGGCTTCCAATTCAGGTTGATCACTGAATTGCTGCTAGTTCTTCTTTTCCAGCTTCCTTCTAGCCTACAGTTTAGAACCACACTTCAGAAAGGTATTGTAGCTGCCCTGCCATTCCCAGTCCTATGGGAGTCTAAGATCATGATCTGCAAAAAAGAAGATGCACAGAACCCGCACTAAACGAAGACATGCCACACACTCTATAAACAGTTTCTCCACTCCCTCAAGTTGAGCTGTTTCACGTTTGTTTTCTTAGGCTCTTTTTATTTGAGCTGGGAAAATAACAATAACAGTTTATTTTAATAAGGCTCTTTTTCTCTTTGGAGCATACCTTCAAAACTGTCAATTTTCTCAGCTGTGCTAACTGGACAATATTGAGTTTTAGGCTAGGACCCACCACTGAAACCAGCACTTTCTTGATCGGATAAACCAAGACTGTACACTACATCATGGTGCACTGGACCATTTCTCTAGAACATAAACTTTTGAAAATTACAGGAAAAAAAAAGGGGTATGGAAAGAAACTGGAGGCAATTTTATCTCTTGTTAGTTTTTTCCTCACTGTTTCTTTTATAGAAGGAGCAAAACTTACAATTAATGGCATCCATGAAGCAATACAGGGCTTTCCTAAGCTTTCTCCCTTTCCCTGGTATTATCAACTGAGCCAAAGAGGGCTCAGTGTTGTCTGAAAGTTGTTTCCCCCAACCTCACTCTTCCTTACCTTCTTCCAGGGAAAGTACTCTAGGTCTGTGAGCAACTTCAGAGGAGTTGTAAGATGGAAGGAAGAGGCAAGAGAAAGGTTTGTGTACATGGAGAAACCTTTTGCTTATGAAGAAGGTGTAAAAGGAGTGGGGCATGTGAAGGAATGGTTGCACAGAAGTCCTGGCATCAAAAAAGAGGACAGTGTTAAAGAGGAATGGGGAGACTTCTTACGTGGCAGTGTGGCAAATGGAAACGGAGGACCACAGAGTTGAAGTTGAGCTGTTATGGATGAGGGTGAAGAGAGGAACCCCTTGGATGAGATAGAAGCAAAAGAAAGGGGATGGATGGTACATGGGTATCTGAGGGAATAAAATGAAGGAAAGTAATGAGCCCCTGCTCCTGTAACACTTGCTGAAATTTCAGAAGCTGGAAAGAGTATGATCTTCTAGGGCTGGAACACAAATGACATCTGACTACTGAAGCTACAGTATGGCATGAAAGCTAACTGATTATGATCAAATTTCCAAGTAGTTCTTTTGAACACTGAGTTTTAAATCCACTTACCTCAAGTATTTGAAGATGTGTGTCTAAATTTCTTTTCTACAACCACATTATGCTGTTGAAAGTCAGTTGCTTGTTACCTTAACAGGAGGAGAACATGCAAGGTATGAGAAAACACAGAAGTCAATCAGCATAAAAATCTGAGCAAGTGCTCAATGAGCAGACATTTTTATGCTTGGTGAATAGACATTCTGCTTATGGTTCTTGAGTAAAGCCTTTTTCATGCTTGTCAGGGACTAATAAAAAAAAATAGAAGGAAAAATCACATTTAATTTTTTAATAACTTGGAAAAGCTGAGAAAGTGAAATGGATTAATTAATTGGTATTTCATGTCTAGCTACTTAGCATAGCAATGATATATATTTAAATTTAAATAGATGTGAAATAGATTTTCTGATGCAGCATTTTCTATGAAAGGCTATCATAATATTTTTGTTCTAAGTTGCCATTTAGGCCTCTGTAGAATTGAAGCCTGAAATTTCTGTTATGAGTCAACCCTCTTTTTGATAAACCATTTAAAAGAATGAGGTGATTATCAGTAGGTAGTGGGAAGACGGACATTCGAATATTGTAGAATGTGAGATCACAGAATGAAAATGGAAAGGAAGTTTTATGTTAAGTTTAGTTCAACGTGAACTTCTGAGTCATTTTGGGTCAGGGATCAGAATTTAACATGTAGCTGAAGTATACTCTTGCACTTTACACAGACTCTTAAAGCAGGAGGTCACTGTCCTTGTCCTACGTGGGTGCAAATACAGTTGAAAATCAAGTTTTCCTCTTGGTCTTTGCTAAGTATGCATTTGAGACCATGGGAGCAAAAGCAGCTGTGAACAAAACCACTTGCAGAGATTAAGGCTTGATCTAACTCACACAACCTCAAAATTGTAGTTTTTCCATTTGCAGATGTACGTATGTTTGGGGAAGGGAAACTGTATGCCTGTTACAGGTTATGTAACTTTGGGGGGGAATAATTTTTCAATTACGGTAACTTCATATTTTCCATATATTGTTCAACCTCCAACCCTGAAAAAGGTTTAATGCAACCAAATACATTAAAATTGATTTTTTCCCCAAGATTTGAAAGCAAAAGTGATGCGGAAATTAGAGTCCACATATTATCTTTATCCTTTGAGTATATGTGCACTTTAGTTTATGAAGGAAAGATGCAGGCTTCAACATAAGGTAAGAAGGTTGGGAAGGACATTTTTCTTGGTTCTGATATGTAAGCTCAAATTTGGTATTTTCCTTTAATAATGAGTCTTCTGATCTCTTTTTTTTGGTTTAGGTTTGGTTCACTGTGGTAAGGGACCAAGTAGGAAATAAGGATTCCCATCCCAACAGGGATTTCTTCCTCACAGCTGCTCCATATCTTGTCCATCTTTCTGCAGCTATTAAAAAACATTGCTGTCCTGCAAAAGGAAGCAGAGGGCTTTATTTCTTCTTAGATAAAGGAAAAACAAACCCAAAAACTGAAAAGCATTGTGCATAATACAGAAATTTATAAAACTTTTATAGAGTATTATAGAATGAGTTAAATCCATTTTCACACTTTTTTGACTTCCGGGGGCACCTTTTGTTCCAGATGAGCAAAGATCTTTTTGTCTACAAAATCTTCATGACAACTTCATCTGTCCTGAATCCTGTGAAATTGGTACGGGGGATTTCTGTTTATTTGAATTTTAGCTTGTACTTAACACAGTTGGCCAGAGATGGTGCTGAGTGCTCGGGTATTGCAGAGTGAAATGCAGTGGGAACTTGAACAGAAGCGATTTGGGATGTTAATCATAGCTACACTCAGCTGCTATGAGTTATGACTTTGATTGAATTTAAAACTAGAGAAAAGCATCCCACTTGTAATACTTAGACAAACAGCAGCAAATAAAATGATTTTAGAAATCATTTATTTGGAAGATGTAACACAGGGAAGAAGATTTGTGTGTGTGTGTTTGTGTATTTGCTGATGTTTTATTGCTCAGTAAAGGTAAATGGTAAAGGCAATAAAGGTAATCTTCTGCAGGTGAATTCATCTGGGATTAGCATTTACTGCTATCACTTTACATTATTATTTACTTGTAGCACCTTTGGGTTGCAGCAAATTTCTTACTGTCTTTTCTTAATTGTTCTTTTTTTTCATCTCTGTCTTTTATTCTAGGATGGAAGTCTGTGCAATAGTGAGTGTGTTAGAGCATATGAAGAGCTGCACCATAAGTGAAGGTCAAACACTGCAACCCTTTCCTTTGCTATGAGTTCTTATCCAAAACCAACCCTATTGTAGTCAGTGCTGGGGTTCACTGGGCTAAGACTTTGTGAGATGAGGCTGGAGTCTGCTTTGCCATGTGCACTGGTCTTTTCCTGCTCCTTCTTACCAGTCTTTTTTCTCTAATAATAAATTTTCTGATTTATAAAAGTATCACCACAACATCAATTCAAGGAGCATCAAAACCAGGTGAAAATTCCTGTTCTCAACCTGTTTTTTTCCCAGTTTTTGTTCTATGTTTCCTGTGCTAGCAGCTGGATCAAGCCCTTCTGGTGCTGGACCTATGATGTTCATCTCATTCATTAGTAATGGGGGCATGCTGGGTGCAGCTGGAAGGTATTCCAATAGATCAAGAAGGTCCCTACTGAGTAATTCTTTGGTGCCTCTGGATGGCTCCAGGGTGTCCTTCCTGCAGGGACTGGCATAAAAACCTGGAGCAAGCTTATGTCCTAGTTCCCTGTCTGTCCAGACAAGGAATTAGTCTGAGTGGACCAAGATGCCTTCCAGCCTGTATAAAAGCCAATTTGCCATGGAAACCAGTGCACAGGAAGGATGTTGTGATTTGGGTTTAGTCCTGATAGCCTTGGCTTGCTGCTTAGTCCCATGGTGTAGATATTTCCTAAGCACAACTTACAAGGCTGTTGCATCCCATTTGCTTTCCACAAACTCACATTTTTTCATGTCAGTCATGTCCTTACTAACGTATCAATTCCTTTGGACCTTTTTTTTACAAGACTACGGGAGTAATACTTCTTTTTAATTAAAAAAATTTGATTTTGCTTCTAGATTTATGTGTAAAAATTTGGAGTCATGCTTTCTTCCTGAGTTTACCTTCCTTTTCCTCAAGAGAGAAGGATCTTCCTAACAGCAGAGCTTCTCATGTTTGTGTTGTTTCCTTCTCTTTCAGTATAACATCAAAGTTCATCCCTTCCCACCTCCTGCCATCCTGTGGCTTGGGATGCTGGCCTCATGCAAGAATACTCCTGCATCAATTGTTCAGATACATCAAATATTTGACTCTTGGACCATGAAGGCAGTTTTCCCTAACCAAAGGATCTGGACTGCTATTGAGTCACAGGGTCAGCTGTGACTATGAGATGTTGGGGATTGCTGCAGTTAGAAATTGAGGCAATTTGTTCTCGCTTTCACCTTCAGGATATTTTAATTTGAAGAGTGTGGGTAGTTTTCTGCTATTTATGGAAGCCATTACAAAACTGGGTGAATATCTAGGAGTAGGATTTCTTATGAGGTCACTGGCTGTAGCAGTGGTGGCCCTATCAGTGGCAACTGTGGTGACCTCAGCTGTCAACAGCTGACATAGTAATGAACAGAGGCTTCTCTCCCATACTAACAAAGCTTTTTGGGGATTGTTCATATTGAAAAGTATCTGTTCTGGTGCTGGGGATATTCTAAAACTGGTATATTGGTATGTGTGCTTGGGAATAGAAGGTAGAAACTGATTCAGGAAATCTTGAGTGGTACGATATGATCTCTGTGAACTCAGTGAGGAGATGGTACTGTCATTGATACATGATCCTGAGTTTATTGCAGGACCAAGCAAAAAAAAAAGATGGAAAATGGAGGCAAAAAAATTGCTCAGATTACCTTTATTCTTAGCTTCTGGTGAAGAATTGCCAATATTCATAACCAGGTTCATAAAAATCAGCAATACAAAAGTGGAAAAAAAGTTAATAAACAGTGGTATTTGTTTTACTTAAAATGGGTGTTATCAGTGAAAATCATTTTCCTAATTAATAAGGCAGGGTTCATGTGATGGAACTGAAACTAGTTCCTACACTGTCTACCTGTGAATATTTTGAATGAGGGAAAACCTATTCCACATTCATGTTGCTTTTCGGAAAATGGCAATTTTAAAGTTTTGCGCAGCATTAAAAGGGAGCATTTCTTCCATCAACCCCTTGCCCATGCACATTACTCTTTAAAAATACAGAAACTGAAGAAAAATAAGACCTATTTGAAGTCAAAGATCCCCCATGAGAGGTACTTTAAATGGGGAAATATTAGATCTGCTCACAGTGTCTAGAGGATAAACAGGGAACAGAGATCAGTATGTATTTCAGTCCTGAACCATTTACTTCACCTAGTAAAATGAATCATAATTGGGCAGATGAGTGGAACAACATGATAATGAAGTGCCTGATTTGATCACACTCTTTCTGTTCTGTATTTCATCCTGTACACCATGTACACACAAACAACAAGTTAGTAGGGGGTAATTATGACCTGGAGGGTCATGTTTTGTGGGCAAAACATGGAAGACTCTTTGATGCTAATGAGTAATCCAGTTAATTTGCTGCTTTGTCAGATAAGTCTAGACACCTTTTAAATCCAAGTTTGCATTCCTTGACAGGCATAGTACTGGGCACCAGATAAATAATGCATGAATCACTCATCTTATTTTGACATGTGTGAGACAGATTAAGATATGGAGGGAAAATTACTATGAATTAATATATTCAGTGCTCCATTGCATCCAAATAATAGATAGAAAGACCTTCCAGCTGCCTTAGAGTATGAATTACAAACCTACTGTGAGAGCTTCTGGAATAGGTGTCCCCTATAAATTCACTGTTTTCAATGTCTCAAAGACGTTGGAGTACACTACAGACAACATAGAAGTGGACTGCGTCACATGTCTCTCCAAAGCTTTTTAAAAATTTCATTACTGTACTGAAATTTTTGTGCTGAGCTGGTGAACAGACCTTCTATTTATTTTTTGATAGATATATCACTAGTCAAATCTTCTCTGTTGTGTGTTTTCTCCATTGCTTATCCTGTTGATTGTACCTCTGGCCTTTTGTCAACACAGATCTATGACATTTGGGACACTTTCCTATATAACTGTCATCAGCCTTATTAATGTGCCTGCTTTTTTTCATCCAAAAACATATCAATATTCCTTGATTAAATTTGTGTATGGGAAGGAAAGCACACACACATGAATTAGATTCCTAGACTGAATCTTGGGCTCAGCTAGCACCACTGCCCTCCTTCATGACCAAGGTGTATTTTAATTGTACATTTTTTAATATATTCACCTCTAACCTGTTTCAGCACAAGGTAAATTAAGCCGGTTTGTTGGAAGGCACCAGCTAGGGCTCTTGGTTTGCCATAGCATTTCTTTCTTACTGTGTGGTCCAAGGAGCACTGGCAGAACTGTGACATGCCCTTAATTGTAAGAGCCCGTTGTATATTTACCGGAGTCCTCCTGTTCACACAGATTTTTCAAAAAGGCAATGAAAGGCATGTGGGAGGATAAAATCATATTGTCATGCCGACTACAGATGGAATACACATGAACAAGGCTATCCAGGTTTTTATTTCTGGAAAAAGTGTCCAGGATTGAGGCGCATAAGACATATTGTTTTAGATGGATTTTTGTGACTTTTCCTTTATTTGATAGTGAAAGCCAGTACAGTTTCAACTGATGTTACCAGGGGGTGATTAAGGCCCACATGCCAGAGAGAAGCAGCAAGTTTATGGGCAGATGTTTAAAGAAGCAACCCAGGGTGCCGACACATAACATTACCAACTGTGATGAGTGGCTGCCCTTGTTCAAGCACACAGTTTTGCTAACCATCTCCTGCCAAGAGAAGAGCTAACTCAGAGTAACCCCCATGCCAGAGCACACACATGAGCAGGTAAGCCCTAGTAGTCATGCTGTAATTTCAGATCCTTGTTTACCACAGGACACTTGCTCTGTGTGTGCTGGAGGGCACCTGTAATAGATATGAATTTGGTAATTTCCAGAGAAAACAGAGGCATTCAGTGTCATGTGGACAAAAATGAAGTAAAGTTCTTATTTTTTAATTTAAATGGATGCTTCTGCTTTAAGTTTTGTTTGGTTAAACCTGTTTAGGTAGCTATATATAATAGAAGTATTATTGAACTCCTTTATTATGCAGTCTTGGGACCTGAAGTTAAAGCAATATTGGCCTCCAGGTATGGATGGATATTCTGGCTCCAAAACAAAACAGTAATAATTCCTTGTGTGGCTTGAAGGATATTTCTCTTGATGAGATTTGTCTTCACAGCTTTTGCATAAGCTGTCCCTCTGAACAAAACTGTTTGGAAAACAATGTCTCAAAGTGAAGGACAAACAATAACATTTTGTGCAAAGCACCATGACGTTTTAAAAACTCCAAGGCCACGCAGAACCTGAAAGAAAAAGTAGTTTTGCATTTTTATATTTTTTTAAATGTTTCTTCACGAGTGCAATTAAAATCCAATTAGTTGTAAAATAAGAAATACATTAGAAAAAACCCCATATTATCATCTTCTGCGCATAAGCCAGTTCCCTGTAAAAATACTGAACTCTCTCTTGTGTTATGCTGTGAAGTGAAAAGATTAAAACAAGAAATGCAAGGAAAGGCTTAGCCAATACAGATGAACCAGATAGTAACTGTCTGTTTCTCTGTTTTCCATTAGAGCTGGTGGCTTTATCACCTCTACCTTCCCAGCATCCTCTTCTCTTAAAATATAAGCCACATTTTGTGCAAGATTGTACATAATTTAAAATGTTCATGTTAAATATGGGACATTTGTTCTTAACTTGTATTTATATTTGAAGTTTTTTGCTTTTTGTACATTTCTGAAATAGAGCTTCTGTTTTTGACAACTTCCATTTTTTTTCAACAATAACATCTTGTAGAAGAAAGGATGTTATCTCTTCATGAACTTTGTCACACTTCAAATATTTAAATTTTTCTTTTAAATTAAATTTGTTGTTATTTGAGGCTCTGTATAATAGACCCAACTCTTTCCTAGTTGAATATTCAAAACTAATCTGAACCCTTTCCTTCTCCCTCTTGGAGAAATACATCTGTTTATTAGCATGCCCAGCTTTTTGAGAATGGAATCTTCAAAAAGGAAGCCTGGATTTGTGATGGCTCCAATATGATTTTTAGAATAAGGAGGACAAGAGGAGCAAGGATACACATTTTCTACATACTACAGTAAACTTCAAGCCTCATATGTAAGCATTGCAGTTAAACCCAGCTGACTTCTATTTCTCAAGAGCCATTTCTTATCTTTGTTATGGTATTTCTGTTTTCAGCTGGTTGGAGTGCTTCTAACATCACCTGCATTCAACACCACTGGTGCCATATGCAAGTGGTGGTGCCATCTCTGGAGGGTGTGATGTCTTGCATATAAAATATGTTTCACACAAAATCTCTTGGGAGAAAGGACCTTCCCTTACAGGTGTCCTGCCAGCAAGTGCACCTGAATTTGCAGGGCCCAAATCCACCCAGGGACTCCATTGCTTGGAGCTTATTCACATATCACACTTACCTGTGTGAATCAAGCTGCATGGATTCCTGTCTCTTTGGGTGAAGACATAGGTGCGGAAGGTGCAGGATCTCTAGCTACAGTTGCTATGGAAACAAACCACTATTTCGTTTTCTTGTCAAACTTTCATTCCCATTTTCAAAAATACATCCAGTTACACCTTCAGAGAGTAAATGAAATTAAAAGTTTGGGTAGCAGGGATTAGTTCTATGTGGCATAGCAGGAGGTGAAGTAGCAGCATGCCAAACATCTCACTTCAAATCCAGAGTCTCTGTCTGAGCTGTGAATAGGCAGTGGGATGAAATTAAATTTTTTATGAAAAATCCATCAAAACACACTTCTCCAGCTTCACAGAAATCTGTTGCCTGTCAAAGAATTTTCAGCACTGACTTTTGTTGCTCTTGCTAAAGAGTTACAAAATTGGTGACCTGTTCATAAAAAATAAATTAAAAAAAAAATTGTTCTTGCTATTATGATAACCAAATTTCTTTAGAAATTATATATTTGAATAATTTTTAGGTACATTTTTTTTTCTTTTGCTGCATGAGGAAAAACTTCAGATATATTTCTTCTCTATCCCTTTTGAAGTCTCTCATTTCTCCAAAATGTCGCTTTTTCTTTTCCCCACTCTATTCTACCAAAACTAATCTGTTTGTGCTGTGCACTGAGAATCTCTGCTATGTTTTCAGTAAAGCTATTTCAGCAATGTAACTTGTAATGAAATAATTAGTAATTTAGGTGAATAAAAAAGACAAAATCGAAGCATAGCATCATCAATTATATTTAAATTTTTAAATTTTATGTTTTGATAATTGCTTTAGGAAGTGCTCTCAAAACCAGATCTATCTGTTGTGAGGGCCAAAGCAGGAGGAACTGAAAGAGGCAAAGCAAGCAGCACATAGGTATTGTGGTGTCCAAATACTCTGTGCAAGCAGTGAATTAGCCAAAACTTGTTGTAAGGCATTTTGGTGCCATGGGAAAGGTGCTGTGAGGGGAGGCAGTGGGGGCTGGCCGCAGCCAGTCTGGAGGCTGCTCCTTTATAGCATTGTTCAACATAGCCACCAAACGCCAATTTTGAATGGAAGAATAAATGTTATTTAAATGAGCTGTATCAGGTAGTTTTTGAGGTGCTTTTCACTACTTTGTATCTATTATGACTGCTTGGAAACATTTTGTCTGTGTAAGTCTGACATGGATTCAGATGGTGTCTTCCTGTGCCTAAGGAATGCTGAGAAATGGAGAGACTGTAAAGGGAGGAATGACGGCTTGCCAAGTTGGTATAAGACAGAATTCTGGGTAACCTTGCAAACAAGTGGAAAAAAAAAAGTCAGAGAGAAAGAAAACAATAAGAAAGTGAGAGGGTCAGGGGAGACCATTAGTAGGTGGTTGCAGTTGATTTACATGTATGATGCTGCAGTATCACAATGTAGGCTAACGTTTCAGGGAGGAGCTATATCTGTGTCTAGTTAATTGCTTCTCCAAGTGCTGTTCCTTAAGGTGTCCCTTATGGTGTAGCTTATTTAGGAAGCAGAGGGCTGTAGCAAAAGTTAAAATAGTAGTGCTGAAGGCTGGACAGAGCAGGTAGTGATTTACTGAAACACTGATCATTATAGGGCCATGGCATGGAAGATGGCAAAGAGGATAACTCAGAGCTATATTAAAACGCTTGGATAAATGGTATGAAATCTCCTGTGTCCTGAAAATGGGGAATAATGTGAGATTTTTTAAACCAGCATCTGTTTTTAAACTTTTGACTTGCCTGTGTGGGGAGTATGGATTTCTTTGGCAAAATGAAAGGAGAAATACTAATGATTTACTGGACTAACCTGTCCTACAGTGAGTCTGTGCTTAGAGAAGGTAGAGGAGAAGTGGAATTTCCAGACATAAGATCTAAAGAGCATCCTGATACAGTTTGCATGTATAAGTTTTTAGGATTTGCATCCCAGTTTTTAGGAGTCTTTCTGCAGCATGGAGTAAAGGGATTGCTGTAAGGAAGAAGTAAATGGCATATACAAGTTAATCACAATTTTACATGACTAGGAAGATGAACAAGCTCTCATATTATGTTAAATGTATTCTTTTCAAGTCTTCAGCTTCAGTCAGATCACTAAGGTTTGTTATATAAATTTAATTAACATGAAAATCTGAATATATCACTTGGGTTAGGAAATAATTATTAGGAGTAATTCTACATAATCACTTATGCATGAGTGCCCCAAAAGGAGGAGCAGAGGGGCTCTGAATCACAAGTGGCTATAATTGCTCTATCTACTTTCATATGAACTTTGAACAAGCACTCCGTTTCTGGAATTACAAGTTGTCTTGTCTTAAACCCTTAAAAATGAACATAGCCAGGAGAAGGTCAGCTCATAATAGTAAAATTTAGCAAAAATTTCTAGTGGTGATAGAATATTCTATCACAGAAGAACACATTAGGATTCAGACTAACATTATTTCTGAGATTTTCTGCAATTCGGTCCCTAAAATGATTACAGCTAGACCTATTCTCTCTCAGCAAAACAGTGGTTATCTTTAAAGAAAATAACCAAGTCTCAAACATAAGTCTAAAGATCCTGTTATATGAGTGCTTTCCAAGCACGGCAGTCTTTGTTGTATTAAGCTTTCAAGTGCTATGATTTCATACATTTCCTCTTTGGCTTTATGTGACTTGGAGGTAGATAGCCTGATGCAAATTATAAGCTGGAATTTGCAGAGTTGCACATCTGCTGATGAAAGCTTTCTGCAAACACCATTAGAACACTGTGCTGCCCAGCAGAAGGGAGGGCAAGATTCTATCTCTGCTGCTTAGTTACTGGGATAGAATGGCAAGGCTGCAAAAAAGTGTGCGGTACCACTGTATGAATCCCTATTCATGCCAAGTGGATTTGCTTGTTGGAGAGATGATTTGTGTTCTCAGTATGGCTATTAAAAGGAAGGCCATAGCCACTTTCAGTTGCAGAAGCCCTGGGAATTTTTTACAGGAAAGAACAGAATGCTGATTGCAATGTCTGCTCCAAGTTTCAAAGTACACAGTTGTTGATTGCATGGCAAACATTTTGTGCTTTTACTTGCATGATATATTCATTGTATAATATCAGTAAGTTCTGTGGGTAGATAGGTTGTGCTTGTGCTCTTTGATTAATGGAGAGCTTGGGACTTTTTGGAGTCTGATTCACAGGCTATTTTGTTTATAGAGTTCACTGGAAGCTGTGCTCACAGAGCAGGCATAGAACTTAGTATGTAAATCATTTATGGATCTGTTGGGCCAAGAGGCAATATGTAAATACAGGACCATCACAGCTGTTCTCTGTATGTAAAGCTTGATTAAACCACTAATGCACATGAAAATAGAACCATGGAACGACAATAATGCCTGTCAAGCTAAGCTCCTTAACAAAGTTTAACACTTATTTTAATGGATCTGAAGGGCCAAGACATTTTCAGAAGTCTAGTTAGGTGAATTATTCCCCAAATTCAACACCTTCTCTGCAGAGTATTAGAATTATTTTCTAATTTTTTTTTAATTCCCAGAGACTCTATTTTGATCATTGATATTCATAACCCAAGCTCTGCTGCTTAAATTATTATGCTATTAGAGCCATAAAATGTATTTTCATTACTTGGCTTGTTCAAAGACAAACTTAACATGTTAACATCTCAGAACTTGCTTTCATTTAATACTCTGTGGTATTTCTTTCATAGCCACTAATTGGAAAGTTAGTGATTTTCTGAACAAAAGCTTATCTGTAAAATTAACAAAAAAACAATTTAAGCCACATGGGCACAAGGAAACTCAACATTTTTCCAGTTTATAGACACAGGCAAACAGTAGCCCACGTATTCCACTGTTTATTATGTCTTTATCTGCAGTATCACTCTGCAGTGTAACATACTGAAATCACTTTTAAAATTTTCTTTTTAGCAATTCTTCAACATGAAATCAAATGAAAGGACTTTCAGAGTAAAATAAAGGAATGCAATTAATCAGAAGGATTGGAACGACCCCTTATTAAATGGCAGTGAAGAGACAGGTATTTTAGTTGTCAATTGTATATGGAAATGCTGATTGTGAAATTATATATGTTACATACATAGGAAATAAAGGAATGCAGAAAAAAATAAGGAGAACCGAGAAAAACTGTTGCTATAAGCTTTGTTAGATTAAGTTATGTTGTGAGAGGTATGATGCTGCATCCCAGTGTAATCACAATTCGAAGCCGTCTTTAACCCCTCAGGATTTCCTTATCTTAGTTCCCCACCTTCATCTAGAGGGATCCCTTAATAAAAACAGGTTATAATCTGATTTTAGGGACTTAGACACAGAAAATCCTGCCTCTGAAAATTACTTAGACCTTGGAAATACTAGCAACTTAATATGAGCAGTCAGTGCAGTCTGTAATAAAAATGTTAATGTGATCCTAGGGTGTCTAAATAAGTGAGCAGTGAGGTGATTTTTATGTTAGCATAGAGCAATACTGAAACTGGAATACTGAGTGTAACTTTACTCTCATCACTATAAAAGGACTTGGAAAATTTGGAGGGAAGGCAGAAAAAAAATTAAAAAAAAAGGCCATGTATTTCTGAGATCCAGGGGAAATGCCTCTGACAGCTCTGACAGTAGAGTTTTCAGTCTGCTAAAGGCAGTGAACTGTGATTCCTTCACTGGGGCGTGTAAATAATTTCACTAAAAGAAGGTATATGGACCTAAGGGGCTGATTATTATGACCAACAAAGGCACGTTGTGAACTCATGGCTAGAATCTGCAACCTGAGGAACTCAGACCAAAACTTGAGCAGAATGGAAAATCAATTTTTGATTTTGACAGTTTTCAGCAGGTGAAGCAAATGACCAAGGGGAACATTAAGGTGTGTTGGTATACAATACATTTTCTGAGGAAAGCTTATAGACATCTAGACAACCACTTTAAGCACAATAATTAAGATAAGTAAAAGGAAAATGCCTGTAGAGAAATTTAAGATGTGTACTTCCTAGATCACCTTGACTTTAAAATATAGAATTCTCAGACTTTAAGCTGCTTATGAAAATATTGTCCTTTGTTGCAAAATGATTTATTGGTCATTATCATTTGGTCACTCTAGTTTCTTAATCAGCCAAATATTATTACAAGCAATATTGATCCCATAAAGTGTTTTTACATTGTGAGGCATCAATCTGAGCTTTAGAGAACTCAAGAGAAAAAAAATACTTTTAGTACAAAAGGTTTTAGTAGCTTTTTTTATACTTTCTTACATATGGTGATCAGTTTGTTAATAAGAGAAGCTAATTCAACAATGATGAAAGAATGTTAAGTAGCTGAAAAACTGCTGCAGGTCAGAGTTTTAGCTAGATCCATATGGCAGTTAATAATAAACCAGTTATTACTTTCCCCTCTGGCAATCTTATACAAAGTAATGACTCGGACCAAATTAAAAGTCATTCAGATGTTCACAAGTGGGAAAGTTGGAGACATTCTTAATCATCATTTTTGTCATGCAAGCACCTCAGGTGTGTCCAGTAAAGGCTGCATAAGGTGAAGAAACTACCCTGTAAGTTCCTGGGGCTAAGGTGGTTGTACAGGGAAAGTGCTCATACATTCCCATGAACTCAGCTAGGAGAGCGCACCTCCCCATGCTACTGACCATCTTCTCCATTGCCACTGACTTCACCGACAGCAGGTTTTATTCCAAGCAGGCTCTGAAATCTTAGTGTTGAAGATCAAGTGGATCCCCATGGGCTGAGTGTTCTAAGAAGTGTAATTAACTGTCTGGCAGGCAGGATGTAAAATACCCCACACAGCGCAGAGTACTAAGAACATACGGCTAGATGTCACATCAAGCCATTGCAATCCATTGCTGCCCTGTTGCTGAGAGGTTTGGCCAGGCCTGTGACAATAATCCTAGAAGCTGGAGCAATTGATAGGAGCATTTATAGAGTTTCATGCACTCACTAGATTCTGAACAAGAGATATATTTCTTCGTTTTTGTTTTTTGTGTTGTTTTTTTTTTTTTCTCTAGAAGAGGGGAAAAAAATCCCCCTGAAATATTGATTATTATGCAGATTAGACATCAATATATAATACTCATTAACAAATAATGGATTTATAAAAAAAATAACCTGTTTGTTATGTGTCTTGCAAATCTTGCACAGTATAATATCAACTGGTCTACTTTCAGCAAGATTACAAGGAATAAAACTTTGTCAGTGTTTTTAATAGTTTGCAGCAAAGCGCTTAGGTCCTTGCTGTCAACAACTTATGGAATGGAAGAAAGCCACTTAATCACTGCCCATGTGTCTATTATGCAGCATGTAGAAAACATCTCATCATTGCTTTTGAAATTACCTGTTATAAAGTAAGCTGCACAATTACGTCTTAAGATGATAAAGTGCTCAAGAATTCATATTATTCCTGGAAAATGTATCTTGAGAGCCTTCAGTCTTGGAGAAGGTTTTCTCCTATTTCACAAAATTACTTTATTAGAAGATCAGTTAGCATCTATCAACTGTGTCTTACCGTGTTATTTTCAGGATTCATCTATTTGAAGTCTAATAGCCACCATTATGTCACCTTCATGCAAGTACATGGGTCACTTCAGTAGTAGACACCAAATGCAGTACAATGCAAGTATCATTATACAGTATTATTATGTAAATAGGTACTGTATAGTGCCTTTCAAATGCACTTCAAAAGATTTTGGAGGAAAAGCTGAAAAACTTGAGAAGTACTATAAGAAGTGATATAAGGCAGGAGTTTGAAATGGGATACTCTTAAACATACACATACATCAGCACCTCACAAATTCACCATCAGATTTTCTAGGTGATGTTTTAAAGAAAAAGACCAAGCAGGTAAGAGTGCCATATCTCAAATAAGTGTTATTATTTTTAAGAGATTACTGTCTGATTCAGGCTATTCAGAGAAAACTTACTGAAGAATTTTATTGTGAAAGCTCACCACAAAATAATTCTCTACAAACTGCAAGGGACAGAATACCTCTAAGCATAATTTTGTAGGGCATTTGGTCCCTGACATGGGACTTAGCTGAATGTAGGGTCACATTGTCTTGGTTTAATGACAATATGTTTGGGAGGTGAGACCTCTACTAAAAGGAACCTGCCCTTCAATATAGACAAGGTGAAAATTACAAGGAGCCTGAATGAAGAAGGAAAAATAACAATGTTACTAAAGATGGAAAGAAACAAAAAAACCCCAACAACAACAGAAAACATTACCTAGCTACCCCCTTGCCCTCTAGATTAGAGCAAAACTGGAAGGATATTTCTTCCAAAGAAAGTCCTATGGCACCAAGGCAGTGGCGTGGGTTCCGATGCAGCAAACCATGTGGAGTGGCAGTGACAGGGCTGGGCTGACACTGTGCGGTGCTGGGGCTTGGTGGGCTTGGGCTGTGGTGCGGAGGCGCTTTGTGCAGGCAAGGGAGTGAAAAGCCTGTCACTGAGACAGCGACGGCTCCTGAGAGGACAATCCCCAAGCTGACAGCAGTGGCTGGTCCCACTGGGACAGCTCAGCTGGGGCTGGGCTGACCTTGGTCTGATGCAGAAATGGCTGTGTCTGAGATAGAAGAGAGCTGCAGCTGAGGCAGGGCAGTCCCTGGGAAAAGGCTCTGAGAGTCCACATTGCTCCAGCAGGCAAAAACCAGGTACAAAGATAAAGAGTTCCAGCATGTGTCTGCCTTTTATTTCCTGTCTCCTGAGTCCCGAGATGCTCACTTCAGGGACCCCACTTTCTGGCAGGTTCTGAGATGATGGAGACAGTCTTTCCTGATCCAGCTCAGATGGTAGGTGGTCCCTCATGCTCCAAGTTACATGGTGGTATGAAAAAATTCACTAAAAATCCTTCACATTTAACTAAAACTACAACACACATTTCAAATTATATCCTGAAGAATCAAATTAATTGAAGATAGCGTTTTGACAGCATATATTTGGTCTTGAATAATCAGCAATTATTTTTACTCACTAAAGAGCTGAAGTGAAAAACTGAAATTATATTCTGGTAACAATCAACCACTCTCACCCAATTATTTCCTTTAGTCAGTTTATGAGAGCTGAACTAATTGTATGCTGGCTATTTGCTGTTGACATTTTTCAGTGTTTGAGGGGAATATCTTGAAACTTTAAAGCTCAGAAGGGTCAAGGTGAACGTCAATATGTGTTTATGTAGTTATAAATTCTAAGAAATCGCTTCCAGAGGGAAAATGGAATCAGATGTATGTTTTACTGGTTTTCCATAAGGTGGTAGATAACCCATGATACCATTACTGCTTCAGTAATCACCTGTTAGAGAATCATAGAATCATTTGGGTTGGAAGGGACCTTAAAGATCATATAGTTCCAAGCTGCCAGCCATGTGCAGAGACACCTTCCACTAGACCAGGTTGCTCAAAGCCCCATTCAACTTGTACTGGAACAATGGAGTATCCACAACTTCTCTGGGCAGCCTCCAGTGCCTCACCATGCTCATTATAAAAAAATTCCTTCCTTGTATCTAATCTAAATCTACCCTCTGAGTTTAAAACCATTATCCCTTGCCTTATCACCACATGCCCTGGTAAAAGGTCTATCTTCATCTTTCTTCTAATCTCCATTTATATATGGTGAGGTGCAATAAGGTGCCCCCAGGGCCTTTTCTTCTCCAAGCTGAACAACCCCAACTCTCTCAGCTTTTCTTCATTAAGAGAAGTATTTCAGCCTTTTGATCATTTTTTTGGCACTCATCTGGACTGGGTCTAATAGGTTCATGTCTTTCTTGTGCTGAGTGCAAGTCAATAATAATGGCAATTAAAATTATTACTGTTGTATTAAACTGTACTTTTGTCAGTTTCAACTTTTAAAAAAAAACTTTTACTTTTTATTTTTTTCAAAACTTTAAACTTTTGAAAAAAATACATAACTCCCTGAATGCAAAATATTCTCCATATTTATCCTTCCTCCCACTGTCCAAAAATTTCAAGCAAAAAGTAATAGAGTACAAAATATTTAATACATTTTCTTTTACCCTACAATGTTCCATGGTCTTTAGACTAGTGTTCTGAAAAACACAACACCAAAGTATAGGCATGCAAAAGCTATGCTGGCACTCTGAGTAAGTAACAGCAGCAAGTGGAATGGTGCTCATGACTAGGAAGGATTCACTTTCTAATATTTATCCTTAAATGTAATTTGTCAATATTCTGTCTGTTTATAAAAATGCCTTATTAATACAAGGCACATTAAAATCAGATTAAAATCACCTTAAAATTATTTTACACTGTCATTTAGCTTACTGAAAGTGGTATTTTCTATATACCACTATTTTAACACCAAGGTTTTCCTATTGTAGTAATTCAGTATGTTTGTCGGTTAAAATCAGAAGCTTTGTTTAAAGAAGACTTGGCTTTTACTTCAGGAGAAAGGTGTCTATAAGAATGAAGGAGAAATTTTATTGATTATATCTAAAATGTCCCCCTAATTTAAATAGCATATGTCTTCAGTCCTTTCTTATAAATAAAAGCTTTAAAAAAAGATTTAAACACTTTTTTTGAAAAGCATTGTCTTTCAAGGTCAGAAGGTTGACAAATTTTCACAAATTAGCAAGACTATATTTTAGGGGTTTTTTTCTTTCAGTTAAAAGCAAATTCAACAAAGTATCTTCTGGCTTTATTTTCATCTTTTAATGAAATCCTCATTTCCACTGCAAGTCTTTCATTTAAATAATGGTGCAAATCATAATCAAGATAGTAATGAAAACCCTAAAGTCTGTGAGTTGCTCATTTATCATGAGAACTGTTGCATCCTAATACAATTCCTCAACAGTTCACAGTTCACCTTTCAGACAAAAAAAAAAACCAAAACTAGGTGTGGAGCAGAGCTGAATTTAGTGCCTAAATCTGTAATACCCATCTTTGAGACTCTGCTGTCAGGTTTAATGCAAATGAAAAGGGCTGGGTCCTGTGCTGATAGGAGTCAGCAAGAGCTCTGCCAAATGTAAATGCTGCATTACAATAAAAGCTAAAGAAGCTCCTTGAATGGTGTTTAAATATCAATCTAATTTTGGGATGAGGCAGTGAAGAACATTTGACTTCATCCCAAGCATAATGAGTACACACCTGTGTATTTTTTTCTGAGGGTAGACTGGAACATCTTAATCATTTTATTTTGCTCAAAATGAGATGGCACGCCTCCAATCTGTGGCTACTACCTGACCAGACTAGCCAGGTTATTAAAAGGTCTTCCAAATGGTATTTCTCATGTTGTTCTCCCTTTTTGTTCTCAGTGATTTCTCACTGTAGCAGAGAACTAAGAAACAAAGGAACTGAGAGAAAAGAGGAAGCACTACAAAGGCCAAATACTTCCTTTAGACTCTACCTTTGCCTTCAAGTGCCTCCACTCCTACTATCAACAGTGACATCCAGCCTCTGTTTCCTCTTCCCTAAACGGAGGACAGTGTAAAGGAAAACATTTTTGGGAAAATGTCCCCCCAACTTGCTGCTCATTTGCTGGTGGCACTCTGATTTTGCTGTTAAGCTAGGTGGTACTGTTTTAAAACATACCATCTATGTTCTTTCCTCATTTCAGTTTACTGCCTCTGTCACACCATACTGTCTTAAGGCAGATCCAAGTGCCCCAAGTACCTAGCATGCTGCACTGTAGACACTGACAAAACTTTACTAGCCCACAAGTGGTCACTGAGCACCATTTCCTGCTGCCCAGCCCTTCTGAGGATGCCTCCTCACCATGTTCTGTGCCTTGGCCAGTACCTGTTTGAGTGGGGCAGGCTATGCAGTATGATGGTAGAACTCTGGAAATCAGACAAAGAAAGGAAAGAAAAATGTTCTTCTCCCAGACGGCAGCTGGGTGCTGGAACAGTCACAGCACCAAGCC
Source organism: Anabacerthia variegaticeps (assembly GCA_035583185.1). Classification (NCBI taxonomy): domain Eukaryota; kingdom Metazoa; phylum Chordata; class Aves; order Passeriformes; family Furnariidae; genus Anabacerthia; species Anabacerthia variegaticeps. Next base: position 55,099,074 of record JAWWEW010000112.1, read on the forward strand.
TGACAGAGTTCAAGAAGCATTTGGATGACACCCTCAGGCACATGGTGTGACTCTTGGGGGTGGTCCTGTGCAGGGCTAAGAGTTGGACTTGATGATTCTTGTGGTTCCCTTCCAACTCAGCGTATTTGGTGACTCTGTACACAGCAGGGAGAGTGGAGTTCCATTGCCTTGGAGTATTCTCTGGCAGGAACTCAGGTGCTGTTTTTCATGTGGAGCACGTGGATCTGCCCCAAAGCACATGTGGCCAAGTGCCTTCCTCTCCCTTAGCTTTGTCACTGCACTTTTGCAAGTGGTGGTAGATGATAGTACCTTTGCTTTTGAATGGAAACACATATACAAATGCTTTTAAAATCTTGTGAATAGCACTTTGTATAACTAGAGATAGCAGGGATGACAGAGATGTTGCTTTAATTTATTTGTAGTATAAGCATATGTCCTGTTTTGCATTTGAAAATGAAGTACTGGCTCAAGGATATGTGTAGTCAAATTATTGTCTTAAATACAGCCCACTTGGCCCTCCGGCATATGAGAAATGCCAATGTTGACCTCCTCTTACCTCTGACCACAAGCACCAACTGCACTGGCCCATGTATGATAGAACACACATATCTCCACAACTCCATTTAAAACTTTCATACAGAGTGCTGATTTATCTGTGGTGAGAACAGAGAGGTGATTAGAGTGTATTTTGATGAGCGTGCAACCAGAGGCCTTCCGGACACAGTCTGACTTAGGAGTGTATGTCAGTCTCATGGGGTAGCCTGAGATGTTATGCCTCCTCTTTATGCCTTTAGTTTAGGCTCTCCACCTTTTCCTACACTTGTTTTACTGTCTTAACTGGTATTCTGTGGCAATTCTGTCATGATACCTACCTTTATTTAAGACTGATTATTCTTACTTTATGAGTGTTTCTTTCACTGGCCCAGATGAATAATTTTGCTGGTGTTTATTCTTTCAGCTATTCTGTTATTCATGGCATGGTTATTCTTTGCTGAAGGCTCCTCAGATAAGTGATTAAGGACTAATCATGTAGAACTCAAACACCCAGTGAAGACTGCAGGAACAATGACAGCAAAGGAACCCAAATAACCTAAGTAGTGGCAATGGACAACTCAGCTGCTCCCTAAGACAATCCAAGGGACAGGAGAAAGATTAATCCTGGAGTAAAACCATCAAGATGAGCTGGTGGGAAAGGACAAAAGCTGTAGAAAAAGATCATGATAGGCTGAGGAGAAACAAACTTGGAAAAAAAAGAAGAAAAAGAATAATAAAGGGTTAATTAAGTGTAAAGGTCAGCAGCTCGTCTGACAGAGCCCTGGGCTCATTGAGCACAGTCTGTCCTCTATTCTACTTAAATCTGATTTCTGATTTCCTTCTTTGTTATTGTGCTCTCTTCTCTAGACGAGTATGTGTGAACAATAACAAACTTAAGCCACAATACTTGATGAACATGCAAAGTCTCTGCATAGCAGCTGGAGTGAACCATGAACCTCAGGGGCTCATGAGTGCAGTGCCAAAAACTGGAGCATGGCAGGGGCACTGGATGCTGCTCCTGGAGAGGCTGAGAAGGCCAACAGCCACAATGGCCCATATATCATGTAAGCTATATTGTACACAGACAGACTCCAGTCCTAATGAGCAGGACAGAAGGAACAGGACTGGGCCACCTGTGCTCTTCATGTTCACCTGAGGGCTGTGTAAAGCAGTGCTTTCTCAGTCCATGTGGCTAGCTGGGTGTGTGATGTGAATACACGTATGCAGCTGTCAGCAGTGGGTGCTCAGCCTCTTTTCTGCCTGCACCAGGGGAGAAGGAACTGCAGCAGCCCCATATCCGCGGGGCTCACACGGGAAGAGATGCCCTGGTACCCACTCCTCATCAGGTTCAGCTATCTCTAACAGAGATGAAGTTTTCTTCTTGCCAAGACCCATGAACACCATTAACTTTTATGGCTCCTTGCCACCTTATTAACTTCTGTCTGTCTTGACTTCTAGCTCATTTTTGCCTTCCATTCTCCATCCAGGGAACAAAGTGATCTGTGACTTTCTTACTGCCAAGCTGAGATATCTAATCCTGCCTTTCAAATAGTTTTCTGCTTAATTTTCTGTCTGTTGTCTCCTCCTTACTTCTTCTCATTTTTCATTCTTTTTTTTAAAGAAAACTGCTGATGTTAAACATACAAATAAATGAATATATTTATTAAGAAAAAGAAAGAAGAAGCAAGCCTCTGCTGAGGCACCTGGGCTATATTCTATATCTACAAATTTTCCTGGAACAATCTCATTATAATTATCTGTGAGGGTTTTTTTATTTGTTTCAATTTTTCATACAAATTCCTTAGTATCCTTGAGGTACTGTTGTACTTTTGAACTGAACACTGTAATGTAAACAAAGAATGCCTTAAGTCTTACTTGCAGAATCTTTAACTTTTTTACAGCTGGGCTTCTTCTCAGATATTCAAAGCCAAATTCTGGCTCTCTGGGAGCATTAATGTGTACGTTTTATCAGAAATAGATTTAAAAATATTGCCTTTGATAGAACAGCAATGTCTGAAATGGGAAGTTAACATCTAATAAGAATGTCTATTGCCTTTACAAAAAAGTGAACCCTGTATACACATCAGCCTTGGTGAATGGATTTACTCACAGATATAGCATGGCACAAAAAAGAAGAATGCATGAGTCATGACTAAGTGAAAAAAGAAGTGATCTGGATGTGTTCAGGAGAAGCTTGACTGTGATGAGAACTATTTTCATGCTTGGCCATTAAACTGAGATTCCATACATTCACAGGAAAATGTAAGATTGTTCAGCAAATACACTCTGAAAGATGTGGAGGTCAGATGAACTAAGTAAAGTGTCAGACTTCTGTGTAAATTTCTCAGACAGATATTAAAATAAAAATAAAAAAAAAAAATAACTCTACCTGGAAGCAATTGCAACATTTTGCTCTGCTGATTAGTTCCAGGGGCTAGGCAGGAGTTAGTTTCATCAATTTGGACTATAAGGTCCTGAAGGGAACAGATAGAAGGACCTGAAAACCTGCTGGATCTGTGGGAGAATAGGTAATTGCAAGACTCTTGGTCTGCGCACCAGGAATGTAATTGAATGCATCAACTTATCTCAGAAAGGATGATACGAGTCCTTAAGAAGATAATATCTTTCAGATACACCTTTCAGAATTTCTAGAACAGTAGGACTGCCCCTGGCTGTGACATGCTCTTTATGGATAAAGGTATATGTATGCACTCTGCTTACTCTTTAAAGTGGTTTCAACATTTATGCCTTTATATTTTAGAAAATTCACTATGAGAAAAGCTATCAAAGTCAGAATCAGAAGCAACTAGCTAAGAAGTTGCAATTCAGCATGCCCATAAATAAACTCCATGTGCTTTGATGTTGATACTGTGAGCCATTTTTAAAACTTCTTAGACTAATGGATACATTTTGTTTATTATTTGAGAGTTGTTAGTAACTTATATTTATGTTCCCTGGAAGACTTATTCCGTATTGTGGTGGTTTAGTTTCCTTGGTTTTGATCTAGGCCTTCCCTGGTAACAGTGTTCCAGGAAGTATTCCACACCATTCCTTCAAGTAATCAGGTGTATATAAGACAAGGAAAGTTTCCTCCCTCTTCTTCCTTTCGTGTGCTTGGAGGACATCAGGTCTCTGTGTCGGCTTAGCTCTTACCTATATGCTGAGGTCTGTCTGAGCAGCTGGTGTCCCAGCTGCATGGAGGTGGAGGAACTGCTTCTCTTGAGGGAAATTTGGTGAGAATTTATTGTGTTAGTTACTTTATTGAGCTTTCCCCTGAGTTTATGAGTGTGTGTATCTGTTCTGTTTTGTTTTTACCCATTTTTGTCCATCTTCTCTTTCCCTTTTCCCTCTTTTCCCTTTTGGGGTTGTTTGGAATTCTTGTTCTGTATATACATACTGTTTAATTGTATATAACTGTATATATGTGAATATATATATACTTTTACTACAATTTTCTTTTGGTACTTTTTTTTTTTTTCTCTTTCAGGAGGCAGAGGGAAATCTGTGGGGTCAACATCTGGGTTTAGCATGGAGCCAACCCAAACCTCCACACGTATACAACCACATTAAATAATTTGATTAGTAAAATGAACAGGACAAAAAAGAGACAGAAGGCAAAGGTTGAAAATGTGAAGGAAAGGCAAAGGAGGGATTGGAAGGAGGACAAACTAAGAAGGGGAGAAGAAAAACTGAAACTGAAGAAAAGAATGAAGAAAAACAAGATCAGATTCCTTAGTAAGAGAGAAAGAAAAAGTGGTCCAAGCAGAGTCAGTGAAATAAAACCAGAAAGCCCAGGGAAAACACATGGGAAAAGTTTGAAAAGATATGTAAAGGGACAGAAAACTATTAAACACCTTATTTAAAACAACTTTCATACGAAAGCTGTAAATGTAATATTTTGCACAAATTCAGTGGAGTGACTTCTAAAGCCAAAAGGGTTGGTATGATAACCTTGATAAAAAAAATAAAAAATAATAATAAAAAAGCAAATATCTTAATTCAAAACGTTTGCAGTAGAACCTCCCATGAAAGTATTGACCTTTTTTCCCCCTGAGGTTTATTACACTTATTTCTACATCTCCTTCAACCTGAAATGATCTAACTTCATCTCAAAGACCTATCATGCAGAATGAAGAGCCCTGTCAAATTTCTGTCCTTATGAGGCTTAGATGAAGTAATTCCTACAATAAGAAAAATGGTTCAAATTTTCTGGGTTTTGTTAAAACGCATATTTTAAGACCTGTTTTGTGACTCCCTTCTTGCCTTTGCTTTTCTCCTGCCTGTTTCTTAATACCCTTCTTCAGATGGACACAGTAATCTAGTAACAGGCAGAGATGGCAGTCTCTTGGTATTTTTACTAAGAATCTCCCAGCTTACACACCTAGAGACAGCACTAATCTTTCAGGAAAGGATTTAGGTGCGGCCCAAACACTGCTGAAGACAGCACTGGGTCTCTAGGATTTGAGTTATAAGCTTGTGGCAGATGTGGCTGTTGACCAAGCAAGTTGAAGGAGAGGCAGTTCATGTTCAGTTCTATTTGCACATGCATACAAAGCTGCCTTTTCAATCCTTGACCTAGATATTAATTTTGAAATAGCAATACTTGTCCTAGCAGTATGGCATCTCAGCTTTATCCCTGAATTAGATCTCTTCTCACTTAAGGATTCTATGGCATTGATACTACTCTCTTTGTCAATAAACTTTGGTTTTCAGAATCAATTAATCAAATTAGTTTGACCATAACTTTCTTTTTTTTTTCCCCCATAAGCTCTTGCAAATCTTTAACTGTAACTTTCCTTTACTTTATTCAGCTGGTCCGGTTTCAGCCCTTCCACTTATTTTGGTCATAATTGTTTGATATCAGTCTGAAAGACATAAAATTATTGCCCTCAGTCTAGCTAGCCTCTAAAACGGATGCTTCAATCGTCACATATCTCCAGTGCTCTGGATTCTCAATAATGTTCAAAACCTACCGAAAGTCGCTGTTCTTGGCTCAGAAAGCTCATTGACTGCCACTTCAAACCTCCTTATATTGGCTTTAATGCCCATTCTTAGTCATCATAGCTTTTGTATCCTACTGAGTTACTATTAAATTACTGTCTTTTTATTCTAGGATTTGTGTCAAATACTTGTGTCTTTCTTTCATTTAACTGCTGGTTTTACAATTTCTATTTGTGTAGCCATTAACATTGACTGAATGTCTTTCTCTCAAATCTAAATGTTTTTGTTATCTTTAGCTTCCTTTGCCTTAGAGTTTGTCTTTTCAGCTTTTGTGTGTGTGTGAATTCACTGCAGCTATGAGACTTCAATAGTTCTAATTTTAATTCCAAGTTAAGTAGATTAAGCAAACTGCTATCTTGTAAAGTCTGCATATGTTCACATCCTGATCACCAACACTGTCGTCTTTCACCATGCTGAAATAAATTCTGCACTTCATTATGTTTTTGATGCAAAAAAGTGTATTCTTTTTGGTAGCAAGATTATTTTTATAACTCCCTTGTCATGCATTCCCTTTATAGAAGAACTGGAACTGATCTTTCAGCTGCATTCAGTAGAAAAGTAAAGATGGGAAATTGCTTACGTTTGTGATCTGAACAGCAAAAAACCCTGTGCCCATGAAGAAACCCTATGGATTAAACATCGTTTTGCACAGCAAAATCATGGGGCAATTTTCAAGACAGAATAAGAAGGAAGAAAGAACTTATACCTGGAAACCTCACTGACAGAAGCACCCATGTCATGAGAGGTGAACAGGGGTTCTTGGCCTTGCATGACAGTGATCTTCCCTATGTGTGGTCCACAGGTGAATATGGGAGATGTTTTTGTTTACCCTCTCTTAAAAACATTGTGGTGCCAGACTCAGTGAAATGGATGTATTCTGCTCTTTGGTGCCAGCTTGTTCCTCACCTGCAGAATGGAAGATTTGCTGTGTGGGTTACTTTTGGCTACAAGAAGGGTTGAAGGCAAGTCATTTGGAGCATAAAGTTCTCATTTGCACTCAGCAGGATAGGTATATGCTCTTGCTGTTATAAGTGAGTGCTACAACCCACGCCAGAGGGCAACCCAAGTTCTTGTTAATAGATGGTGGATTAGAGTGAAACAACACTGAATGATTGGTGTTTTTAAATAAATATATGTAGGGTTTATTGTAGAACAATTTGGTTGCAATGGAAAGCACCTATGTAGCCATTTTGGTTATTATTATTGATAGTAATATAGCAATATGAAAGCATAAAAATATCACTTAAGAAAATACATAAAGGAAAAGAAAGTATAACAGTAAAAACATATTGCTACCTTTAGATTTCGTGACAAGACTTGATTGTTCTCCATTGGTTGAAGTGGTGTTCTTGATCCAACAGGAGTGGGAAAAGAAGGCCATGAAACACAAAGTCCAATGGGTTAATAAATGCTTAGGTTCAGATGGGGACACCCTGGTACCTCCCCTATGGGGGATGGAGCTTTCAGTCTTCTAGTGGAAGGCCTCAGAGATCAGTCTGGGGGTGTTTTTGGAGTCTTCGATGGTTTATGACATCTTCTAAGACATGACAGCTGCCCCTCTTGTCAGTGCAATTGAGCCAGTTGAGACCTTCATGGGGAGTGGTGGTGGTGGGGTGTTGTTAGGGATGTGGTTTTGCAACTGAGCAGAGGACAATTACCAGGATAAACAACACCATACCCTCTTGCAGGGTCTGCTTCTTTACAGCCTTAAAGCCCAGCTTCAGCAATGCACCCTGACACCTACACAAATGGGCAAATGTTTTGAGTCATTAATCATTAACAGTCCAGTCTCCCACAGCAAGGCAAACCTGAGGCATTTTTAACTTCTGCCGTGACATACACAGAATGAGATATGAGAAGCTTTGAGGTTTTCTTCTTTTCCTTTCTGACATCAGTGTCAGAGTCTGATAATATTCTAAACTAGAGAGAAAATTTGTTGTGCTTGTATTAATGTTCTATTTATTTAATTTGTGATTTTGGGAAAAAACCAAAACAAACTGTCCTAGTTCAGTAGGTGGGACCAGTTATCACTGTGTGGGAGTGATTAAAGCTGTGTATTCTACCCCCATCTA
>JAWWEW010000112.1:55106780-55153142 GCA_035583185.1 Anabacerthia variegaticeps
AACTGTAATTCTGACTTACAATATCTCTCGTGGTAGGTCCATTTCTCCTGCCAGTTTGCTTTTAAACCAGCACACAAACCTACAGAACCAACCCACAAATAAAGAGGTAAATTTTAAATGTAAATTTCCTATAACTTGCTATTTCTTATGTACAGAGTATTATCCTCACTGATGAATCTCACAGGCAATTAAGAATGTAATTGTATTGACAGATGAAGCTCCACTCTGCAGGAAACAAGAGACAGGCTTCATCTCTTCTCTCAAATTCCAGAACAACTGTTCAGTGACAGACTGAAATGGACCGATCAGGCCTTCGTGTCTGTATAGCAATTTTCACCTACACAAAGTGGAGTTTCAGTTCTCCTGGAACCAGAAACACTGGTGCCAGTTAACTACTGTTTCTTGACAGGTTTGTCTGCAAAATGAGATCAATAGAATACAGTAAGCAAGTTTCATCCCTGAATGGATATGCAGCAAGTAACTTCTAAATGTACACCACATCAAGTACTCATAGACATTAAAATGCTGACAGAATAGATAGGACGACACTGTAGGTCACCCAGCCTTGATAAATAAGCAGAGCATCCTTAAGCAATGATAGCTGTTGGCGAGAGCAATATAGTAGTCAAGGTCTTTCTGCCAGAAGCTCAGCAATCTATCACTTGATGAGAAGGCTTTGATCACAGGTGAAGCTGATTAGGCAATCATCTGACAATGTTATAAAAGTGTCTCTTCCTTTAGTAAAGCTACCAGCTGGAACAGTGGGAGAACAGTAGAGCTGATGTAGAGGCTGCTGTTAACCTTTACCTGGTGAAGTGACTTTGGCGAGGGAGGAAGCACAGTGGTGGGTGGAAAAGAGAAAGACAGAATAGTCAGAGGTGTGTTTAACTTCTGTTTCACTATTTACTCTTTCCTGTCCCTCTTAAGGAAAGAATAGCTTTCCAGAAATTCTATGCAAAATGTATTTGTGTGATGTGCTTTACCTTCTATGTGTCTGAGGAGGTAACCTGTGAATGTACAATCCCTTAGATTCGTGCTATGGATTCCCAGATATCAATGCTGGACCTTGATCACCTCATGGAGCTTTGGACACTAGACAGGATGAGCACCCCACCTTTGCAAGCTTAGATGCTTCCACGTGGCTATAAGGTCTGTGTCCTCGTTACAGTGGTGGGACCAGTTTATTATTGTGTCCTTGATTCTACACACTCTATGTAATTTCTGAGGAACTACTAATAATGACCTGCTGGCAGGAGCTGCCCACGGCACACCTGACACCTCAGGCTACAAGCTGGGTGTTAAGGAAGCCTGGGAGATAGGGGAGTGTTTCTGTCTTCAGACAGAATGATTCAGCTGTGACAAATCCCCTCCAGGAAGGTGTTAACGCCTTCACACCTGGCCTGAGGGGTCATGTCTGCTAATGGGCCATCAAAGATTCTAAAAATATTCCATGACTCACACAGTTAAATTACCCATTATGAAACTCTCTGCCCTGGGAGAGGTTCCCACCTGAACCTGAGCATACATAATCTGGGTTTTGGGACTTCTGGTACCACTCATCAGATCCAGAGGAGGATCAGAATCTCAACAGGGCTGCGACTGCCACTCTTGGCAAGACTGTGACCATCACCCTCACCAACAGGTTTTCATTTCCTTTTACTTTGCACTCAGGGGGATCATGTGGCACTCAGCATAGGGGCTAAGAAACCCCATTCTGTTTGTGTCCCAGGGCGCTGGGTTATACCTCTGTTTTTGTGGGTTAAAGCCAATTTACCTCTGTATTATTGTATTTATTGTAATCTTTTAAAGTAAATTGTAACTCTGACTTGCAATCTCTCTTGAGCTGGGTTCATTTCTCCTACCGATTTACCTTTAAACCGGCACAGGTCTGACTTCTGTAATTAAAAAAAAAATAAAATTTCAGCTGCTTCTTCTCTACAGTTTAACACCCCCCCAATGTCTCTTGTCTCATTAGCTTAAGAGGATCGAAAAGGATCTCCTCACTAGGATTTAGACTCATTTGACTTCATTGTGAAAATGCATTTTCTTTTTAATTGGAAAGAGTACTTGGTTTTGGCTCACTTTCTCACAGTCAGCTGGCTATAAATATAAGGCATCTTTCAGCTAGAAAACAGGAAGTGTTTCCCTAAAATTATGGTGGTTGCAGCAGTTTCCCTTTGTGGAAACTGAATTGTGTTAGCCCAGATTCCACTTCATAGTAACATCACTGAGAGCAATGTTAAAGTTTAGCTTAGATCACTAAAAGAACAACATTTGTGACTATCCCTGAACAAAACACTGTGCTGAAAGCATATCAGTAACTCAGCAACCTTGAAAGAGCTAAGCCAAAAATACAGCAGCAGATGTCCTGTTGATCAGCATGTACTTATTCAAAACTGCAGATCTGACATTTGGTAGAGAAACAACCATTTCCCAGTTCATTCACAATTACATGGGGGATTTGGATAAACTTTGAAATGTATGCCTAAAAAATAAGCTTGCTTACCCCCAGAGTGCAGCATTCATGATATGTAATTAATTGAAGATTAAGTTCTGCGTCTTGAAAATATGACCATTTTCCATATCCTGGGTTACTTCTATGTTTGTGTCATTTGCTTAAGCAGTGACTGTTTTGAGTCAGGACCACGTGAGTTCTGGGGTCAGTACCTTTTCTAACTTTATTATGTGATTACCTTCTTGACTGCCACACAAGGAAAAGTAAGTTGGTTTTTGAGCAAAGGCACTGAGCAAAAGTTGTGGAATCTCAGGATTGAAATATAGTCTTGTTATTACAAGTATACGTTTCATTAACTGTCCTTTGCTTTCTTTTTTTCAGTCAGTTGACATTTTGTTCTTTCTGCTTGCTGATCACAACTTTGCTTCTTGAGTGTGACTTGTCTTTTTGCAAATCTATTTCAAAAACATTCCCTATCTCCCCCAAACTGTTTGCTTACCCATTGGGATGTAGTGTTTATTGCTTTGTCCATTGTTTCTTATTTGTCTTTATTTCTCTTGAAGAACCATGTTGGCCCATAGTTGAAAGGGGAGGGAAGGGCAGAACTGCCAAATACAGTTAATTTATTTTGTCAAAATTCCCTCTCAAACATTTCTCTCTGCCATGGAAGTATCTGTTTGTACATCAAAAGTACAGGCTGTGTGATGATGAATACATGAACATGTGCCCAGTGACCTCTAAAAGATAACCAGTAATGTACTTTACCAAAGCTGCTAAAGGAACAGCCCATTGCCTATTAGAAATGCCTTTGGGTTCAGACTTGTGCACTTTTCCAATTTTCTTTTTTAATAAAGTCCCTGATAAAAAGACAGAAGACAATGTAAGATTTTTGTAATTCTGCTCCTTTTTTTTTTTTCCAGACAACTATCCTTTAACCCAAAATGGTTACATGGATGAGGTTTTAAATCTGTATCTGACAGAAGAACCCACAGCTAGTTAACACAAGTGAGGGGCAGATCTCATTCGAGTCAGTAGGGTTACTATAACACCCTAATGTTATGTCCCAGTACTCAGACTTAATCTTTTTTGTTTCAAAAGATTAAATCTGTTCCCAGCTTAGCTAAACTTCAAACCTTTAAGATATTCCTTTCACCTCAAGGACCTGAAGGATAACTAACTTTTAGTTCCCATAACTCAAGGGCAATGATAAGCTGTTTCAAAGACTCTGTGTGTGACAGTGCAGAAAATGTCTCTATTCTGTCAATTTCAACACTATCTGCTTGTCTGGAAAATAAAAACCAGCCTTCAAATGTATTAAGAAATGATGAAAATACTTTGGATAAAAAAGAATAAATGATGGATTCAGAGTACAGTCAAATCAGTGTGTTTACTCTAGAGGGCTGTCCTAGTGTCCAAAATCTTCATCAAAGATGATGTTACAATTTATGTTCAATGTCTGTGCAATATAAGCACTACAAGAATATATGACAACAAATATGTGCAATATTATATGACAGATAAGCCACTTTGCTCTTAGTAAGCAGGTAGCCTATAGACATAAAGAATCTGTTCATAATAGATTCTGGGGTCTATACACCTTTTTTAGCTTTTAACTTGGAAGACTCTGTTCTCTTATGAGGGATTTTGAAGACTGAAGCACACATGAAAATCTCCATAAAGAATGAGACAATAGGATTAAATGACAGCAAAGGTTACTGTGTAAACAGAAAACACAATCTTCTTGTTTATATGAAGTATTTTTTTTATGGAAAGCCATTTTGTTGACCTAACTTTTTCAGTCTTTCCAGACTAAATGGTGTTATCAGGTATTTTTCTTTGCTCATCACAGGCATTATTCAAAGCTAACTTTATTTTCCCTCTGCAAAGCTCTTTCTGTCTTATTCAGAATTAGCTCATCCTTGTGGCATTGACTTGGAGATATTTTTTTCTTTGCATTGCTCATTTATCACTAAAGTCCATTTCCTTTTGTTATGGCATGATTTTTTTTGTGCCGTTCCTTCAGCATTTCTGCTTCAATCATTTCCCCTTTTTTTAACTGATGTTTTCACTGGCCAGTTCTAGAATGAAACAATCAGAATCTCTTTTACTACCTACCTAGATATTGATTTTCCTATTTGTTTGAAATTTCTTGAATAACTTTAAGAGAATGCACTGAGGACTCCCATCTTCCTGGTTTACCCCAAGTGGTTTTGTTTTATCTCTCCTTCAGTCTTAGTTCAGTCAAGGCTTTCTACAACCCTTTTACTTAGAGCCTGTATCATGCAGTATATTATGTGAAGCATGGCAGTGGAACCAGGAAACTTTAAACTTAGAGTTTGTTTGAAGCTGTTTGTTCCAGCTGCATGTGACAGATTCAGGTCTGGAGAAAGGTAGCACTTGTATTTTACAGCATAGGCCCATGTTCTGAGCGCTTTTCCTGCCTCTGTCTAGCAAGTGCATGCATTGGCATATTCTTCAGACTTGTAGAGGTATAGAACAGCTGTGTGTTCATAGACATGTCTGCTTGCTTTGGGTGCGCATGGAAGCGTTTCTTTGCACATGCATTTCATGACTGTAGTATCGTGTCTCCATCTGCATGGCATCCAGAGTCTCTCCAAGCCTCCACAGGCAGCTTTTCTTTAGAAAGAGAAATGGTGCCTATTTCCTTCAGAGTGCCATCTCCTATGAAGCAGAAGGCCAAGGTAAAATATCTTTCTCTGGAAAAGTCGAACTCTATTTCTTTTGCATTCAGGACAGCAGGGTGTCTGTTGGCACAGATGAGGACAGAATCTGCTTTTCTTTGAAAGTCTTCCGGGAGCATGACATTGTTTGGTACAGAGGGAACAAGGTAAAGGAAGACTGCCTGAATTACATGCTCCTCTTAGAGAAATTTCTAGGTGTTGGTTCCTGCTCTTATTAAAATTTCTAACTTTTTATCCATTGATTGAGAAGTTTCCTTTCCCTAGCTTTTGAGGGTTAAAAGCATTAGCTTTTGTTTATGCTTTGCTTTTTACTGTTATGGCTAACTGTTTAGGAGTATTCAATCAGACTCCACTGTATTATCCACAGCACCCAAGGGGAGAAACTGCAATTACTTGCATCCAGTCAGTGAGTGCTTTTGACACAGTGGTTGCCATAACCTAACAAGCAGACTAAGCAGGAGAGCTGCGAGATTCAGCTTGTGCACAACAAAGGCAGAAGACAGTTTTGAGCAACAACAGTTAGCCTGAGGCTTGCATGTGCTTCATAGGATACCCTTGGCTGCAGTTCTCTGTACGCAGATTGCAGATCTGTGGGACCACGGGAAGTTTTCTCCGGGCATGCTTTCAGTGGTAATGAGGGTACAGAAGGTAAAATTATTATGCAGTGGGATTTTGCCCAAGCATGGGATGAAAGGGAGCCTGGGGCATATATCCTGGCCCTTGAGGCTGGGATGCACTCAATGGTCACAGCTGTAAATGAAAGAGGAGAACAGAGGGCTACAGCTGTGACAAGCTGCATTCAGTCAAAAAGTCCTAGTTTTTAATAGAATGTAAATCCCAACACATTTTGGTACTCAGCTTCTCACCATTTAATTACAGTTGTTTGGAGAGAGGCAGCTCGTTCTGTGCTGCCCTGACCTACTGGTCCTCTTTATACTTTCAAGTAGGAGTTCAAATCTGTGTGTGCCTGTGATGTTATGCTCCCTGTGCATTTCCCTTTTGTTGTAAATAAGCTCACAGTTGGGCAGGCAGTGGCAGACCTCTCCTCTGGGGCTTTCTATATGCTTGTGTCGCAGGCAGTAGTGTTGGCACTCTCCCACTGTAACAGGACAGAGGCAGGTTCAAAAGATGATCCTGAGATTCTGTTGAATAAAAGGCCTCATGAGTCCCATAGCTGATCATATTTTTGTATGACTGGCATATATTGGTCTGGTGAATTGTGCCACTTTCTGTGATCTTTGAGTGACAAATATTTCCAAGTTCAAGATTACGATAGTAAATCTTCTGTAAGCCTGTTTACCCTGCTAAAAGGAGCTGTGCACATTTCCAAGTTACTGGAAAGCAATATTTTCTCTCAGGATGTTCAAAATAGATTCAGTTTTAACTTCTTTTTCCACAAAATACTAGCACACACTTAAGCTTGTCTGCTCACTGTAAAGTTTGTGTTTGGTGACTTACTGTCATCCGTCTCTGTTCCTGTGAGAAGTGGAAACTTAAACAACTACAGCTTAGTCCTTGTGCACTGTTACCCTCAGTAGCCCAGAATGTTTGCTGTCATTCACACCACATCACTTTGCCCTTTATTTATAAGGATACATATGTAGACTGCATATTGAATACTGTTTTGGGAGAAGGATACACGGTAAACAAAAGAATCCAATGGAGCTGAAAAGTCTGCTTTCATTATGTCATTAGCAAAAGATTATGAGAAAAAGGTGAAAGGAAGTGTATAACAGGTTTGTTTCCAAGATCCACTCATACTGACAAGCTTTGTAAGCCTTAGAGAAAGAACAGTCTGGCCTGTCTTGAGTTGCAGCTGTAATCACAACTAAAAATAACTTTAAAAATCAATTCCAGGAAAATTTTACGTATTTGGAAAAGAAGGAAAATGCTCTTTTCACTTCTACATTTTATGGGAGTAGAACTGAAATATGAAAAAGCAAGCAATATATAACATTTCATCATGTTGATTGGAAAATGTCTGAGTACATGGGGATGCTGTATCAGCCAAAAGAAAAATCTGCTTCCACAAATGAGGTAAGTCAAACAAAACCAGAGAGAAACAGAGCATTCTCACAAAGATCTATGAGTGTCCAAGGGAGCTGGATGCTTGTAATGTGGGATTTTGCACCAAGAAGAATCAAAAAAACCAAAGGTCATAGAGCAAGCAAGCAGGTGTTTTGCAGTATCAAAGAGAAGGAAGGAAGGATGTTTATAATTTGGCTTCTGAGCCAAGTGAGAAAAGAGCTCCTGGAAATGGTGCATATCAACACTGTTGGGAGAACTTCAGAGGATATCTTAAAGATCAGAGGTCTTTTCAGAGAGGAAGAAAGGGTGGCATTTTGAGACATGAAATCAAGATTCACTGAGAATGGTTTCATTGAAACATTTTCCTATTTCCTGCTCTCAGGTAGTGTTTATTAATAAAAAGCATTGGAACTGTGGATTTCTCATGCTTCCTAACTATTTATAAAGGAGGAAAAAAAAGAAAACATGTGCATGATATTGATTTCTGTAAATAAGATACTTCAACAAATGTTAGGACTGACATGAATTTACTTATTTGGAGTCTTGCCTTTTAAGTGAAATGATGAAGTAGGATACTCATGCAGTTGTAAACAAGAAAGGGTTTCTATCTGACAAGCAATACATTGTGTACAGATTATTTTCCTATACTTTTCCTAGGTGCTTCATCTGGGTTCTTTATAAATTGATCAGATTTAAAATCAACTGTAGGCTTCAGGTACTGTATGTTCTCTTCTAAAGAGATTTCAGTTAGGAGGTCTGTGTCTCAAAAAAAAGAAAATTGAAAACCAGGTGAAGCTTTTGATTATAGTTGCAATCCAAGGGGAGCTACTTTTCTCCTGTATTTAGTGGTCAACGACCTTCTCTTCAAGTTGGCAGCAATCACAGGGCCTATGGGTGATGCCTTCTCTTCTTCAGTAGTAAATATCTATCTTCTGGGCTGCCAGCAATGAAGACAAAACCAGACTCTTGGAGGTTCCTATTTGTAGGCCAAGAGGGAGTGGCTACAACCTGTGACATAGGATTTTTTTATCTCCCCTCTCCTCGAGAATGCCATGCTCCATTCTCAGGTCTTTTCAAAATGCAATTGTAGGATATCTTGTGCAACGTGCTTTTATTAGACCCACTATGAGCAGGAGATTGGATTGAATAAGTAAAAGAGGTTCCCTTGCAATCTGCACAGTTCTGTAATTACTAATCAAGAATTAAATATGAGAAAGTTACAATAATTTGCCTGAATCAAGTGATGGAACTGCTTGTTTACATATTCTATAACAACTGAAAAGTGTCGTGTTTATTATTGTATGAAAGCTTTCCTTTGTAAATAGCAAGTCATTAATTTTATTACAGTGTAACTTTCCCTTGTAACAGAAGAGTCAGTGACAGTTCCCTGTGACAGTGAAGAGTAATTAAAAGATTAGTTTTTCTAGTTAAAGGATCTGAGAGTCACTGCAATGACTCTGACAAAATGTCTGTGTAGCTGTCCTGCCATACTGAGAGTGGTAAATAATAGGAATATGAGGACAAGTGCCTGCAGGAGGCTGTGAGTATATCATCACTTGATGCAGAAGTGTTGTCTTAAAAGATTTTTTCTTACATGTGTTCAGTGACTTTGTGAACTCACATAAAACTTTAGCATTCACAGGTTCTTAGAGTGAGAAATTTACAGCTTATTGCACATTATGTGAAGAATCACTCCTCTTTAGCTGTTTTGGATACAGTTTCTGAAATTTCAGTAAATGGCATTGGTACTATTTTCTTTGGGTAATTACCTTTTCCACAGCATGTGTGGTTTTGCAGAGCTCTGTTTTGTCTTGCTTATCAGCCATCTTTGTTCCAGACTAAGTTGGAACAAACTTTATCTAAATATAAATATTCATATGTGTGAGTGTGTGATGTCTTGGGAAAGATGGTGACCATGGCTATGGGGTGGTATTAATGTCTACTCAACAAAAAAAAAAAAAAAAAAAAAAAAAAAAAAAAAAAGTTGATTTGAGTAGACTGATTTCCCAAAAGTCAGCAACTGCCAATACTGTAAATTTGTATTTGTTTTTTGGAGGCTAGTAGGAGGTATCCCTCAGCCCATGAGCCTCCTACACTTATTTTATTGTGAGAGTTCCTCTGTGTTGGTACAATCTACTGTCCCTGAGGAACCACTGAATACTGCACATGCTGGTTTCACAGTGGTGGTCTTTGCTCTACCGCACCAAATAGGCCTTCCTGTAAACTAAACAAATGCTTATTTATCATGAATTAAGGAATCAGAGTGAGAATTTTGTATAGATATGGAAAATAAATCAAAAGTAAATAAATTAAGCTTTACTCTGTTTGCAAATAAGATATATTTCTAACATTTCTGGTGTCCCTGTCCAAGTGTTTGTCTCCTTTCCTTCTCCTTTGATCTGCCTGTTCTATTTTTTTTACCCCCCTCCCTTGTTTAAGTTTCCCTCCTCTCTCCTTTCTCCCTCTTGTGTTGTGCCTTAAATTGCATATCCCACCACTCATGCAATGGTTAGTGCTTACATCTTCATTAAATCGTCAATCTCTTAACCTCTCCCCAGTATCATCTCCCTTATTTCTTACAGCAGAGACAATTTCTCTAAACATGATTCTTTTGTAGCAGCCTTACTTAAGGACAGTGACTCCAGTTTAGATTTTTCTCTTTCTATCCCTGAATGATGAATGTGAGCAGCTAAAACATATTAATGAGTTTTGTAAGCAAAGGGCTTGCCAAATCTGTGATCCATTACAGCTTTTGATAAGCATTGCTGCTTATACTGCAGGAAGGTAAAATGTGAAGCGCTATGACTCCTGAAATGAACAGAAGGTTTCTGAAAGTTTTTTTCTCTTGAACCAAAATATAATTAGTTCTGAAACAGTAGAGCACATATAAATTGTGTGTCTTTCTCTGCAGACCATGACTTTTTTGTTTCAGGATTTGACACATGACTAGAAATCAAGTCCGTTGGCAGATCATGGTGAAATCTGGACTGTTGTTTTTTTTTTTTTTTTTTTTTTTTTGTCATTGAGCAAAAGACCTGTGCTGGTCTTTAGAGTAAAGGAAATATAATTTTTTTGTTGGCTCAAGCTCAACCACAAAATGTCACAGGACAAGATGGATGAGGGGAGCAGTAATGAGATACATAGGTGTTTATTTCTAGGTCACTTCCTCAAACCTGTTCCAGGTCAGTACTGCCTGAAATTTCTTACAAGTTGATAGCTATTTAGTTAAATGTTAAATGACTTAGCATTAACCCTACTACATTGTAATTTCTTTATCTTCCCTAATTTTCAAGGCTGGAATAACAGACATTGCAAAAATAAAAGCAACTGCTGGTATAAGTTTTCTGCAGTTGAATGGACGCCAATGCTTTATCACAGAAGTAATTCTCTCAGCAAGCACTATCTGCATGACTGAGCCTGCAGCCAGGTCCTAACACTTCTGCAGAGATGGGAATTTTTTAATTGCTTGGGTAAATAACTCCTAACCACAGGATGAGACACCAGTTGACAGGAAATATTTTTTTGAAAATTGGAGAGATACGATTCTTAGCGGCTGCAAGTATATTCTCAAGGTAGGTGCCATCTGGACTACCATTTCATATGAAACCTCCTAGGACAAAAACCCTGTAAATTCAAAACTCTGCACCCTCTTTTCATAGCACAGGGCCTAGCTGTACTCGGAATCCTCTTACCAAGCAGTGTTTTCAAGATTTCAAGGTATCCAGCTGTTCTGTATACTAAGAGTCTGACCAGGGTTTTCTTGATGCCCTATTTGCATTCATCAAAGTGTTACCAAGCTGGTGATGTCTGGAATGAAATTTTGTATCACTGAAAAATTTGTAGCCAGCTGTTCTCTCAGCAACCTCTGTTTCTAAAGCTGTCTGTATGAAACACTAATCTCTCTGAAACTGATGAACCCAGATGATGGATGAATACAAAATCTTGGAACTCATATGGTGCATGCTAATCTTGGCTCAAACACTAGTCTTTGATGTATTGCATCCTCGAGCCATCATCTGATAACTGCCTATTTTTGCTGGCTATTTCAATTGTGAGCTCTTCCAGGCATAGATGTCTGCTTCATTTTTCACACTTAGCACTTTTTAAAACTCTACAGTAACTGTCCTTGTTACTTCCATGGATGTCTTGTGATTAAAAGGAGAGAAGATTTTCCTCCAGTTTTGTGGTCCAATTCCAGAGGCACTCTCTGCCTTTCCTTCAGGCACATCCTGTTTACTGACCCCTTAGGTAGATTAGATTGCAAAAAAGGTAAGGGAATATCTATAGCAAGTAATTAATATATAAGATGGGATTTACTTGCTTCTGATCTGATATGGGAGAACATTTTCTTTAAGGCCTTATTCAGGTACAATTTAGATTTTTTGAGGTCCCCAGCATTACTGTTTACTTTCTGGATAGAGTCAATTTGCTGATATCTGTGTGATAAAGTTCTTTCAGTGTACTAAAATTAAAAACAAACAAACAAACAAACCAAACCAAACCAAACAAAACCAAACAAACCCAACCAAATAACAAAAACAACAAAAAACCCCACCTAACCAAAACAAACCCACCAATACCCCCAAAAAAGGTATAGGAGATTATCAATTTAGAAATGTTCTGCTCATGTAGTGAAGACAAAACTGTGGTGGTCTCCTCTAAAATGTACCTAAAGATCCAGAACTGACATCTTTTATAGCAGCCAAATCATTTTGATTTTATTAGGTTTGCACATAATTTACCAAGAGTTTATCCTTTGACAGGGAGGGCTATGCAAGCAGACTCAGGCACCAGCTTTGTGCTCTTGTTTTCCAATTCACAGGCGATGTGTAGTACTGAGTCACAACTGATGCCTCAGAGAGAATTTAGGATGACTCAAATGTTTGTAGAACAGGGTTAACAGGGAGAAATGGCTATTGAAGGTGGGTTTGTACATGCACTGAGAAAAAATAACTTTTGTTTTCCGTTTTGATTTCCCCATGTTCAGAAAAGCTCTGAACTATTTTATTTAGTACAAGCATAGGAGAAATCTTAATTATAAAAGAAGACTTTCATAAATCAAAAATCTCTGTATTGAAAAAGTGGCTTATAATTTGAAGAATCTGTAGAAACTTCAAAAACTGTGTAGAGTTCTGTGAGTCACCATCCCACGTGCTAGTGGAATGTGCCTATAAAGTGGACCATCACTGGGCACATATTCTTGTGCAGTAGAGTTTGTCTTCCCCAGGACAGAGTTTCAGGTTCCTGGAGTCAAGCATAATTAAACTTTTAAGAAAATGATGGTCAATGCTGGATGCCCATAATAGGGCAGAGACTACTACAATGTTACTGCAATATGGCATGCAGAGGAATTTGCAGTAAGAACCCTGCAAATTCCTTCATTAGCAGAGATGAGAGGCACTTTGCTGATACTGACAGGCTATCTGGTCGACTTTCTAAAATGAAAGGAGAAAGGAGGGTGATGCTCTAGTTGTGGTGGCATTTTTTAAGGTCTTAATGTCAATTTCAGTACAAAAGCTAGCCTAGAAATATGTGTGTTGGCCAGTGACCAGCTATGGCACAGCTCAGTCTCAACCATGGTCTGGCCTGTCTGCACCCAGTGCCCTGAGTGGGAGGACCATAACTGCGAGAATGATCAGCTCCCCGTCAACCCTGAAATTGTTCAGGATCTCCTGATCCAGCTGGATACCTGCAAATCTATGGGGCCTGATGGAATTCATTTTAGAATCCTCAAAGAGCTGGCTGATGTCATCATAATGATTTTTGAGCTGTTTTGGTAATCTGGAGAGGTCCCAGCTGACCGAAAGTTGGCTTATGTCCCAATTCTCAAGAAGGACAAGAAAGAGGACCTTGAAAACTACAGGCCTGTCAGTCTCACTTCAGTGCCTGGTAAAGTTATGAAGATGATTATTCTGAGAGGTATCGAAGAACAACTGAAAGACAACACAGTCGTTGGTCACAACCAGCACAGCTTCATGAGAAGAAAGTCCTGCTTATCAAATCTGGTTTCCTTTTATGACAAGGTAACCCACATAGTTGATCAAGAGAAGCCACTTGTAATATTTTTTGATTTCAATAAAACCTTCAATATTGTTTCTCACAGTATCCTTCTGGACAAAATGCCCAGCACAGCTGGATAAACACATCATGTGATGGGTGAGCACAGAGGATCATAGGGAATGGGGTGACCTCAGACCAGTGACCTTTCACTAGTATGGTTCCATGGGGCTACCCTGCACTCTTCAACGCCTTTGTAAATGACTTGGATGCAGAACTGGAAGGGATGCTAAGCAAGTCTGTAGGTGACACAAAACTGGGAGGAGTTGTTGACTATCTTAGGAGGCCCTGCAGAGAGACTCAACAAATTAGAGTGGACAATCTCCAACCATATGAAATTCAACAAGAGAAAGTGCTGGATTCAGCACCTAGGATGAGGCAATGCCGGGTGTGCATACACACTGGGGAATGAGGTACTGTAAAGCAGTGACACAGAGAGGGACCTGGGGGTCCTGGTCGATGGCAAGTTCAATATGAGTCAGCAGTGCCCTGGCAGCCAAGAAGGCCGACCCTGTCCTGGGGGGCATCAGGCAAAGCATCGCCAGCTGGTCAAGAGAGGGGATTGACCCTCTCTGCTCTGCATTGGAGCAGTCTTACCTTGAATATTGTGTGCAGGTTTGGGTATCACAGTATAAGAAATATATTAAACCATTGGAGAGTGTCCAAAGGAGGGCAACAAAGATACTGAAGAGCTTTGAGGGGAAGCCTTATGAGGAATGGCTTAGGGCACTTGGTCTGTTCAGCTGGAGGAGACTGAGGGGAGACCTCATTGCAGTTACAACTTCCTCGTGAGGGGAAGAGGAGGAGCAGGCACTGATCTCTTCTCTGTGGCGACC
This sequence comes from Anabacerthia variegaticeps, assembly GCA_035583185.1. NCBI lineage: Eukaryota > Metazoa > Chordata > Aves > Passeriformes > Furnariidae > Anabacerthia > Anabacerthia variegaticeps. The sequence goes on from JAWWEW010000112.1 coordinate 55,120,859, forward strand.
AGTGACAGGATATGAGAGAATGGTCTGATGTTGTGTTAGGGGAGGTTTAGGCTGGATATTTGAAAAAGGTTCTTCACCCAGAGGCTGGATGGGCACTGGAACAAGCTCCCCAGGGAAGTGACAGAGTTGAAAAAGCATTTGGATGATACTCTCGGGCAAATGGTGTGACTCCTGGGGATGGTCCTGTGCAGGGCTAGGAGCTGGACTTGATGATCCTTATGTGTCCCTTCCAATTCAGCATATTCTGTGATTCTGTGGTATAAAGATGTTGAGTTTGATAAAATATCAAAAACTCAGATGTCACTTCTGCTCTGGACTGACTTCCATCATTTTGTGAAAAGGCAGAGCATTAGGAATCACATTGCTGGGAAAAAAGTGGAAAGTCAGAAGAGGGCAAACTGAGTGTTCACCTTTTTTTTTTTGTTGAAATTATAAGCTCTGCAAATTTTTCTAAATTCATATGTGTGTCTTAAGCCAATACCAGAATATCATCCTACGGAGTGCCCGACTAATTCAAATATAAGACTGAAATTTCATAACTTTTTCTCTTTCACCCTCTGTAGGTAATGCAGTATAATGATTTGAATTTGGTGCAAATACCAGCCTCCATGTATGTTCAAACATTTGTTGAAAACATTAAACTGTGGCCTTCTTATTCATACACACTCTGGTTGATAGTCTTACTGAAGTGAAGGACTTCAGAGTGCTTCTGAGTAATTTAAGTGAAATGCAAGACAAGTCAGAAAAATAGATGCTCAAAACAAAAATATCATCATTTTCATCATCATTGTCATTTTCTCATTAGCAATTTACTATGATTTACTGTAATATCTTATTATCTTCTATAAGATGATGTGCATATTTTCTAAAGAATAAAGGGAATTCATATGTGTTGCAGAGGTGTGTTGTTGAAGTAAAAGACATGCTTCAAATTATTAGGCCTCCACTCTTTTATTTTAATGAATAAATCATAAAAACAAGATAAGAAAGAATAACTTAATCTGATAAAAATTGGATTCTTGAAAACAAAAGAAAAAGATGCCATAGTGCAATAGGCACTGCTCTGCTTTGAATATGAGTTCTTGAAAATTTAATAACTGCATGCAGCTACTGTGTGTCTTTTCTGTTGTGGCTGTTTCATTATTCTGAGGCATTCACCTTCAAAAGAAAGACTGTAGGAAAGCTTCAAACAGCCAACCCATTTTGATTTTCCAGAGAAGCTACTCGCCATTTCACAGCCAAATCCCAGAGGAAGTAGCAGAAAGCTGATGAATGTGGGAGCCTGCTGATGGGACACACAGGTGTTCAGGATGGTGAGTGAACACCAGTGAGGAGGGTAAAAAGTCTTGTTACTGGAAATAATAGGAAAAAGGAAGTTACTGTGAGGGAAGGAGAGCAAATTCAAGTATGCCTTTTCAATACAGTTAAACTTCATATTTTTTCCTCATGAAAAGAAAGAACAATTCTAGTAATGATTCATGGTGCATTGAAAAGAATATCTGATTATATGTCTCCAAGACAGTGAGCAGCTGTGCTCTTGGAATTACTTAAAAAAGCTGAAAGGTATATTCAAATGGTCTTCTGTAGCAGAATAATGGTGCTATTTGTATTGAACACAATCTTCCATTGATACATGCTATTTAATTTTAGGTGAAAAAATTTGTACAGTCATGATGATGAGCTTAAGCATTTGTCGAAAGAAGGATGAAAGGACCCTGTAGTGGATGAAAAGACAATTGTAACAATGTGCATCTAACAGCTTCAAGAATAATTATTATGTTGCTGACAAAGTAGAAATCTTAAAAAAAAAAATAAAATTCTTACCAGAATAGCAATCCCCAAAGAATTTTTTTTTTTGGTGATTGAATTTCTCATCCTCTTTTTCTTAGGGGAAAATATTCAGTTTATCCTCCTAGAAACACCACAGGATACCCCAGTGGAGGTGAGACACCTTGGAAAAGACAGTAAGGCCAAAAGATCACCTCAAGAGATAGGTGGGATGGTCAGTGGTAATTTGTGAAGGTGAAGAATGAGACAGGGGTTAAGGGTATGGAAATATGGAGTAACTCAGCTGTTTTCAGAGAACTTTCAAGGAATTGTGCCCTGGTTTTCTTATAATTGCTGCTTTTCCTTGACAATTACCTGTGGTACCTGTCTGACCTTACCCCCTGTGAGGAACCCACTGTACATTTTTGCATCTGCTATCCAAGGAGAAAAATGGAGAAAGAGAAAAGGCTGCAGCTGGGCAAGGCTTTCTCTTGCCACAGAGATGGCAGTGGGGCCAAGGAGTGCTCGAGAGCCTAGCCACCCTCGTTGGGGAAGAACATATGGAAAGGTCTCTGCAGGCATCTTTCATGGAAGGCATACAACTCTGTCCACTGCTCCCACCAGCTGTGCCAGCTTGTTGCCCACCCTGTGACCATCCCAGTGCCCAGCCAGCGATGGCTCTGGCTGTTGAATTGTCACAGTGTGAATTCCGACACAAAGACTGAGATGTTCACTGAGTCATAGAGCATCCAAAAAGTGCTTCTGTTTTGCCTCCAAATGAGATGCCAAACTGAATCCAAATTAAAACCTTTTCATTGCATAAGTCAATATTGTACAGGGTGCAGCAGCAAATTCTGGATAACCCTTGATTTTCAAGTGTACCACAAAATGTATGGCAAGCACAGTTATCATACTGTCTTAGAAAGGGTTTGCACAAATTTAATGCTACTAGCATTAGTAATTTATCATTCTTACTTACCCAGCTTGATTACAAGCGTGAAAGCAATATGTAGGAAAGTTCTCTATGTTCATAGAACTGCATTATTAAGATTTTATAAGATTATATAAAGACTCAAATTAACTGGTGATTGAATTAAATAGAATGCTCTATTCCTTTTTTTTTTTCTACTGTGAAAGTCTGTGAATTTTAATTGGCTTATGAATTTTTTTCTTTGATTAAAAGCATTTATTGGACAGGGTGAGAATATAATTTTGTGAGTGTCACTTCCATTGCTCATGAAAAATTACTATGGGAATACTTAAGGCCAGAACAACAATTTTTTTTAAGAAATTATTTATTGCCTTGATTATATTTTCTTATGGCTAACAAAGACTTTTGTAAGTTAAATTTTAAAGCATTTTAATTTCTGTTGCTGAATTTATTGACTAAACAATTTATAGTGACATTATGTTGGCTACTAATTAAAAAATATCTGGAAGCACTCTTCACAGCTTAGCTATTTAGGCCATTCATTGCAAAATGATTGATGATAAACTGAGAGAGAAATAATTTTCTTGATATCAGATATGAAGCTTACATTGTCTGCAGTAGTTTCATTCTCATGTTAATTTTCAGTAATTTACAGTCTTTGAATGTCTTTGGGGAGAGACTAATTCATAAATATTCAGATTTGGATGAGTTAAGCAAAGCCAAAATTCTCAAATACTGAACATTTGGTCTCAAAACCCTCAATTTTTAGATGCCTCAGAATGATAGACCCAAAATCAAAAAGAAGGAATACAATATTTGCTTTTTCAATTATGAATATAGGAAATTGCTTACCTACCAATGAAAAAACTTTCAGAGTTTGAGAACTTTTGGGTTAAACAAAAGTTTTTGGGTTTCTTGAGGAAACAAGAATTTGGCTGGTTGCTGAGACCAAGATTAGTTCCAACAGTGGGATGGGTGAATGTAGGGAGTACTGTACATAAGATGCCCTGTGGTTCCAATTCGCAGGAGTCTAAAGTCCTCTTTGTCTATTTTTAAGTCAGGATTTTTTCACATGGTTGTAAACTCTAGGTGTAATAATTTTCCTGTGAGAGAAAAGCTACACAACTGTATCCTTGGGGAAAAAAAAATAAAAAAAAATCAAGGAATAACTTTCAAATGTTTCTGAAGGACTTTTCGCGTTCAATTTGCTTGCATAAGCTTTTTATATTGTAGCATGATTCATGTTACTGTTTGTGCTGTAAGAATGACATGCAAGTATTATGTTCAGCAAACAATGATTTGTGCATGTGAATGTTCAATTAATACATGAACATAGTGACAGATTGAAAACCCATCTGCAACTTGCACTGCCACAATTACAGTGGGTGATTTCTGCTTTAATATGTACTTATGTTCAGCACAACTCATGAGGATGTGAAGTCATAAGTAACATTCAGTGAGATTGTCCCAGAAAAACTATGGAGAAGATTATACTGGGTACTATTGAAAGGTATTTAAAGAATAATGCGATCATTGGGCACAGCTTACGTGGGTTCACAGAACGAAAGTCCTGCTTAACTGATTTGATAGGCACCTATGGTAAGGTCACCCACCTAGTGGGTGATAAGAATGTGACAGATGTAGTTTTTCTGGATTTTAGTAAACCTGTTCCTCACAGCATCCTTCTAGACAAGTTGTCCAGCTGTGGGATGAGTGGGTTCACAGGGAGCTGGATAAAGAATTCGGTGGATGGCAGGTCTCAAAGGATTGTAGTGATTGGGGCTACATCTAGCTGATGACTAGTTACCTGTAGCATTCTTCAAGCTTCCATTCAAGGGTCTGGAGAACAGCTAGAGATATGGGGATGCTGCTTGACAGCAGGCTCAGTGTGACTCAGCAGTGTGCCCTGGCAGCCAAGAGAGCAAAAAGCATCCTGGGGTGCATCAAGCACAGCATAAACAGATGGTTAAAAGAAGTGATTATGCTGGAGTATTTAGCATTGGTACAGACTCATCTTGGGCACTGTGTGCAGTTTTGGGCCCCACAATTTAAGAAGGATGTGAAGATCCTTGAATGCAACCAGGGGAGACCAACAAAGCTGGTGAAAGGGCTGGAAGCAATGTCCTTATGAGGAGTGGCTGAGGCCCTTGGGTTTGCCTAGTTTGGCGAAGAGACTGAGGAGCAACTTCATTGCTCCCTGCAGCTTCCTGAGGACAGGACATGGAGAGGGAGGTGCTGAGCTCCTCTCTCTGAGATGGGATGTGTGGGAATGGTTCAATGTGGTTCTAAGTAAGGTTTAAGGCAGACATCAGGAAGTATTTCTTTACTGAGTGTGGTCAGAAAGGCTTCCTAGAGTGGTTGATATCCCAAGCCTGTCAGGGTTTAAGAGGTGTTTGAACAGTGCCCATAATAATATGCTTTTAAGTTTTGGTTATTTTTGGATGCTCATAGAGTTATCTAATTTGCACTAAAATCACAATTACTATTCTGTAATTGACAGGCTTTTTACCTTTCTCAGGTGACATGAGAAAAGTTAGAGGTTCTCTGTAACTTCCATAGTTTTCTTTTTTGGTGTTACATTTTTCCTTTCCTTCTCTGAGTAGAAGTTTCCAGGAACAAAAAAAAATAATTTATTCTTACACTGTTAGAATGTATTGATCCTTCCTGAAAGGCGTTGCAGGTAGCAGTGCTTGATATGTTGTCCCTTATTGCTTTCTTACTCCATCTTTGTCTTCAATCTGTCTTAATAGAATTGTACAAGGTACTTCTGCAGTAATTATTTTACCTTATAACAAGAGCTAATAATTACAGGTTTCTTGCAGAATTTACTATATATGAAAATTATACTACAATATGGCCTGGGGCTAGATGAATCGATGTAGTCAGCTTTATCCACTGGGGATTTTTCAGACATCTTTGTTAGTTTGTCAACAGTTTTAAATCTGAGAATATCTCATAAACAGTAGATTATGTGGACTGTTTTCACTTTTACTGGATGAATATAAAGCAGGCCTGGGTTACAAGCTAGAATTTTGTAGGACCCTGAAAAACCAGCAAAAAAAAAACAGCTTCACAAATAAATGTTTACTGGTAGCGGGTAAGTGAGTTCACACATTAAAGCTTTTAGTAAGACTTCAACATTGCCTCCACTCTTGGATGTAATCACATCTTTGGTATTTCACATTTTATCCTCTCAGGAACATGCACTCAAGAGAAACACTGCTAACCCTATTTTAATGCCAGCACAGTATTTCTCACTTTAAGAAATACTGTCTGTTCATTGTATTAGAGCTTCAGGGGATGAGAGGGTGAGGGTCTCACATTCAATTGTGTTTGGAGCTTGCTTTGTAGCAGATCAAGGTGACTGACTGCCCCTGTGCCCCTGTGGAACTGAAATGCAGAGATCTTGGATTGCAGTGGTAACTGTGCACCACATACCACATGTGTGGAAACCGCTGTCCATCCCAAATCCACAGGGGTGTGCACCTGGTGAGACCAGGATCCCTGCCTCCTGGCATGACTGGCTGACTCAGGGGTTGCACCCGGGAATACCAGGGGATACACTGCTGCTTATTCTGGAGTTACCTTGGTTTGTGCTGCATAGGGCATTTCTGCACTTCATTAAGTCTTCACATCAATGTTACAACTGGAGAAAGTTGGAAGTGCAGAACAGCAATGGTCTGACTTCAGTTTTGCAAAGTTGTTAATATTGCACTATTTGGCTGAGTTCAGATAGATTGTACAAGTACTTAAACTTTCAGGTTATATTTTATTTACCTTTTTTTTGCAAGTCAGCAAAAGCTAAAAGAAAAATGGAGTTAAAGTGTACTTGCATATTTACATATTTTTTATTCCTGAACAAAATAAATGAAGCATTGCTAATGAAAGCTGAAAAAGGCCTTGCGGCAAATAAAATTAATACATTGGCAAAACTATTATTCTGGAAATTTACACTGTGATAGTAGAAAAATGATGGCACATCAGAAATGTTCAAATCCTCTAACAGCTATTCAGACATACTATCATGCACAATTTGCTTTCCTTAAGTGTTTAAGCAAGTTGTTTAGGTGCCTGTGAGACTAGCTAGTTGTACATGCATCCAGCCTGTGGAAAATGGAAAACTTGTAACTGAAAGGTAATCCATCACATAAAGGTAATCCATCACATAAAGGTAATCCATCACACAAAATAGAATAAGATTTATATTATTTATATTCATATTCAAAGCTTTTCTAACTAGTTGCCTTGCCAAGACAATCCAATAGCAGACCTCTTAGAGCCAAGGAAGGATTGCCTTTACTGCCTGCTAGTAGCTGACGGTGGACCTGTGGTTGGTTTTGCCCACTCTGCAGGTCAGTTGTATTTCAAAAGTGAAGTACAGGTTAATATGCTAATCTACATTCAACACAGAAGGGTGCACTTTTAGCAAGTTAGCTGCTACAAGTCAGGCATACTACAAAAACAATGAGTCACTTTTGCCATGTGGTGCCATTCAGCAGGAGTTAAAATACAGCTTTTGAGAATGTCAGCAGCTGTGTAGAGACTGTTATTTTGCAGAACTATGATTTTTGTGAAGTTACACAAAACCTAGTTCCCAAACATATGCACCCTCAGCTGGGTAACAGTTTCTAAAGTGTCCATGACCCCTTGGCTTTTAGCAGGGCTTTTGGTCTTAAGTCTCCCACGTGCTTTTGAAAATGTGACCATATGGTGCTGAAGTGTGATTGCAGGAGTTTAAATTGAGCTGCCTGTTTTTTAAATGTTTGCCTTCACTCCTTTAAGCCTTGACTGAGACTACTTTCTCTTTGAGCTTGAAAGTGTAGTCCACTAGGACTAGCAGGTTCATCCCCTAGATCCCCTCCCAGATTCACAGCAATAATTGCACGTTTGTTTGCACCCAGCAGTTCCTGTCAAATAGGTTGAGATCATGCCATGCTTTTTCAGTGTTTATGTAAATGCTTTACTGGGAATCAGTTGGTATCTACTCTTCCAGCTTTAACATGTAGATTCTCAATGGCTCTTCCAAACATTTGAAAAACCAGGGGCTAATAGCATGCTACACAGAAGCAAGACTGAAATGGAGGATGGGAAGGAACTCTGGGTCAGTAGCTCAAGCCACCTACCAGCACCTTCTAAAATCCCTCTAGAAAATTTTCAGGCTATATCCTAGGGCCTGGATAGGTTTTCTTGTTCTTATTCATTCTATTAGGAAGCTGTTACAAAATGTTGTGTTTGAAAAGTTACCCTTTTAATTGCCAGCTGGAAATTATTTATGGTCAATTGCTCAGCTGCCAATGTCATAAATACACATTTGCAGAGGTATCGATTGCTATTTTGAACCACATTTTTTCCTGTCTGGTTTGTACTTGGACATATTTACAGAGTAATTAAATGTTTCTGTTTTATGAGACAGAGAAGGTTCTCCTCCAGCTATTCTATAACTTATTCCTGGGCTTATTGATTGATTATGAGCCTATTCTTGTTATGCATAGGCTATGGTTTTAAATACATATAGCTGTAGAGGGCTTAGGACCCAAGTTGTCTGGCCAGCTGTGCTGCTTTCTAACTGTTGGACTATCACGGGAAGAAGGGAACCAGTCACTGCTTTTCTAAAGAGAGAAAGGGACCAGTTGTTTCAACAAAAAACATATCAGTGTATAAAAGAATGGTTTTGAATACTGATTTCTCACAGATGTTTGTGTATAGACAGCTAAATGGACATGGGATCACAGGGATGATTTTCAGGCAAATGCATTCTTCCCTTCATTATTTTCTATTGACTAACAGAGACATCCCACAGTTTAGCTGGCTGCAAATCAGAATCACATTCAGCTCGCTATCTTTCAATGGGCAGAGAGTTCAAGCATTTATTGCATTTGATTTGTGGAGTTGGATATCCAATTTTATCATTGTATTGAATATCAAAATGCATGAGTTCCTGTTTGGATGCCACCTTCTTGTGTGGGGCCTGTCCTAGGTTATTTAGTCCATCCTTGGTGAAGGCTAATTCAACATGCTTCTTACTGTCATTTTATTTGCATTGGAAGTATCTTCTGATATTATTTTTTTCTTTCCTCTTATTGCTTTTGTATTTCTCATCTAGGTGACATAATTGGTGAACAACATTTATTATTTTGAAAGATTTCTATTACTTTTTTATTTCCCTGAATGTTCCCTTGGGACAATCCATTTAGTTCAGACCATAGCCTTGTTTATGGATGGAAATCAGAAAATGACAAATTAATTTGAGCAGAAGCAAGAAGGTTAGCTTTTGAATTTTATTATTTGATTGTATGTCCCTGAACAAATTGCTGTATTTAGTGAGAAAATTCTCTCTCTAAATTTGTGATAGTGATATTTGGGAAATAGGAGAAGTTGTGAGATTAATGACTATCCAAAAATTGCCTGAGAATTTGCACATGCAAAGGACTATACAAAATTACCAAAAGTTACTTCTGTGGGACAATTATGGCTAAAATTTTTGTTTGTAACAGAATCTGTTTATATACTTGCTGTTATTCTCTTCTTAGTGTTCTGGGACTTGTTTATGATGAAATTTATATATGTTGTTAATCTTATTTTAAAAAACCCAGACTAATTTCTACCATGGTTGAAAGTACTGAAGCAGTCTTCTGGAATGCCACCCCTCCTAATTACCCAGTGCTTATAGCCCCGTGCTTAAACAAATATCAGTTACACCACAAAGCACTTTATTCTAGAACTTTTGAAGTTTCTGTTTTTTCTGTAATGTCAGTTTTAGAATTGTGGATTAAAATGACATTAGAAAGAAAAGGCTTATGTGGAAAACACACACTAGAGTGCATAAAAAGGCTTGGAAAGTTCTATTATGACTGAGTTACAGGCTTTATGCATTCATATGTCAAAATGTAATCACTCTGGGTTTACACTGTGCTAGTTCAGTACAGAATTCTTCTCATGACTGCTTTGAGACTGCAAATTTATGTACCATTCACAAGGCAATGCGGTGAAGGAGAGGTAAATTAAATGGCAATGAGACAATAGTATGGACAGATGAAAGAACTTGATTGCTCTTGTTATAGCATTTAGTTGTCTATTAGTTGTTTCAAAGTAATAAAGATAATGAACCATGACCATAAAAATGAACCTCATTGAGGCAGTACTGTTGATGGAAATGAACGATTTTTGTACCAACCAGCTTTAGCAAACCCTGAAACAGATCATAACAGGAGAATTGGCATATAAGCAGGAAAAAAATTTCCTGATTGGTGTATGGAGGTTCAGCAACCTTTGCTCAATAGCTCTTTGTAAAGGCAAAGCAGTTCCCTTCCTACAATAATCTGAAAGATCAACATGGATTACCCATGTTTGAGCTGAGACCTCACTCAAACCCAGAGAAGATTCACAGAATCTAAACTGAATGAGAGCATCTTAGTTCAGCCCTACCCCTTCAGAGAGAATAATTCACAGACATGTCTACTCTGTTCCGGGAAATCAGAAGGCTGTTACTGGTTTCTCTGTCTCTTTTCACTGACATAACCAGAAGCAACCTTTGGTGAGACTTTTTATAGCACATGAACATAATGATGCTGCTTCCAGCTGGATGCCAGTGTTGCTACATGGCAGTGCATTGTGCTGTGGCGGGTTTATTAGTTCAGTCCATTTCTTGCTCTGTATTCTACATTGGTCCTCATCTTTGTGGCACATTTATGTTCATTCCTTTTACTCTTCTGCCATCTGCAAACAGCAACAAAAGAAAGAATAAAACAATAAAAATGGAATTATTTTTGGTCCACATAAAACATGCAAATTAAATATTTCCTAGAAAAGTGGGGATTTGAGGTAAGCTAGATTCAGTGTGCAGTCTTTAACTGTACTAGGACTGAAATCACTCACTCATGCTTGAGATTATTTCAATATAATGAATTTAAGCGCAGAAGTACTACAGTATTTAATACAATATTTTGTCTCAGAAACATTGTATTTAGATTTATCTGCCATTGATAGGAGAAACTGATTGTTCCCTATATAGCTTTCACTGTACTAAGGATAACGTATTTATTGAAACAGTGCAGTGGTGAAAAAAAAATCAGGATCTGTTTCATCACTGCCTATTCCTCTTTAGAGCTGCTGCTGACGACTGAAATACAGTGAGTATGTGTTTACTTACTTTTCAAGAAAGACATGTTAAATATAAAGCTTTTTTTTTTTTTTTTCTGGCTGCTCTCCTGTATTGGTGAAATCCTCTTGACTTTGTGAAGAACTGAGCACTACACCTTCACTGGCTTTGTTCAGAAAGTGCTTGCCTGACATGTTGGGAAATCAAATCTACAGACCAATTCAAACATTGAATGAATATTAATGAAATGTGTTTTATGGAGTTCATTCATTCTAGAAATTATTCCACTGGAAATAAACTATGAACAAAACCTCCATAAAAATATAATTAATAAACTATTACCCTAACAGTATAAAATGGTGACATTTCATTTTCAAGAAATATAAGATTGAATTATACAGTGGTAGATTTAACAAATCCATTGCTGAATCACGTTGTATGATTGGGCAAAGCCAAGTGTGTTTTTGGAGAGAGTGGATTAAAAAGAGACTGTGAAACACACAATGGCTACATTAAATGAATAATGCACCTAGAATGACAGTAGTAATCTAGATTGCTCCCATCCCATGCAAGGAAGTAGTCAGTGGCCATTTGGAGAGGCAGATTGCAAAAAGAAAGTAGCCAAAAGTCTTCAGGTAAAGAATTCTGGATTTCAACAATATGTGCTATGCAAACAAAAATATTATTTTTTTAATTACTTCAGGTTACTGCCTGTTAATTTTATTGAATGTCTTTTCTGCTTTGTGGCATGAGCAAAGGTGAATAACTATGGCTTATTTATGTTTCATTCTTTCATCCACATGTAATTCATGTTTTTATACCCTTCTGTGATACCCCACTAATTTTTCTCCCTCCTGTAAACTGGAGAAGTTGTCTTGAATATCTAGTGAGTTTTTTTGGTTTTTGTTTGGTTTGGTTAGGGTTTTTGTTTGTTTTTGTTTTGTTTATTGCTGTTTGTTTGTTTTTTCTGAAATGCAGGAAATGATGCATGTTATAATTTATGCAGTGGCAAAATTCAGTTTTTGTCTGTTCTTTTCCTACTAAATTCATGCTTATTTGTGGTTTTCTCTTGGGGTTTTGTTGGTTGGTTGGTTTTGTTTGGGTTTTTTTCTTTGTGTTTTTTTGTTTGTTTTGTTTGGTTTAGGTTTTTTCCCCCAGTGCCATGTGGCACAACACAGACACCACTAGAGAACAGCCCACACAATGCATCCTCTCTTGCTGCATGTAACAGCTAATTTGGAGCTCACCGCTTCTTAGATTTACAGAATCCTGGTTTTTCACAGTTGTTCTTTCACTTATTGATGATGGATTTATTGTCATTGCAATGACAATCAGAAGATCCTTTGATGAATTTTGGCAATCAGCTTTCATTTTCACTACTCTGAATAGTTTTGATATTATTGGTAAGCTTCCCTGCCTCATATTCTTTTCTGAATCATCTTTGAATTTGCTGAATAATACCAGTTGAAAGAGCACTTGTGGGACATGGCCATCCGTTTTCTTTCGGAGTAGAAACTGCTGAATTTGGACCCCTTTTAGACCCTTTTCAACAGAGGTGTGACACTGCAGCAGTACTGGCATAGGGTCAGCTTGCTGCTGGAGCTGCTGCCAGGAGCCAGCACAGCAGATGTGACTTGAGGATGCAGACAAAATGCAAGTGGTTAATACTTTAAAAAACACACTATTATTATATGAGACAATTGGGCATGGTTACTTTACAGGAAAAACCTTAGGGAAATGGTAGTTTGGGCATGGGAAAGGAGGATGGGGAAATGTAACAATGACACAGGGAACTTGTTAGCAGCTGTGGAAGATTTCAGCAGAGGTTGGTCTGTCTGAGTCTCTGAGCTGAATTGTCCTATGACCCTGGAAATGTAGGAGTGACCTCTCTTGTCCAGTTTTGCCACTTAATCCAAGTTCTCCTTCCTCCTGTGGGATGCTGATATGAGTGAATGTAGACTTTAGCAGAAAGCCCCATGGTATAGAGTGGAAGACAGTATGTTCAAAATTAAAATCATGGAGATCATCTTTAATTTGGTTAAGAAATTTTAAATGCCATTATGTTGTGGTGGTGGTGCAAGCTTCTGCCTACTTCTCAAGTTAAAGATCAGTTTTTAATCTGTTACTCTAGGTATTAAGAATCACTTTATTTTATGTGTTAAAGAGTTATGTGATCTGACCTTATCAAACTAGTTGGTCTTTTAATCAAAATTATATTCATCTCCCCATGTTCAGCATTTCCACTTTATTAATATTTTCTGCTGTCTCTGGAGCCTGGTATGCTCTTTGTTATGCATTTGAGAGCACAAAATATTTGACATGAATACAGTACTGCTCTGGTAGAAATCAGTAATTTTAAACATGACCTCTTAGCATAACTTAATTTCATGCTTCTTTAGCACCCTACTGTCAAATCTGCTTAATACCTGTACTTTAATTTTGCTCATATTTTTCTGCTAAATGTTTCTGCCAAATGTAGTCTTGCCATTAAATTGATAACACATGGTATAATCATTTCTTCTGAGAAGCAGTAAGAAAAATTTACTCCCTGAAAAGGGTTATTATTTCCACATTGGATACATTAACATATATAGGCCAATAATATAAGTTTCAAGGAAACAGAGATTATAAATTTTACTGAAATTCATATGGACTTTCCTTTTATTCTTTTATTCTTTTTTTACTTTTTCTTTTTTTTATTTCACTTTATTTTATTTAAAGTTTCAAGAGATCTGCAGATTAAACTTTTGTTTTAGGGTCTCTTCTCATCCAAATCATTCTATGACACTATTGTTTTGCTTTGGTTTTAGCTAGAACTGGTACCTGTGCCATTATTTTTCTCTACATTTCTCTGTGATACTCTCATAATTTTTAAACCATGCATTTTTGGCATCTGTGCAGCTTATGGCAATGTGTTATAGAATTTATCATCCCATGGTGTGAAAAATCCTCTTTCTGTTTGACTGTTTTCAGCTGTTTTTTGTCCATTGAACTGGCCCCTAATTTCTTTCCTTTGCTGGTGAATAGTAATTTTCTATTTACTTTCTCCAAGCTATGATTTCATATGCTCCTGTCATATATTTCTTTCCCTTCTGTTTTCCATGACTCAGAACTTCTGTGAGTTCACTGTCTTTAATGGAAAAAACATAATAATTTGCATTGGAAGGATGCAGAGGAGTAGCAGACTTCAGATGTAACCTGTCTCTTACAATATCGCAACAGTCAAATCAGTTCAAACAATTAACTACTTTCTGTTATTTACAGTTTTGCCGACCTCTGGATCTGTGGTGGGCTGTGAGAAATAACACAGTGGACATTGCCTTTGTAATCTTTATGCTGGTGAGTACCATTTAATTTATCCAGTTAGTTTTGTCACTAGATAAGCAGTTCTAAGAAACAATGTTTAGTAATTTCTGAGATGCCTTCTGGAATTTCTTTTGAAGCTTTACAGAAATTTTTAAATATATTGAATGTTTGCATGAGAGTTATCTATTGGATTTTGCTTAAATAAAAAAATATTACTTAAATAGTAGTATGACTGCATACATGCACTTTTGAAAACAATGGATTGAATGTGTGCTTTCATAGGCACAGAGTCATCCTCCAAAAATGTGCTTTTGAATATTTAGTTTATTTGCTATGGCTAAAATTGGCTTAATTAGAAGTGATAAGAATTTACTTCATTAAAATGGGCTTCATTCACTGCTTTTATTAAAAAAGTGGTTTTTTGTGGTTGTTGCAATTTTGATATCAGCTTTCACTTGTGACAACAGCACCAAAGTTGGGATAACACAAAACCCAGACAATTTGCATCTCTCCAGATCAGGGTACAACAGATTATCTGTGGTTACACTACCTCCTACTGAAAAATGGAATGCAAACATGTTAATTTATTCCCGGCTTCACACAGCAGTCTTCTGACTGAGTAAAACCATAACAATTTAAGGACACACCAAGGTAAAAAGAATCTTTATAGCCTCATTTTTCCAACGGCGTTGTCACAGTCAAGGCATATTTTTCCCGAGGAAAAATAGTGCTGGCAAGGTTCTGCAGTGCTACTCTGTTTCTCATTTGTTAACTTTCCCTCAAAAAGAAAAGTCTTGGAACTTTCATGATCCTTTTCTTTTGCAATTTTTTTCCAGTCTTTCACTATTCTGCAATTTATGTAATCAGTTCTACTTAACCAACACATCTTGCATTTCAAGTATCAAATTATGGCTACCTGCCCTGAAATATTTTGCTGTAGAAAGGTAAACCCATTTATGAAATGTTGTTGGCTGCAGAGATGTCAGATTCAGCTTTTCAGTCAGGTGTTAAAAACACATAAAAGTGCTGCACCACTACCAGAAACAAAAATAACCTAGAAGAAAATGTTGAATGCCCTGGTAATGCCTAAGAACAGAAGATAGATGATGTTAAATTAATATAGATGTTAAATTAATATATAGCTTGCTGTGAGTTAATAATTTAGTTTTACTATAAGAAAATCACAGACTATAAAATTCCACACTGGGAAGGAAAAGGGGCAGTAAAAGCACCAACTTAGTCATCAGATAAGTATTCTTGTCAAACCAACTGATTCATGATGTTTTAATAAGGCACTTAGGTAGTATAGTTAAATCATAAACTGATTTTGGCTCATCACAAAGTTGTTTAAAAATTGGTTTTTGAAGTCTGCAGATAGGGAAAGCAATCCACACATTTTCATTAAGTGTTATTACTTGCATTCTGAAATTCAAGATAATATTTCATATTTATTGCAACAAATGTCACAGTGAAGCAGTTATTGAAACTATAATTGACGATACAGTTCAGAATTATTTAAAATTGTTTACATTAGCAGATGCTCATACATATGCTGTTTATTTTCATAAAGAGGAAAACAGTATAACAGTTCTAGTGCTTTTATGATATTAAGTTCCAAGGTAGTGAATCTGAAGTGGTACACAGACAAATGTACAGACAAGTGTATAGATGGTAAATGAGACATCACTTCATGCTTCTTTCATTCATTCATAGGTACAGCCTCTGGGACTCCCTTCTGAAACAGCCTGCTTGTCTCTGTCTGTGAGCAGGGCCTTGGGTGAGTGACTGGGATCATCTGTTTGTGTATGCCATTAGTGTTTCTTCCCCTGGAAGACTTTCATCTTTGAAAGTTAAAGATATCTGACTTCCATGATTGTTTTCCCAATAAATTCAACTCTTTGTTCTGCACCCCAGAGGAAACTGCAATTTCCCCTCTAGGATATTTTTCATTCTCCCTGTCCAAACTAACAATTCCTCCACTCTTCGTGTTTAATTTTGATTTTGGTTTTTTTTTTTTTTTGGTGGGTTTTGTTATTGTTTAGACATCTCTATAATATATAGCAAACTATCCAATCTCAGGGCTATGTCATCCATTATGGGTTTCATACAAGTAAATAATATTTTGCCTAGCTCTTTCTGGATACAATTGTAGAGGGATTTTAAATCTAGCAGTTTCTTGTTGAGACATGGGTTTATAGTGAAAGGTAGGAACAAATATCCAAGTTTTTGATTTGCGTCAAATCCAGAGTGTTTTGGTTTTAATTCTTTTTCCTTTGTGTTGAGAGTCCTACTTTACTGTCTTTCACAGCTGCTTCAAACACTGGTTGCTCTTGCAGCATAAATTTGTTTTATTAATTTGATTTATTTGCTTAATGTGCTTTGCATATCTGTGTTCAGGCCAGCAGTCCTTATAAACTATTGAGTGTATCTTGTATATCCTTGACAGAAGCTGCAATAATGCTGGTACTTTAGTCCGGCCTGAACATTTCTGCTTTTCTTATAGTAAGCTAACATTTGTGTTTACCATTGGCCTTCTGAAGCTTTGTTGGATGAACTTCTTTGAACATCAGTGTCTTCCAACTATTTGAAGCTTCCTCCTGTGGGGCACTGTGACTTTTGTCTTTGTCCCCCTCTTTTTTATCCTGATTAGATCTAGCATGATTTTGCAGTTGACTATTTTAGTAGCTCATTCAGTGAAAATCTATTGATTTCTCCGGAACTTTAAAGGCACAGGGAAGAATGTAGGAAACTTGATCATAGTGGTGTTTATCATTCTTTAAAAGGAATTAATCGTACTCATAATGCCTAGTCATACTGCCTCTCAGCCTGTCACCCACAGGTTTTTAATATCTAGAAAGCAATATGTCTTTCTCTGTGTGACTTCTAGAGATTGAGATCTCTAAGGATTGTAATATGGGGGAATATCTTAATTATATCAGTTACTAGAAGAACTGGCATTTTAAAGACAGTTCTGTTTAACATGTAATGCAATGTTACCAGAAACTCTAAATATTGGTATCCCTTGATTGTTTGGTTTTCTTTTCTTATTTGTCCAGTCAGCTATCTCTATAATGAGCTGCATTCTGAGATTCCCTAAGCCGAAGTGCCATGCTTTGTTCCCCGCACACAAGCCAGAGAAGAGACTGACAGATTCAAGACATCTCTATTGAGTCAGTGCACTGACCAACCTTCGAAAGGATCAGCCATCAGTTTCTCATGAGCTAACATCAAAAGATCCTAGCAGAATGGTTTGGTTGCTGTGTTTATAATAATTTCTCTCATCTTCCTGCACATTCATCACACTTTCCAGTATAGGGCTGGGACTGCTAAGGATACAGTAGCTCACTGAGGATTTCACCGATTTGGGTGGGTACAAGTATTAGCCGACTCCAGGCCTTTATTCTAACACTGCTGGAAACAGGCTTGAAAACACTCAGTGGGAAAGATCTGTTTCTTCGTAAAGGAGGTAGTATCTGTAGGTATGGTACCACCTGGATATTACTGTGTGATATTTATGGAATATGTACTACTGTTTATTAACAAAAATTCAAGTCAATGAAGAATTACTTAATGCTTTATTTTCATGATCTTTCCTTACTTGGGAGCTGAACAAGGCTCAGGAAGAAATATTTCAAATTCTAAAATTAAATACATAAATCAACCCGGTATTAGGTGTTTTAGATATTGAAAGACATCAGCATGTAAATACAGCTACTCAAGTCCATTTCCAGGTGATTAAATATTACTGGCATCTCTGGGTGGCAGTCCCATGTAAATTCTGTTACTTTTCTATGAGTAAAAAATGCATCATATTTCTGTATTGCTGAGGCAGTAGAAGTGCTAACCAAATGGCTGAGGCAATGAAAAGGCTGTCTCTGCTTCCCATAACTATCTCCTTTGTAGAACAAGCAGATATAAGGAGTGGTAGCATTAGCTCTCTTGCTTGAAAAGATGCTGTCCCCAACATTCTGGTCCAGGTGACTCCATAGGCAGATTTTGTCTTGCCCGCAGCACACCATCCTGCAAATGGCAGTTTTGCTCAAAGCTTGTCGGCACTAACACTGTGTTATATTCACTGCCAAAGTGCATGCTCTTTTGGATAGGGGTTATCTGTGTACTAACATCCTCCTTGAGATTGCATTGCTGAAATTAAAGACAATGGGAATAAAAAAATTAGAAGATTAATCTCCTGGTCAAAAAAGCATTCACAGGTAGTGTATCAGACTGTTGACTCCTACCTATAGCCAGTTCTGCCCTGCTTGTTCACTGTTATGCTTGTATTGTGCAAGAGGCTATTTCTTTGTTGAACACAAACCTGTCAGGATATCTTCCCTTTCCACCTCTTTCACTGGCAGTCCCACAGTCTCAAACACTGAGCTTTTGACAAACAGAGTTTGTAAATGGTCATGGGAGATGAACATTAAAAGAAAAAACTCCAACAAAACCAAAAGGCAACCAAAAAAATAAACAAAAAAACCCCAAACCACACTTCTATTTTTTTTTTCCCCAATTTTAAAGCTTTTTATATAATTGCTCACCTTATTTAATAGTAGTTCTGTTATACTAGCCAGGACCTAGCTGAAACAATCTGCAGTCTAGTTCAAATAAATATTAAGTATTCATCATTCAGCAGTCTTTCTTGTGGTCCTGCACCAGTTGAGTTAGAAGAAGCTAAGCATTCATTTTTACATAATTCTATTTATATTACATTGTAATTTAAAATTTTCTACCTAATCACAAAATATTCTGATTTTGAAGGGACCAAAAAGGATCGTGGAGTCCAACTGCTTAAGCGAATGGCCTCTGTGGGGATTTACCCCATGAACTTGGTGTTATCAACACCAGGATCTAGCCAACTGAGCTCATGTCAGGGTCATAAGCCCCTGTTTTTGAAACAATCTTGTAGGTCCACATGCTATGCATATGGAATCTTGCAAACTACTGAGGTTTTAAATTATATTGGCTTTTTGAGAACAGGGCATGGAAATTAAATAAAAATGAAGAGAATGTAATATGGTATTTGAAGCCATTTACTTTTGTAGACAAGGAGAGCAATTACTGTACATAGATATTTCTTTTTCCATAGTAATATGCTACCCTTGTATTTATTTATTTATTTATTTTGAAAATGTAAACAAAAAAAAAAATGTGAATGTCTTAAAATATGTGGTACAATTGTAACAGATGCAAAACACAGGCAGCTCTCATGTTTTCTGTGCCTGAAAAAACGGCAGTAAAGTTCACAGCTTCCTCTGGAGCCTCACAGGCCAGTAGCTCTGCGTGCCACAGAATGTAGATGTTGTTGTCATTATGTCTGTAATAATTCTGTTGATGGGAACTTAATGTGAGCCAGGACCGAAGCAGAGTTTTAGCTCAGAGAGATATTTTGGCAGAAATTTTAATAATGAAAGTAAAGCAATTGTGTCTCCAGACATATTCTCTGCATTTCACCCCTACAACCTGTGGTTTATCTCTCCCTCTCCCTCACAATAAATCTCCAGTATTCTTTCTTCTTGCCAGAATTTAAGGTCACTTTCAATGAATTTATATTCATAATTAGGAGAGAATCTGTCAGCAATGAACTGTGGGCAAGATCTATAAAGCAAACCCAAAAGCAGCTTGGACCTGACTTTTTATAAGCAACTTCTTAGCCAAAGATTATTAGGCTTCTCTTCCCTAGTATCTCTCTGCTCCAAGGGAAGGTTTTTAAAAAAATGTAGGCTTACACCTTTTCTATGTTATTTGGGAGCCTCTCTTCATGAGACAGAGCATCAATTTGGCTTCACAAAGCCTTTGTGTGTCTTGAATCTTTGTAGAAGAGATTTCCCAATCTTTAATCTTGCTCCATGTTGGTGGGCCAAACAAAACAGTTTGAAGGGTCTCATCAACAGTGATGGAACCACAGTTATGAGAAAATGTATTGCAGAAGAGACATAGCTTTAATTACAGGTGTTTTCATGCAGAAGAATGCAGTTTAGGGGAGTAATTTTTCTATTGTTAATAAATAGTTTTTTTTCATTCCTATTCCCATTAATATTTATATGGTAAATAATAAGCAAAATAAAATCCTGAAGTGTTTTCCCCAGGACTGGCTACTGAGAAGTTAAGTTCTTGTTTCCAGTTACTTGCTGCTCAATCATATAACTTACTGTTTCTTAGTATCCTTCAAATAGGAAGCAATCATTTAAAACTGCTGAGGAAATTTATGATGAGTTAAATATAGGGGGTTATTTTTTCACATTGCTCAAAATTCTGCATGTGATCTGACTTGTAGCATCCGTCATAGACTGTGGTGTTTGAATAGTGCAATCAATGAAACCTCAAAATAAATAGTTGAAATAATCAATCCCAGGAATAACAAAGACCTTAATCTGCAACATCCGTAGGACTTATTTGCTGACCACAGTTCTTGTACTGACATCATTTTAGGAAGGCAAAGAGTAGCTCCTATGACTTTTTAAACATGTTGGTTAAATAAAAATCCAAAATACAGCCTACCATATTTCTAGACTTGACAATGGATTAATAATAGTATTGTAACATGAATACTAGAGCAGAAGTATGCTGAATGTGCCTGTCAGCTTACCAATATGGCAGGGCAGTGCCAGTTTCTGTTAATGAATATTTAGATTTTTGTGAAAAACAAGGTTGGCATGTAAAACATTTGAGGTTTCAATAGCTTGTGCGAATGGCCAGGAATCCTGTTCTTTACTGTTTCAGGGGCTCTGTCACAAAATCCTTTCAGTTTTTCACAATGACAAGTACATCTATGTCCACAGCAGTGGCAATCCACATCAGTTGCCTCCATTTCTGTTGGCCTTCAGCTGACATAATTTCCTCTTCCTTCTCAGTTTGTCAGTTCTCTCTCCTGCCTTGGTTATATTCTGAGCTGACAGGACTAGGTTAGCACTGTAATTAAATAGCTAGTGTTGGAAGTTCTATAGTCACTGTGATTTATTTCTTATTCTGACAGCAATTACTCTCAGTACTCTCTGAAGGAAGAAAGCAATGTCCTGTTGGCTTCTGCAGGAATTGCAATGACGTTTCCAGTTGAGGGCCACACAGCTGGAAAGCAGCTTTTCATAAAAGGTGGTGGATGCTGTGTTGAAATGTTGGCAATAGGCCCATGTGGCAAAGAAAGCCAATGGTATCCTGCGAGGCACTGGGAGAATTGCCACCAGGAAGAGGGAGGTGACACATCCCCTCTACTCAGCACTGGTGAGGCCACACTGGGAGTACTGCGTGAAACCCTCATGAGAAGCAGAAAGAAAAAATAATTCAAATAAAAATAAAAGAAAATATTAGTGCGTAAGTTTAATAAAAACCAGTGGGAGTGGCTACCTAGGGGAACTGCCAGTACACTTTGAGGAAGAAAAACGTTGAAACACACAGAGATCCTCAGAACAAGAATATTAAAAAATTAGTGACAAGGCCAAATTCCTTTTGATGCAAGTTATTAGAGATGTCTTTAAACTAAAAAAATACTTCTCAGGTATTAATCAAGTGATACATAAAGTACAATAGTCAGATTAATGCTGCAACTTCTGTTTTTATATTGTCAAATAGATTTTTGAGCATTGGAAATTAAGGATGATCAATATCTTGCCTTCTTAGAATATGTACATCTTAAAAGAGAAAAAGCAAGAGTTTGTAGTTAAAATGGCCTTGATATTTGAAAATGCATTTAAATGAGTGTCCTGATTATGCTGTGCTGTTATCAAGATTTAGCAACTCCTAACCCCATGAATATATAAGACATTTTTGACATTGAATTTTCATTTGTGGCTATTGAATCAAGAATATGAGAAATAGTATATAAAAAAAGTTTATATGCTTATCAAAGTCAGAACAGCATGATAGTTCCACTTCAGTAGCAGTGTGGTAGAAGTTGGCAAAGTGAATGTTTTCCAGCAACAAAACATTTGGGCACAGCATGAACGCAGTGCTCTCCGGACTTGACATTAATATTCTGCATTCTTACGCCTCCAAGGGATAATGGCAACTTCACTTATTTGCCTGGATCAAAATCAGATGAGTGAAAGCAATAGCAAAGCTTTTAAATTAAGGTGGTCTATTAAGGAATGCATTTTAGTTGCTGTTGCTATGCAAAATTCCATGGCATACTTCAAATAAACTCTTTAATCTCTTTCACAACACTTCTATATTCAAGCCTGACATGGCATTTATATAAGGGACAAATTGTTTATAGAAGGTAAATTGTAGGTAAAGATGTAATATAAACATTTGTAAAATGGGAAATAATTGTTTCTTACACAGTTTATGCACAGTCTTGTGCTAGTATTTTTTCAGCAGCTCACCTTTTTGCTTCTAATGAGACTGGGTTTTTGCTGTACAAAAATTTGTTTGACACTTATCTGATCTTTGCCAAAGCGCTTCAAAAAAAACCTACACTGTTGTCTCAAGTACATTCCCTTTCTTTCTATCTTCTAGAAATGTGCTTCAAACTTCATAATGAATACTTCCTTGATCTATGTTGGAAAAGCTAATTTTTGAGGATAGCTGTGATGGCATTTCTCTCTCAGACAAATCCTCACTATTTTGGTCATACAGTGGTAAATATTGATGGAAAATTCACAAAATAAAAGTTTCAAAAATTAAGATAATCTTCATAGAGGTATCAGACAAGTCGTGTGTTTGATAAATAAACACAAATATTGTTTACTTAATTTTGGAAGTAAAGAGATTTGATTTGATCTTATGAGGCATCGTATGGATAGTATTATTAAATTTCATTAATGCAGCTGTTTGTATGAAAACATCTCTACACGTATTAAAAGGCTGTTGCCAACTGCTTTTAAAAAGAGCTCAAGCTTCGTTCCCTTGGAGGAAAAAAGTTGTCATATCATGCTAGAGGTGGTAGGCAATCAGGTAAATGCAGTAACCCTGACTAATAGAAGCCTCATAGTCCATTTTTTTCTAACTTGTTTCTTAGGGAGATTTCCAGGTTTCTCCAGGGGCAGAAGAGCAAACTGCTGATGCTCAGATGAAGAAGTAGATATTAAAATGACACTTGGAGCAGTAAGTGATTTCATGAATTAGATCACTACCTTTTTAAGAAATTGCATCATGCTGATCTACAGATGATTTTACAGAGAATAGTGGCTAACATTATTAACACTGACTGAGTTAAATTAAAATTGAGGTGGCAGTTTATCACACTACCTTTAAATTTACAGCAGTTTAAATTCAAGGAGAGATTAATTTTTATGTATATGTTATTTAGAGAGCATGACCTTTCAAGCAGAGAATGCTTTTATGTGAGAGCAATTACCTAGGAAATGGGAGTTTCCCATTATTATAGTAGTGACTCCAGAAACGTTAGAAAACATCACTGTTTCCTTTCTTCTAAGAATAGAGAAATAATAAAATAATAAAAATTTCAGCCACAGCTGGAAGAAAAATAAAATTTGCAATGTCGATGCTTAACAGTGCCTGCATGTATAGTATAGAGAAAAGATCAAGGACTAAAAGATGGAGTAAGTTTAGACAAAGATCTTACAAACAGTTCAGGAATGATTCATCCTCCTGTTTCTGTCAAAAACACTTAGTGATTTTTTTCCTAAACCATCCAGCATTGATTGTGTTGTTTCTTTTAACCACATTCTTGCACTAGTAATTTTGGCCATCATATATGATGATGAGGAAGACCCTACCTTTGCACAGTAAGGGAATGCCAAACCTCTGTCCACAAAATGCAATGCTTGTGGAGGTCCAGCACAGTGTTTTCAAAAGAGCTTTTCAGCAGCCAGATTGGACCTGGCTTTCATATTGTCAGATGAGACTCATATTTTTTATTATAACTTTTAGCAAAAGCAAATTAAGCAACACTCAAGTGAAAAGCTACTTACTGAGAAGTAAGGATTGATGAAGTGTTAGTGGGATGTATCCCCACTATTGACTTAGGGAAAATAACCACCACAACCATTTACCATTTGGTTAATTTGCTGAAGTGCTCCCTGTCCACTTGTTACTGCTGAGGAGAGGAAAGAACTATAATTTAAGTAGAACAATTTCTATAATAATTCTGTGACTGGCTATTTCATATGAAAGTCCCTTGGGCTTGTTATTACTTTGAACACTGCTGACTGATGTCCTTGTGAGTTTGCCCCTCAAAAAACTGTCACAAATTATATCATTAGAAGGGGGAAGGTGGTGTCTGAGATTTTTGTCAGAGCCTCTTGGCCAAACACTCTTTTATACATCCCTGAATATCTTCAGGAACTGGTCAGTAGTGTAATTCCTGGATGTAAGTGTAATCTTCCTTTTTGATTCTCAGACTGAACTTAAAGGCTAAACCAAAATAGATTTGGTTATCTCCATGTCTTTGTGGAATAGCCCCACTTCAGTACTGAAAACAGCAGGAAATTAGGGTGGGTAAGACAACTCTAATGAAGTAAATGAGTATTTCATTAGTACCTGGACTACAAATGCAGATGTCAAAGTTACTACAGCTGCTGACATTACGATATGCTAACTCTATCTTCTTATCCTGTTCTCTGTCTCTCATATCTTTCATTTCCTCTTTTCTTAAGTAGTATTTTTCATTGTATTTCTTTTATTTTGTGTAAGATTGCATTGTGGAAAGTGTAAGATGTCCACTCTGGGACCATTCTTCCTGCTTCAGTTCTTTGCAATCACTCACTTTTTGTGTTACAAGCAAAGGCAAGATGTTACCATCTCCTGCCTCTTAAAAGCAGCATACAGAAAGTGGGCAAAGTGAGCTATGCATGGTGATTGCAGCAATTTCTGAAAATAAAAACGTAGACTCCACAAAAAGGAGTATCCTTCTAATGAAATTTCTTCTAAACATTCCTTTGGTCCCCCTCCAAAATGATGTCAGCACTGATTTCTTGCTGCAGGATTCAGTGTGATTAGCCAAGAGTGCTTCTGAGTGTCTGTGCATGGACATGTTCTTCTGCAAACTTTGTGACACAATGGTGCAATCTTTTCAACTCCATTTTTGATTTCAGCATCGATGAAACTTGGTTCTCAATGGAAGAATTCCTAGGCTGAAATACAGAAAGCAAACTCGAAAGACCAGCTGACTCACCTACCACCACTTGCAGTCCTGTGCTTGATATGAAAGAGTAGACGGCACAGGGTGCAAAAGAAAACCTTGAATATGGAGAAAGGCAACTGGTTTTTAGTTATTAATTTTTCTCACAGTATGAACTTTCTCTGCCTGAATATGCAGAGCTCAGGCCCTTAGGATTTCTCTCATTTCCAAAAGCAAAAATGCCATAGTGTAGGAACTTCACAATAAATGCAAAAGTTCTCTTAAAAGAAGTAAAATAGCAATGACTCACCTGTAGGCAGGGTTTTTATGCATCCCCACTCAGTAAGTTTAGCTTAGATTAGTCATAGTTGGTCCCAGATCATTCATTTTTAGCTAGATTTTATCCTGTAAGCTCAGAATTTCAGCATATTTGCTAACAACAAAACTTGTACCTATGCTATGTTATGATGGTTCTTCATGATGGTTCTGCATCTAATGTAGGGATTCAGCAGAGCTTCCCTCTCTTGTAAACCAGTTTGACCCCAGATGGAGCCCAGCTTGTAGTCTTGTCCCAAAGCATGTGGCTGTTTCACATTAGGATTCAGAGCAGTGCATGGGCTGAAGCAACCTCCAGGCTGATGCCTTTTCCTCCTTCAGGAAACTCAGAGCTACATATATAAAGGAAAAATTTGGCCCAGGAGACAAAAGTAAAATTAGTCAAAAGAGATTTCCTGACAAGAAAGAATGACATTTGGAATGCGCTGTAGTTGTTAATGGAACTGAAATATGGAAGTTGGAAAGTGAAGTTCACAGAATCAGAATCACAGAATATGCTGAATGGGAAGGGACCCACAAGGATCATCAAGTCCAACCCTTAGCTCTGCACAGGACCATCCCCGAGTCACACCATGTGCCTGAGAGTATCATCCAAGCACTTGAACTCTGTCAGGCTGCTTGGTGCTGTGACCACTGCCATGGGGAGCCTGTTCCAGCGCCCAACCACCCTCTGGGTGCAGAACCTTTTCCTGATATCCAACCTAAACCTCCCCTGACACAACCTCAGGCCACTCCCTTGGGTCCTGTCACTGGTCACCACAGAGAAGAGATCAGTGCCTGCCCCTCCTCTTCCCCTCACAAGGAAGTTGTAGTTGCAATGAGGTCTCCCCTCAGTCTCCTTCAGGCTGAACAGACCAAGTGCCCTCAGCTGCTCCTCATATGGCTTCCCCTCAAGGCCCTTCACCATCTTCATTGCACTCTTCTGGACACTCTCTAATGGCTTAGTATCTTTCCTATACTGTTGCACCCCAGCCTGCACAGAATATCCAAGGTGAGGCCACCTCAGTGCAGAGCAGAGCAGAACAATGCCTTCCCTCGACTGGCTGGTGATGCTTTGCCTGCTGCCCCCCAGGACAGGGTTGGCCCTCCTGGCTGCCAGGGCACTGCTGACTCAGATTCACCATGCCATCAACCAGGACTCCCAGGTTCCTTTCCCTGGCACTGCTTTCCAGCATCTCATTCCCCATTGTGTATATATATCCAGAGTTACTCCATCAGTTCTTTCAAAATAAAGATGAAATACTTTATTTTTAAAAGGCTAGAATAGGAACTGAGATAGTGTTACAAGTTTTTATTGTCCGTATTATTTTTATGTATGCAAAAATAGTTGTAACATCTAAATAATAACTGATACCTCAAATACATATATCAGTATAGATATTATTTATATTTTGCCCCATTTTTTAAATGAATCCACTTAAATCTATTTGTGCTATTGATACCTTAGTGGCATGTAATTTGATCAAAACTGATTCCTTCAGCCAGCTGTGAACTGATAAGATGAAGTGAAGCTAAAGATTAGAGTTAATTTCTAGCTGCATCTGGTATTTGATTGTCACTGGTCATTCATTCATTCGTTCGTTCATTCATTCATTCATTCATTCATTCATTCATTCAGCATTTGAGTGTTATAAGAATCATAGGATATGTCAAAAATATGGCGAAAGACTGAAATTGCTCTTGTCTTTTGCATACACTAAATGCAAAAGGAGCAGATGAAATAAGTCGAGAAGGTAAAGCAATCAAATGTGGAGAGGGTATGGGGTATAAAAAAGTCAAAGGAAACTATAAAAAATGGAGAAGGAAATTAACTGAGGTTTTATTGACATGGTCTAAGCAGTAAGACTGCCAGCATACATTTGAGACACATGAAAGGTATTAGGAAATCCCTGATGAGATAGTCCTGATGCAGCTGCTTTGAACTTGTGTGTCCTCAGGCACTGATGGATCACTTAGAGGACATCAGAGGGACAGATCTGTTAATAAGGATGTCTGGATGGTCCATGAGAACATTTATTGCAACGTCTGGCAGAGCTGCATAAATGTCTGTGCAGCTCTAAATATCTGATTTGCTTTCTCCAGGATGTGAACTTTGTCATTTCCTACAACAGTTGAGCTGGGAAGTGCTTTTGCTGGGTAGCATGTTTTCAAATTATTTTAAATTGGAGATGTAGAGGTAGCTAATCAAGAAAAAATAATCAGTGACATATATTTCAATTCTGAAAGAAGTTTCTCTAATGTAGTCTTAGAGGCATGCAGTGATGGAGCCTTCACAGTCATTCACATGATCTATTCTGATGCTTCACAAATGTTTATGATTAAATCACAGTAATCTTCCTGACTGCAATTCATGCTCATTATCTCCTGGAAAGCAGATTATTCCCTCCTCCTTTCTAATACATTCTATGTTTTACAATATCAATGCTGTGTCATGTTATCCCCCTAAAATTTTCTTTTTTATACTAAATGACTACACTGGTCCAAACACTCTACATGTGCACCTATATTCTCACTACTTTCCTTTTGACTGTTGTAGTTTTGCTATATTTTCCTAAAGAATCCAGTAATTCAGCTGTGAAACTGCAGCTGAGACTTCCCAGTGGTGTGGAGTGGGGGAATTATTTAATTTGTTTTGTTTCAACAACCCTCTTTACTTGAAGGAGTTTTGCCTTTTTCGCAATGGCGTGATATTTTTCAATTCTCTACAGTTTAAAATTCACCTCAGTTATCAGAATTTTTTAATGTTTTATTATGTACTCTCCATTAACCCATCCTGTATTTTCATAGTTTATTATTCCTGCTCAATTTGCAAACCAAATATTCTACAATAACTTTCTCCATGTACCTATTGAATAAAAAATTCTTCTATGTATTTTTTCCTGTTTGAATTTTAATTGCATTTCCCAAGAAGCTTATTGTATTCTTCAGTTCCATGCAATCTACAAATAATATATATATGCAAATATATATGTGTGTGTTCTCTTCCTATGTCGTGATTTCAATGAAGGTACTAAACAAAACTGCATCCAAAATGGACTCTGCAGAGCCCCATTCAGCATCTTTCTGCTTGAAAGAGAGCCATTGACTGAGTTGTATTTCATTACATGGCTTGTAAGAATGTAATCTCCAACTATATTAAAAGTGAAGTTATTTGACAGTTGCTGTTTCTTTTCTATTCACAAGTCATGCTGCTCTGTGACAGCACTAAACTATTTTTAACTTCTTAGAAAGAAATTATCAAGACCAAACAACTTAATAAAATATATATTTCTTTCAAACTCTCCCTTACATGCTCTTTCCCAATTGTACTATGAGAGTTTATGCCTTTGACACTGATTGTGCTGTTCCACTGTATTGTAACTGACCTATTAAAGAGAAATGGAAAAATCTCCTTAACATTTAGGCCCACCATCATTTATATTTATTTTTCCATCCCTGTTGTATAACGTCCCTAATGAACTTTTTTTTTTTTTTTAAAACTGTTAACATACTCTACTTCTCATGTTCCTTGTTTTCTCTTGCAGGTCATATTTTAGCATTTCTGATTTAATGTCTATAAAATCTACTTTTTTGTACAAGTCTCATAATCTAACCTAATTTCCACTTTTATATCCTTCCTTTTCTGTAGCTGAAGTTAAGACATGTTCTCTTTGCTTTTCTCTGCACTGAGACAACTTGTACCTACTGTGTAATTTATTTCCTTGAGGAAATGTTACCTTTTCTCTAAGGCTTTTCTCTTGAGAGGTCTTACATAACAAATTTTGGAATTTGGTGTTAGAAAAGAAATTGATTATGTTTTTGTGTTCTCCTTTATTCTCTTTCTCTTTGACAGGCACTTTTTCTGTTCATGGTCACCCTTACTCAAACTGTATTTTGCCCTGACTTTGTCCCCTGCTGGTAAGACTCAAATTCACAGGGACAGCCTACCTAGCTACTTTTTCCATTTTTCTATCAAAATATTGTCAGTGTATTGCAAAAATTAGGCAAACATTCTGGGTCTGTCATTTACCTTTTTTTATATTTTTTTTCTTTATTTTTTTCATGCCCAGTCTAATACTTGAGACGATTCCTTGAGGTATTCAGGACAAAAACATCAACCAAACAAAAAAGCCCCCCAAAACCTTCTAAATAATGCTTGTGGGAAACTAGTCTGTATGTGTTCTTTCTGCATTTTTCACCATGCAGCAGGTTTAAATCTTAGCTTTCATCCATCATATAAAGTGTATGCATCTTTAATATGTGAGAAAATGCTACATCCCTTATTCATTCCCTAGCCAGCCCTTCTTGGACAATCTATTAATATTCCAAAAACTGCTATGTATTCCATCAAGTTCGTGTCATAGCAATTAAGTCAGAGTTTTCCCCTGCTTGTTTATCCCCCATGGTTCTTGCAATGCCACACAGACAGCTGTTTGGTAAATAAATTAGTATCCTTGAGTGACATATTGCCCCAATCCAATCCACCACATGCCATCATTACCTAAGATATAATTATACATCGCATGGGAGAATTGCAGGATTGCAGGCATGAAGATAACTTCATAAGGGAGGAAATTCTGCTGTTGTTATATTCAGAATTTACTACTGCTGTTAGGCTTTTTCTGTACAGAAATTTCAACAGATTGACTTCTCTTTGTTGTCTTGGAAAGGTAGCCCAAGGTGATGAGTCCACTTGAAGTGACACGGTGATTTGCTGGACTCAAGAATATTGTAGTTTTCTCAATGCCTTTCCCTGGATGACATTAAAGAAAGTTTTGCTTATCACTGAACTGCACACAGATGTCCCGTCTCTCTCCCTGAAGTACCTCCCATACTCAAGCTATTTATTCTGGTTCAGTTCACTACTTGATCCTTCTTCAGTAGCACAATTTGGCTTCTGTTCATGTCCTGTTTACTTCAGTAGGAGTCAAGCATGTGCTTAGAGTGGATCACACAGACAGACATTTGACTGACTAAAGAGGGATTGCAGCCTTGTTTTCGTCATGTGCAGTTCTGAGCCCTCTCTGTTTTAAATTATTAATTTTGTTTTCCAAAGTCTCTTTGTTAACTCTTTCTATGAGGCAAACAGCCTGTTTCATAGTCTGAGCACAGTGACCTGTTTTTACTGAAGCTGCACTGTGTTTCCATCTAACCATTTCCTTGCCAGGCCACACCATGTTCACCTACAGTGACCAGAAGCTTGTGATATCCAGAACACCTCTGGTGAAGCATGACAGTGCTTGACTCAATAGCATGTACTCATTCTCCCATACCGGTCTTCGAAGCTGACCTGTTTAGATGGCAACTAAACCACCAATAATCTTTGCCTATTTGGGAACGACAACAAAACCAAATGTGTACTTGTTCAAAAATTACTTTCTAATAAAAAATAATTTCCATAATGACATATGGACAATGTGGATTAAGGTTATATTTTTATATGACCTCTAAATTCATCAAATTCCCTATGTCAAGAATTCTAAGTAGAAAAGGAAATCAACATAGGTGTGTGATTTTGCAAACTTTTATCTCCATGGGATGGCATTTACATAAAATGAAACAACTTCTTTCAAACCTACAGTTTTACAATGCTACTTATTCTGTCCAATGTAAGGAAAAGATGCTGCAATGAAATGGAATGTTTTTTTAATGTAAAAAAACATAAAGCTTCAGCCAGTCTGTTTATTGTACATCTTGGGGCACAACTGAGCTCTGATTCAGTGAAAGTAAAGAAAACAATCCCCAAAAGACAAAGTCTTCTCTTTCCCCACCCCTCCCCTTTTTTATTTAGTTTTCCTATTAAGAGACTGACATACTCTACTATACAATACAGAATTAAAATTCAATAGTATCCATGCATGTCCATGGTTTTGAATGATTTTTATTAAGAATTCTCAATGCTGTCCTTTCAGATAGCCACTGTATGGGCCAATAGCTGAAACTGCATTGCAAATGCATTATGGCATACATTGTTCCTCACTTTGTCCCCAGTGACATCTTAATTAGTCAATGTCAACAGAATGGTGGCTGGAGAATTGATAAGGACTTGATGCTCATCCAGGACTTGATGACTTCTTCAGGACTACTGCACAAAGTGACAGGAGGGAACAAAGAGCTTATCTGTATTTGGAAGCACTTCAAACGTTGCTGTCTTTCCATAACTGATGGGAAACATCTAATGTCACCCACTGAATTTTATTGCATTTGAAGCATTG
This sequence comes from Anabacerthia variegaticeps, assembly GCA_035583185.1. NCBI lineage: Eukaryota > Metazoa > Chordata > Aves > Passeriformes > Furnariidae > Anabacerthia > Anabacerthia variegaticeps. The sequence goes on from JAWWEW010000112.1 coordinate 55,152,508, forward strand.
AAGAAATTCAAAGTACATATTTATCATTTTCTAGCTTGAATTTGAATCCTTGAAATAAGATTGAGGATTTTAATGAAAGTAAACATCGTCTATATATCAATTTGCCAGTTTAGTAGAACATAATTTCGTCATCCTTGGAAAATGATGGCTGAGAAACTAAGGTGTAGTCTCAGATTATTGCTTTCACTGCAACAAATTTCATATCATTTCCCTGGGAAAGTCTGGGTCACAATTTCATATATCGCATCAAGTTGGTGAATACACAATGCATTGCCTTTATTTATAATGGGACTTCTAACATGAAAAAAGGTAACCACCAGTGTAAGATAAATTGTGTATGTAAGGTAACTGTGTGTGCTGTTAAGTCTGTCTTCCACAATCTGTGGCATATATGTAATTGCTGTTCAGACTAACAAGAATCGCATACAAACACTTCCTATTAGTTTGCAGAACACATTTTACTTAGAAGCCTGGTTTTTATATCTTTCTTCATGGGATCCAGTAGAAGTCCACATTTTCAACAGTAGTGTCACAAATGGCAAATTTTAGGTTATATACCTGATGCCTAAGAATTTTATGTATTTTTGGTGTATTTTATGGATCTTTATAGCTTTAGAAGTAAGGGATTTCTAAGG
>JAWWEW010000112.1:55153242-55164997 GCA_035583185.1 Anabacerthia variegaticeps
TCCGGACCTAAGCTGGAATAAAGGTATTTTTCTATCTTATCTCCAGGTTGTCTGTTTTGCAGGGTTCCAGGCATCATACCTGTAAAACCCTGAGATTATCTCAGTTGGTAGAACATGTTGCTAATAATGCTAGAGTTGTAGATTTGATCCCTGTACGTGCCACTTACTTAAGATCACTCAGTGATCCTTGTGGGACCCTTCCAACTCAGAATATCCTATAATTCTGTGTGTTAGAAAACCTTTAAAATTAAATACAAATTGTCAAAGCAAACCTAAATATATTCTTTTATCATATTTTGAGAAATTTTCAGTGAATGGTCTCATGAAGTTTCCCAGAATATGCTCTGCCAAAAAGAGTTTAAGCTGCAAGCAGGATTTTCTCGCTCATGCAGTATGTAATATTTAAAATTAACAGCTATATACACACATTCATGAAACCAGCACATTTTGTGCTTTGAAGAAGATTCAAATATTTCTATGAAGTCGTTCAACTTTTTCCTCTGTTGATGTCAAGTTTGCAAGAAACTATCTCGAATTTCTATTATTTTCATTATATAAGGCTTTCAGTGCTGTTATGTCTAATGCACTAAACAAAGATGACACAAGAACAAACACTCAAATAGAAGGCTTCTTGGTGTAATGCATAAGACAAATGCAAAATAGAAAACATGACTTTTAAATCTTGATTAAGAACGTAGCCAAGAAGTAGAGTTAAGGTGACAAATTGTATTTCTGGTAAAAAAAAAAGGTCAGCAATTTTTTGAGAATATTAGTTCAAGATTGCCTCAAAATTGCTTACCTGACTGCAAATTTGTAGTTCTTTTGATGCGGAATAAAAATTTCACTAAATCTCATGTAAAGAAATGATATTTTCTTCCTTCCCTTCTAAGGAGGACTATCTCAGCAAGAAATATAAATATAAAAGCTAATATAATTTATATTTGTTTTTTTCTGTATGTTCCTAACTAGGTTCAGTTAGAAAAACAGATGAAGGAAAGAAGAGCTGAGGAGCACTGATAAGTTTTTGTAAAGACTCCTCTCAGTCTTGGTCCTGTAGATTGACCAATATTCAGTAAAGATTTTTCCAAATTCATGACACTTTCCACCTCTGAACACACATACAAATTCACATGAGGAAGAATCATGTTTGACAATATTATAACATCCTCTTCCCCTTCCCAGTGCCTCTTCCCATACCAGCACTGATTTTAATCCAGATCCTTTCTTTTTCTTCCTGTGCTGTATGCAGCTCCCATGGTATCCATGACTGTTTTCTATCAAATTCCTGCTTCAGCAGGTCTCTTTTTAGTTTTCCGCTCTCCCAGGTCAGCCTGTTCATGTAAATCCTTTCTGTTCTATTAGCTCAGATTCCCTGGGCTGTTGTTGTAAAGAATACTTATCTAACCATAAGTAGGATATTGGAAAGCAGAAATTATGAGCATAAATTATTTCTGGTGTTAAAAAGAGCCCTCAAATTGGGAATTGAAAAATGGAGGCAAACTCCCTGGTCATATTTTAAACTCCTAGTAGATTGGCAAATATTTGCAATATTTCAAGAAAGCTTTTATTCCCTCTCGTAGAGTTGTCAAATATCATAATCTATTTTGTCTTCAAAGTGCATGTAAGATGATACAAAGCTTGACATGTACCTCCAGGAGCTCAGCAAATGTCTTAGTTATTTATGCCTGCATGAACTACTCATAGTATAGTTTTTCAGCCTGATTAGAACTTCCACTCACTCCTCTTAGATCCTTTTAACATCTTGTGATAGAGTGGACACTACAAGTGTGTTTCTCATCAATAACTTAGCTCAGGTATCAAAATGTTCCACTTAATCACAGTAATAGTTTGTCTTTGCTGAATAATGCTACTGCCACATCCTACACTTCAATTTGCTTCAGTTTTCTTCAGTTGTTGAGAAATGGTTTGAATCTTACTTGTTTGAGTGAGCACAGATAGAAATTTACAGCAATATGTGTAATGTCTTGAGACATGAGAAAGTGAACCTTTTTTTGTCTTGAAGGTTGAATACACATTTGTCTGAGACATCATAATTGTTAAGGCTCATGTTATGTTCTAGTTGATAGCAAAAAGAAAAAAATATAAACCCATGCTTTTAGTTGAAAACTCATGGCTTACCTTGAATAGGTCAAGAGAAGTAAAAAAATGCTAACAAAATTTATTTCAATGTCTGAAAGGGCTAATATGTCATACAAACCAACACGAAAGACTTAGTTTTCCTCCTGATAACTTAAGATCTCCATAATATCATGAGACCATAGACCATTTATTAGAAAAGAAACTTCAGAGTTTCAACTCCTCTTTTTCTCTAGTTGCAAGGCAGAAATAACATTACTTTTTATATCTGAGAGCTGTTTGCCTAACCTGCTTTTAAAGACTTGCATTGCTTATGACTCCACATGACCCATAGCTTATTTACTCAAATGCTTTATCACTGCACAATTAGAAAGGTTTCTTCTGTGTTCTTCTCTGCCACTCCAGGCTACATTCACACTTCATTGTGAACACAGATAATTTTCTTTCTGTTTGCAGCAGATTTTTATTTTTACTGGTATTTTGTACTCACTCAAGGAGTCTCCTTCTCTTTTTCAGATTTACCTCCTCCTTGCTTCAGTCAGTCTTTGTCCATAGGTCATGTTTAGAAGCTCCTGATCAAGCTTGCTCTCTCCTAGACAGTCTCCAAATGGTGAATACTTTTAAAGTGCAGAACATAGATCCCAAACTGAGACCTTACCAATATTGAACCAAGTGAAGGGGTATTGCTTCATGTAATTGTAAATTACACTTCTGTTTGCACTTTGAAATGATATTTGCCTTTCTTGCTAGGTCATTATTGATGTGTTTAACTTGTGGTCAGAAATTACCAAGATCCTTTGCCTTTGAAATATTTGCTTCCTTATTTACTGCTCATCTTTTATTTGTGTTGCTGGCTATACCTGCAAAGATACTTTACTTGCACCTATGAGATAGCATAGTACTTAGGTTGCTTTTTCATTTTCTCATGAGCAAATTATCCTCTAATATACCTCTCATGTTTTCCAGAAGCATGTTATCTGCTAAACAAATAAGCATAATATTTATTCTTTAGGATGTTAATGAAAATCTTGAAGGTGATGGAGCAAACAGAAACCCTGTACACACTCAATTGATCTATCCTTCAAATTTGCTAAAGAATAATGTATGACACTTCTTTCAACATAATTATGAAACCTGTTCTTTATCCTTTCTGTAGTTACAGAGGCTACTGCATATTACCCTAGCTTGATACTGGAAGAATAAAAATTGTGACAAAGGTATTAAAAGTAAAATATACAATATTGCTGTTAGCCCTTCCACAAAGACAGTTTTCACAGAATCACAGAATATGCTGAATTGGAAGGGACTGGCAGGGATCATTGAATCCAACTCCTGGCACTGCATTGGACCATCCCCAAGAATCACACCATATGCCTGAGAGTATCATCCAAATGCTTCTTGAATCTGTCAGGCTTGGTGCTGCGACCACTTCCTTGGGGAGCCTGTTCCAGTGCCCAACCACCTTTTTCATGATGAAGAAGATGAAGAAAAGATCAGGTTTATCTGAAGCAATATCTTTTTGACATCTGTCTTGATTTTTAGTCCTCCAGTTCTATTTTATTTAGTGACAGACATTCTCTTTAGTTATTTGTATGTTTCTATGAGATAAATTCATTGATTTGTAGTTCATCTCCTTTTGTCCAAAACTTTGATTTATTTTTTTTTCTTGTAATTACAAACCCCTTTTTGTTAGCTGCTTTTTGCCTCACATTTCTTCCATTATTTTGAGGGTAACTTTGAACAACCTTGAGATTTATTCGCTCTTCCTTTATTTTTTCTAATAACGCACCCAGCCAGTCTGAGACATTTTGCTTCCATCTGATCTGTCCAACCTGTTTATTTAAGCCAAGAATGCTTTTTAAGGAACTGTTTGAATATTATTCTAAAGATCCCATTTTGCACAGCACTTTTATAGATTTTCTCCTGTGTTGGGTAACCTTTTCCTTAGTTTATATAACTATCCCTTGATATCACCTCTGAGATGTGCATGACTTTGTCCCTTGCCCTGTTTGATTTGTCTCTGTATGCACATAGCATTTAACTATAGTTTTTATGTAGTCTACTCTATTTTCCACTATTTGTATGCTTCCTTGAGGTTGAAATCATAGAACAAGGTCTGATTCTGACTACACATCCCAATTCTTTCCAGCAGTAGCATAGATTTCCTTTCATTCCTGGTTTGTTCCTTTGAGGAATCGCCAACTTTCCTTAATTTCTTTTGTCTTTTGACTTGCCTAGCAACTCCCTGAGTTACTGACATTTATTTTGCAATAAATTTTCCATTTTCTTTATCCGTAAGGACTGAGAACTCTGATGTTCCTTTTTTTGGTCACTTGTCCTAAAATACTGTAATTCATGGAAAGTCTTCAGCCTGGATGTCTCTAATCTACTTGCTTTCTTCTTCTCTTAGGGCCTTGAGGGACACACTATATCTAGTTCTGCCTACTTAACAAGTACAACTGAAAGTTCTCTTTCATTGATATGTTTCTTTGTAGGGTGATTTTTCTGATTATTTGTAAAATCTCACATTTATATAATCCTGTAGTTATGGAAGAACTTATGCCTTTCTCACATGTTCTCATTACTCTTATAATTCTGATCTCTGTAACAGCATGGAGATCTTTTCTTGTTATGTATTTCCTCTCTTATTGACCTCTTCATCTCCTGTGAATCTTTTTTATTACAAAGTGTGAGTAATCTCATGAAGTTACTGTTATGCCAATCAGATGTAATTTTCAGAATATGATATTTTCTTGTCTTTCTAGTCCCCCTCATCCACCTTGTATTTATTTCTAAATGTCTACGTATTTATAAGATCTATGGCAGATTGACATATTATCTGTTTGATTCTGCTATGAAACTTCCACAAATCTAAGATCTTACTCCTACTTTTAGTACTCTCTGCTAGATAGACATTAACAATGATAATAACTCTGTGAAATATGGAATGCTGGTTCAGAATTCAGCCTTTTAACCTAGTCAATACAATGAAATTGCTGTGATACTGTGACATGAAATGCATTCCATAACTTTATCTGATATACTTTTATAAAAATGAACTTGACTTAGGGTGAAGTCTCCAAACTCAGTTTGCTATCTTCTTGTGGGTCAGGCATGGACTTGAAGCATTTCAGTATATAATCAGCCTGGAATTTCAAGAAGTCAATTGACAGGACAATAAACACCAGTCATCTTAACTTCTTAGCATTTTTAAGTTACACAAAAGCCAGAATTTATTTCCTGGGAACTAAACATAGAAGAAGCATATTTTAAAAAGTCCTTGAACAGAAAATACCTTTGCTCATTGTGAATCAAACCTGATTAGTTTTATAGCTGCCAGTTTCATTAAGAACAATGTCATTTTTTTCCAGGAGCTTCTGTAATATTTTTTTTCTTTCTCTCTAAGCCTAACAATGTTAATGTTGTGCTTAATATTTCTTAGTTTTACTCTCATCTTTGTGACACTGACTAATCATTCAAACACTATCTGCTACTGTGCCAGAGCCTCCTGGGTGACAACAGTGCCAAAGCTTGATAAGTGGCTGCCAGATAAAGCTCCTGTTGGTTCAGGAGAAGCTGTGCCAACAGTAATACAAAAAGTAATGAATAAAGACAGCAAAAGACTATAATAATTACTTTAACTTCTGGTTATTGAAACTGTGCATGTTCAAGTAAATCAAATGTTTCAAGAGGCAACACATACTAATTTTATTTGCAATTAAATGAGGCAGCAACTTGAAAGAATGCTATTTTTCTATATATCAAGCACTCTGTTGGGACCTCTAGTGATAAGTCTTTTCTATATATGGCTACTTTTTATTTGTAAGAGATGAGTTGGTAATAGAAACCCATTTCTGAGTAAAAGAAAATATATATAATTTAAAAAGAACACAAAGCCTATAAATAAAAATGTGGAGATGGCACTGCAGTGACTACATGTGCTTTTTTTTTCAGTGTGGTGGTTAATCATAGAGAACTGTGGTTCAAGAAGAAGATTAGAGTACTTCTTTTTAAAAAAAGGTCTTTGGGTGGAGGAGTGATATAAAAGGTGGCAGTGAATTGTATTCTGTACACGGACAGAAAATTACTTCGTTCACAGGAGCTTATGAATCTCTTTTTTTGACAGCTTCGCACAGACTTAATGAGGAATAAGAAGCTTAAGAATACTTCCTAATTAAATGTATTTGCATTACTTAGAGAACATGCGTAAACTTGAGGCACATTCATCATTCTATGCATGAAGATCACTGAGTTCAGGACATCTGTACAGAACATGTACAAAATGTCTGTTTTGACAGACTTGAGAACAGGTAACAAAAAGAAGGAATGGAGAATGATAGCTAGGAAAGAAAAAGTTACATTTGAAAGATCTACATTAGACTTTTACATTACTCTTCAAACATACGAGGACAAACAGGTTCGGGTTAATCAGTGTCCTTTCTATAGCTGCTCTGTTATCTTATCAGTATAAAAGGGGAAGAGAGAAGGAAATTTCTGCTATAAGCAGTGTTACAATGAATTCACAGAAAGACAAAACTGATCGAAGAATAAAAAAGTTTACTATGGGAAGGCTTCTCTGGAGTGCATCTATATTCTTAGCCAGGGGAAACTAGCCACAAGTTTTTTAAAATTTGTTATAATATTTTTTCAATTGAGTTTATCAGTCATTTGTGCTTTTTAAATCAGATGAAACTTCTGCACTGGTGTGGAACCAATCCAGGTCTATCTTTTTAAGAGTATAGAAAACTTCCAGACATAGCATTTGCTTAAACTTTCCTATCCTTTTATGGAAAAGGATGATTTTTTGGGGTTTTTTTGCATCACCCAGTGTGCTGGGTATTACATGTGTTACAAATTTATGTCTCCTAATTCTCCTTTTCTACAAATCAACTATTCTGACATATATTACTAGGTACCTGGGGCAGTTGTTATGTTGGACAGACCAATAAAATGCAGTGAAGCTTGTGGCAATAGTCACAAATGTCCATCATTAGATGTTTTATTACTGTATTGGAGCATTCAATTTGTTTGCCTGCAAGGATAAAATCTCCCCTAAGCTTAGCAGAGTTTTGATTTAAAGGCCTATGGGATCAAGTGTGTGTCATGATAAAGTTCAGGGGCTCTATGAAGTCATCTAGTTTCCATCAATCAGTTTGACAGTACTCAGCTCCATCCGGTACCACTTTTCCCTTATAGTGTCTGCACATTTATTTTCCAATATTCTCTTTCCTTTCCTCTCTCCTGTTAATGACATCTCTTCAAAATGCTGGTGTGTTGAATTTTGAGTCTGCCTTCTCTTGAACTGAGTTCCCTAAGAGTAAATCCTGTCAAAAGTGCAGGATTAGGGGAGCTATCACATCTGTCTGTAACCTTTTTCACTTGCAGATTTTGTTATTAAAATGATGGAAACTTTCATAAATCATGTACTTGTAATACCACTGAACCCTACTGTTCTCGTGTTGCACATCCTTTGTACCATCTACACTACCCTAAGGATGGCACAAGAGGTCCTCAGGGGGCACCTTTGCTCAGTGAAGGCCTCCTTTGTGTACATGTTCTTACTCATGACACATGCTGGGTTTTTTTATGATTATGCAAGAGTATCTTTAAACTCTTTGGAACTAAGGTCCAGATTGAAGTGAACATCAGACTATCTTCTATCCATCTCATTATAGTTTTCACAGTAATAGGAGCTTACCATCTGGAGCACCTAAAACCAATATTAAATGTATTTATAAATATATTTTCAAATTGACTTGAAAAGCAAAAGAAGGGTGCAATGACCTCATTTGTAGACAATATAACATTTTTTCTGATACTCCATATAAAGCAGATAATGAAGGGAAGCATAAGTTTCTTATCTCATTGTCTCATAAAACGACAGAAGTGCAATGATGAAAAATATTTAAAATCAATAATAGCTTTCCAAATAACCCGATCCTTTCAGAGACTGATTATGTTTAACTAGTAAAAGAAAAAAAAAAATCATCATTTTATTTTGCTTGTGGGGCAAGACCAACATTATTTATTTTGACAGAAACGTTTAGACTTTGTTTTTCTTGGCCTTGTAGACAATGAAACTGATGCTACCTAATTTAGTGCTAAAAAGTACTGACATAATGTTACACATATCTTTATATTGATTCTTGTTGTAAAATTTCAGGACTCTGAATGTTACATTTCTTCTCTTGTTATACACTATTGCTGTACACTAACAGGGAGAAATATTTTATTTAGATGAAAATTAACAAAGGTCGGGTGGTTTTCTTCTCCCTGCTGCATTCTCTTGAAGACAAAGTTACTAGAGTCACTGGATTTGAATGCTGTCTCAACTCAGGCCAACTGAAATTAAGCTGCTTATTTAGCAGAACCTGCACAAACTAGAACCAAAGTTCAGTTTTGGCTACTGCTCAGCTGTCTAGTTTGGTTCACACTCTTTCAAGGAAACTACTGCATATACTTCTCAAATTAGAGGAGGTCTATGCTACATAAGGCAACATGTCATAATGAGTTTCTAAAGTAATTTAAATGGTAACACCCTTTGCCCTGAATGAGACCTAGTTGTTGCAGCCACAGAGGTTCAACCTGCTCTCCACAATGTCTAGAGGTACCAGAGGGAAAACTGAGTATCAGGAACTTGGTGCTGCTCTGGCATATGTTGCAAGTGACACCTGCTCTTGACATAGAGTTTTTTACTGCATTTGTTTTACAATACATCATAAAGTTTACTCTGCTGGTAAGTAAATGTATTTGAATGATTTGTATTTTGGGTGAAATCTTTCCTGTTTCTGTCAGAGCACATAAGACAGGATATTCACAGTGTGACAAACTGAAACTTGACAATTTGCTACTGGATGTCATAAAATTATATTTTGCTGATTAATCTTTGTATCTATCAGTATAAATCCTCATTTTCTATCCAATTGTGTATTAATAATTTAAGAAGATCTTTATATTTTTTGTGTCACTTCAGTAATTTGTATCTGATGGCACCATTTTTCCATGATATTCTACCAAAGCTTGGCATTTTTTGATCTCAGTCTCTCATTTTTTCTGTCTGTTGTGATTTCTTTGTGGTCTTGGAATTCTTTTTATTAATCTCTCTAAAGGTACCATGTGCTGTTTCTTTAAAACTTCAGTGACAGCCATAGAGGAATCACAAGAGGAGAAGCGAACAAGAGTTCTAGAGATACAAGGAGAGGGGTAAGAGGGTAGTGGATTTTCAAAATATTTTTTGTATTCATGACAGCATCTTGTTTGTAAGAGTGAAAATAATGTCTTTCTGTGGTTCTATGTTTTAATTTTTACTAGTGTCTGTCAATAATACTGGTTAAGCACCTATTAGAATGTAGAAAGGAGGCATTGGAAATTGAACTGTGTAAAACACAGAACCAGTGTTAGAGATGTATGGTACCTACAGTGCCTTGCAAGAGGAGGTGAAAAACTGTAAACTCATATTTTTTCAATCCCAGGAATTCAGAAAGTTATTAATATAAAAAAATCAAATATGGGACCAAATGAAATTTTAATTTAAGATGATCACAGATATAAACTATCAAAACAATGGTTTCCATCCAATTTGGTGCTAGAAAACAAAAAATCTCACTGCAAATCTCTGTGGTCAGTGTTAAAGCATGGCCAGCAATACCTCTGATAGTCTGGAATGCAGTGATTAATGTACAATTCAAGAAGTGTTATTTTATGTCAAAAATAAGAGCAATTTTAGTCTATCAGTGCCTTTTCGGCTCAGATGACAGTGATTGATTCCATTCTCCATGAATGCTTTGAGCTATCACACGGGAATATCTTGCTCTTTCAGGAGAAATGCTAAAATAAATCTAAATAAAGTATCCAGTTGAAAAAAGAGAACACGGGTTTTCTCTGTTTCAACTGGGACAATCATAGTGTCTTTAAAGAGAAATAGATCACCTTGACCACTGATTTCTTGTGTCATGATCCACATAGTCAGAAATTATAATAGACTACACTGACATTGCAGTACACTATTTCACAAATCTGAATTATAATAATCTCGGATGGTAGCAGTATGTAAAAGAACACGGCCTTATGTATGCAATGTAGAAAAGTAGAAATTCGAAAGTAAAAAAAAAAAAAAAAGTTGCAATAGCTGCAGAGAAAGTAAGTTGTGATTGTGTCTATGATGGATTCACATGAGAAAACAACCTTGGTAAGGAGAGGTCCTGTCCCGAGCAAATGCAGATGATGTTATAATTAAAGAAACACAGAAAAAAAGACACATATTACCAGTTCATAATCATGTTAATCAGGGTACTATTATTACTATTGCTCTAGAAGCTACAGCATAAAATCTAAGAGACAGAATGAAGGATTTTGGTGGGATCCACAGTGAGCATTGCATAATACTGTGCAAACAAATTTTCAGACATATTAAACATGGCCCAAAGGTGATGAATTGATGTATGTAAGTAAGTATGTAAGTAAGTATGCTGTTCTGCTATCAGAACCCACAGCCAGCAGGTATTTCTATGGCATTAGTCAAGGATCTACTTTAAGTGAACTGAGAAAGGCATCTAAATTATGTGATTTAAGTTTGATGATGAAATACGATCATCCTTGGGTTTGACCAGAGGCACCACACAGAAAAACTAGACAGAATTCAAACTTCTAAGATAGGAAAGATTATGAGTTTGCTGGTGAAGGAAGATAAGTTTGATAGTGAGCTGAGCTTCCTGTATGCATTTCCATCACTTATCAGTTCTATGTGTCTGATACAAATCCATGTCTTCACATTTCATCATTTGTTTTAGAAGATTGTGCCTATTCTATATAGAATGGAGGGTGTAAGAACAATGATTTTCTTCAACATACCACAACACTATGATATTGTCCAGAAATATTTGTGTATTGTTGTGGTAAAAATACATGCATGCACCCTCAAAAATACCAAGGTGGTCAAAAGGTTTATCCTGAGGGCAAGAATGCTAAAAAATTTAAAAAGAGAACGTGCACCAGCAGCAAAGCTCTAGGCCTGAGAAAGACACACCTTCTATTTTCTTCCTCTTATTTTCTCTTGTCCTTCCCCCCTCCAGGTCCTCTCTTCTGTGCCTGCCTGTAACATCTGTTTATCTATCCACATTCCAGAGAAAGAGAGACTGCATCTTTCTCTGTAATAGAAAAAGTGAAAGGAAAGAAAAACACCCACCTATTTTTCAGAAAAGTACTTTAAGGCAAGAAAGACTTTCTAAGCAGAAACATGTACCAAGAAACAGTAAATGTTTTCACATTCCCTAAAGTCTGGACGTGGGGTCATTGTAGAGACATAGTAGAGGCAGTGAGGAAATATAGCGATGCATCAATAAATGATGTTGCGGATTTCCCTAGGAGTGTTTCAGCATTGAGTGCTATCAACTCAGCCACATTTTCTGAAATTAGGTTTTGCTGGTAGAGTAAGTTTCAAACTTCAACACCTACATGAGTATATGCTGAGCTGGATTTTGTGTGGACTGTAGAGAGCACAGAAAGCCTTGATATACAGATGGTATTGAGACAGTTTTAATGTGATTTCAACTGCTAAGACTTGGTCTGATTGAATCAGCTGTTGTGCTGGTTTAAAGTTAAACCGGCAGGAGAAATGGACCCACCACAAGAGAGTTTATAAGTCAGAGTTACAATTTAA
>JAWWEW010000112.1:55166823-55214462 GCA_035583185.1 Anabacerthia variegaticeps
GAATAGAGGAGGTAGAATACATAGCTTTGATCACCCCCCACACAGTGATAACTGGTCCCACCTGCTGAACTAGGACAGCTGTGCAGGACTTGCTGGTTTTGGGATAGTTGCAAGATTCAGTGAGCGCTGGATATGTACTGATAATCTTGATTCCTTCTCATGATCACATCGTGTCCTGCCTCAAAATCTCTAACTCACAGGCCTTGTGGCTTTACATGCATGTCCCACGATTATAAAGTGAGGGAATGGTGTGCTGTTCTAGATCTTACATATTAAAAGCATCTCACTTTTTCAGCTCACATAACTGTATATGTTCGTGCAGGTGTCCACATATCCTGCAGACACTGCCTTGTTGGCTGTCAGACAGGCTTGTAGGTCTAGTCAGGTGGCCACCAATACCGCAGCTGAATTACTGCTATGGTTTAAAATAGGACGGTTAAAAGGATGGTTATGACATCCTTCCTCAGATGAGCTGGTATAAAAGAAGTCCTGAACATCCTGCTTCAAATTATACCCACTGTCTTGAAGATACAGTACCTGTCAACATAGGCAGAAAGAGAAAAAATATTATACCTTCTTCCTCTTTTAAAACATATATTTACAGAGTTCAGGTTAGTGCAAATCAAGAGTCCCTCATAAGCCACACTATGGGCACACAATAAGTAAAATATGAGTTAGATGCCTACGTCCACATGAAAAATGTGCTTTGATGAGCTTTTCTGCCCTGGTGCTAGCTGACTTCTTTGTTTTCAATTTTGTTTTGATGTGAGTCAGATGTGGGTTCAGGGTCACTAAGATGATGTATGCTTTTTGGCAGGGGAACATCAGGAAGATACGGTCAGTGCAGAGGTAGGCAACGTGCCTGGCTGCTGGCTACCTTATATTGCTTCCACATCAAGGCATCCTGACTTGCTGCTTGCCATTCCTTGAATCAATAAATCTTCATACTCTATTTTGGTGACACTTAATTATAACTCAGTTATAATGTGCTACAGAGCACTGTAAGGTGTTTGTGGGTAAGTAACAAATATTAGAGAAGAGAGCCTATGATGCAGCAGGAAAGACTTTGCCTACTCTCTGATTGCTGATCACAGATATGATTAGCAATCTGAAGGTATTTGCAACTCTGATTTTCACAGTGAGTCAAAGGTCTCCACACTACAAAATCTTTTATTTTTTTTCATTCCTAATACCTTTTTGTAAACTTACTATATAAAAATGAAAGTATTGTTTGAGTAACTGCATCAGCTAGATCAAAGCAGAGGTTGATGTACCTGACCAAAATCCATCTGCCAATTACGTAAAAGCATAAAGTGTGTTAGGTTTTAGACAAGCGCAGCCAGCACATTCAAACTGGAGAGTACTCAGATCAATTTTCAAAAATACTAGGTGAAAGTATGATTTTATTAATTTTGTGATGGTGAACTTGTTCCACATTCCAGCAGCAGAGAGACTTCTGAGTGTTTAAATTCTCAGCTGATGACACTGAAAATGCAAGGGAAGGTAAACATTGAGGTGTAAAATCTCCTTCCTAATTGAGGATATTTTGTGGCTTGAAACATTGTGATGCTTGGAATGTTTGGCTAAGCTGTCCTTATCTAGCCAGAATCCTGCCCAAATGCCAGCTGTGCAAACTTATTAACACATCCTTTAGTTTATGGTGACTCATTACACAGAGGTAATGTATAAACAATTACCCTTGCTAAAGAAAGTGCCGTTCTGTTCAGTTTAATTATGTGAGATTTGATGTAGACTGGTTATTGTTGCAAATGAGGACACAGGGACAGCAGGAAAACAAAACCATTAAAGAAACGCATCCACATCCATATAACTTCTACAAATCATTTTGCTGAATGATAAGAGCATTTCCATAGTGTTTTGCATATGTATTGCCTACTCTACCTGAATGACAATGTAAATTATGCTAGCAGACTATTGGAGCCATTTGATTTCAATGTACAGCATGCACTTCCTGATAAACTCATATTAAAATATAGCTTACATTGTGGATTGTCAAGGTAACCACAAGAGATACAGCAATTTCTTTTTAGAGATGACTAATAGAGTAGCCAAGCTATGCTTATAGTGTCAGTCAGACTAATTATAAGAATTCATTGCAGGTTTTGCCATGTCAGAGTAGAAAAATAAAGTCTCCAATCATGTTTTTGGCAACAGATAATGTCTGATACTTCAGCTGGAGACAAAAATTTCGCTATTCTACCTGATTGGTTCAGCAATGGTATACAAAGACCTTGAAAGAAATGTCAGCAGGGCTTAGCCATTCCTGAAGAAAACTTGGCATGACTCTCTGCTTTGAATCCTTTTTAGTCAAGATTTTCACCAGATCACCCAAGGATACCTGTTGTCCAGGTTACTTTTGGCTCCCAGCCAGTTAAATGAGAATTCAATGGACTCCTCTAGTCATGTTTCTAAGGGTTAGGAGGAATCACTCTTCATTCTTTACTGCCTAGCACTCTTTAAAATCATTCACAACTGTGTAAAAGCTTTGATGAGGTCTCTCCTCAAGATATCAGTGATCTATCCTCTATTTTTACATGTACTATGTTATATATTCACTGTAAAGTGGTGAAGAATGATGTCCCTTGCTTCTAATGTACAGGTGATTTAATGGTAAGGAGTAGGTAATTTTTGCTGCAGAGCATTTCTTTATTGCATGAGTAAGCATTCAGATGAAGTTCTATCAACTTGAAATAATAAATTAATAGAAAAGAAGCTGTATTTTTATGTTATTTTTCTGGGCATCAGGTGGTTCAACTTCATTGCCCCATTCATCCCAAGAAGGAATAAATCCATATAGGATACATTTGTTTTGAACAATTCAGTTTCTTTTGAATTGCTTTGAGGAATCTGTTAGTAAGAGACAAGTACATGGATGACTAATCGGACAACACATCAGAAAGTACTGATTTTTTCAGCTTGTCTTTCCCTTCACACCTCAAACTGAGTGGCAACATGGGGAAAAGATCAAATATAATATTCCAGTATATGGAGATAAAACAAAAAATCTAAGCAATAATTTGTAATGAAAATATCTATATGTGCTTTAGATCACGTCATTACTTCTGCTCACTGGATTCCTTTTCCTCTATGCATCATCCTATTGTTACACTTTGTAAAAGCTTGTTCTCAGTTAGGGTGTACAAGGCTATATAAGTCCTTTATCCATACTAAGTCAGTGTGTTTGCTTAATTATATCTGATCCTACACCACTGCAGCTAAAGAAAGACTGTTGCATGTAAGACAGCTCTAGGTTTCCAGACCTGAGGAAATCTTTATATTGGATACTATTGCTTACTATTATACCAAATTTACATTGTACCAGTAGAATAATCCAGTTAAAGCCTTCTGTCTGACACTTCCTTAAATTCCAGTATAAACAGAAGTATGTATCCATTTTGGCTCAAAATTCAAGAAATGGTTGCTGTAATACCTGAGGCAACCCATTTAGTAAGAAGGTTTAAAAAAAATTAGCAGCCTTTTAGGCATTAGAGCTATCTGTCCTTTCATTTATGGTCAACTAAATACCATTAAATTGCTAATCAGCCAGTCTAAGCAGCTGCAATAAAATCTCTGTGCTGGTGCAAAAGAAGTTAGTTACCAAGCTATCTGAAATGAAGTCAACACTGGTTAATGGGCAAATTGGTTTCCACTGGAATAAAATGATGTATTAAAGCATTCCATTAAGCATGCTACCATAATGTACAGAGAGAAAAAGAAAATTTCACAGACAGTATAATTCAGTCATTTTCTAACTTCTGTGATTCTGCTAGTAATTAATCTCTAAACAAAAGTTTGTTGGTTTATTCTCCTAAATCTGCAGTCATCTGTTTCATGTGCAGAGCACAGACAGCATGCAAGTACTTACTGAAGTATACAAGGGCATGGCTGCCTTAAATAGGTATAATACAAACAAACAAAAATTAAAATTCCAGCAGAAACACGAAAGGATCAATTAATTTTCATTTGCATGGAATTTACTTGCAAAACTAAGTTAGAGTGCCAAAGGCTCCCTTTCTCAAGCAAGGAAGAGTACTGAAATTTCGGTGAAAACAAAGGTTAGACATTATTTCCACAAGACCGTGGAAGTGCCATCTATTAATGTACTTAATACTGTATTCATCAGATATTTATGAGTAGTTGTGAAAGTTCCTTTCACCTCAGATGCAAATGGGTTACTACAAATTTCTTTAATTATTTTTTTATTTTTTTTTTTTAAATTTGTTTTCTGCCTTAAATATATGAGAATAAAACCTTGAGTCTTTCTCTGCCTCTACAGACCTTCGCTTTTGCATTTGGTTTAGAGCCTTTACCTCTTTTTAAATTTTCTCTTTCTTGTATCTTACACCATCTTCAACTCCCTTGTCACTTGGGTGGTGCTAATAGAAGTGGTTGTGGAAGTGTGATAACAAGCTTGATTACTCTGTGAGCAGTGGAACTGGTGAAGTCTGGCTTCCTATGGTTGGACTTATTGCTGTTTATGGAGCTGCTAATGCCATATGAAGTTTTAAGCTGCTGGAGTGCTCATATTATCTCTCTCTTATATGGCTCCTCAATGTCTATAATAAAATTCTTGCCATGCTCTTTTTCTTGTTAGGGCACTAATAGAGTCATTCATCCAATCCATTTTCATGACACTTGTAGGTTGTTAATGCCTTTGAAGCCAATGTCCATCCGTCAAATTGGCTGAAATTGTTCAAAAGTTATGAAATAGAAAATGTGGATAGACAGAGAAGTATGTTTTCATATGAAAACCCACGAAATGTATGAGTTCATGAATCTCATCTCTTTTGATAGCTGGACTAAAAGTATAACCTAAATTGAGATATCGAATACATTTTCCAGAGGTGTCAGCTTTAAGAAAACATTGAAAATGGGTAGATCAGCCATTTAAACTATTTTAGAAACCCAGGCATCTTATCTGGCCTTTAGCAGCCTCTCCCTAGTATCTGACATAGCTTCTGTTTACAACTGCCCCCACAGCTCTCTTTGGTAGCCAGGTCATCTGAAACAAAGTAAATGCCTATGTTTAGGCAATTGCGTCAGTACCTTAGAGTTCTGGTCCTTCAATAGAGTGACTACCTTCATGAAGATAACTGTGCCTCTCTAACTGTTACTGTTATGAAAATGACAGCAGTAGCAGTCAACATAAATAACTTTGTGCCCCATCATCACAGTGGGGGCATTGCATTTCTAGCTTCTGGAAACAAGGATTTACAGATTTTATAAAGTCAGTCAGTATAAATAGCTGATTCTGATAATAGCTGTCTTCTGCAGTTCTTAGCTTCTTCTCTGCCCATGAAGGCTTTCCTCCAAAACTTAGAGCACTTGAGTACAAGAAAAATTGCAAATCCTGTCCCTCAGGCTGAAAGCAGGTGGTGTCATCCACAGGATGTGTCCTTATTTATTAATTCTTCAGGTTTCCAGAGACATGACTGGAGACAAGGGACATTAATCAAGTTTTCATCCTCCACTTTTATCTCAGGTTTGTAAATAGTGCCAGCATTGACAAAATGCATGGAGTTTTTTGTAGGCTAAGAACTTTCTTAGGAACTCTCCAAGGACAATGGATCCTGGGGAGTCTCTTTGATAACTCTGCCTCTATTTAAATTTCACCTAAAACAAACAAACAAAAAAAAAACACTTCTAGTCAGATTAAAATAGAGGCATCTTTTTCAGAAACAAAACAAAGCAATAAGACAAGCTGTTCCTTTTGTTGAAATGGTTCTGCTGTGGGGAAGATTTCTGAAGATCGATGAGTGAGTGAAAGGAGAAATAACCAAATAAGCATGACTTTCCAGGCTAAAGAAGTCCTCTCAATGATAGTTACCATATATATGCTCTGGATAAAATTGGAAACTGGTAAAATTTGTCAAACAACACTTGAAACCCAGGAATTCATCTCACTCTTCCAGCTAAGTGCCTTAGCACTGGTAACTTGATACAGATAATTCTTGACAGTGGGTTCATCCTGGAGACAGGTGGAATTAGCTCCACTGGACATAGGGGAAGCTTCTAGCAGCTTCTCAGAGAAACCACCCCTAGGGGGCTGCTACAAAACCCTTGCCAATCAAACCAAATATAGATGTGGAAGGCTAATGGCCTGTCTTCAGTGCATCTGTGAAGACACAATTACTGTATAAATTTTTCTGAAGCAAACCCAAACCTGCCTCTTCCAGATGCTTTTGACCTTGTTTTTTGCGTCAGTGATGTCTAGTGATACTGTTTGGTGCTCCTGTATCCATTTATATTTGACTGTCATTGCAGAGTTTTTTCTTCACGAAAACCACTGCAATTATGTATTTGCAAGCTGTAATCCTCAAAACCATTTTTGCATATTCATATGCTTTCATTCTCCTTCAGGTTTGCTGCTAAGATCTATTCTACTGATATTTGACCATATTACATTATTATTCTTTACTGATGCTTAAAGAACAACCTACTTCTTCAGTTGCTCAAAATGTCTCCTCTCAATCAATGGGACTTCCAAAGCTCTATTGTAACAAGAGGCTGAAATTTCATGAGTCTTTATCTCTAAAGACAACTTGAACTTAAAACTATGTCCAATCATTCAATATCATCTTGAGCTTACATCTCTTGAACAACTTAATATTTTGGCCAAAACCCTACTTGACTAAACAAGATGCTCACTGCTCAACTAAAGTGCAAGAAGGCTACATAAAAGTCATAGAAACAAGCAGAGCAAATGATGGAGAAGTACAAAAATACAGTTTGGACACTTGTGACTGATACCGGGAAGGTGAAAGCCTTGTAGCAGAAGAAGTTACTTGTGAATGATGGAAAGAATAACAGAAAGTTATACTACAGTCACTCCAGAAATAACTCAAGCACTAGATAACTTGGCCAGACAAAATCACATTAAATTCAAGAAGTGCAAATCTCTGCACTTCATAACGGAGTAACCCCATCCATCAGTGCAGACTCTGAGTAGGTTAAAGGGCTTAGTGTTTGCAGTGGACACCAGCTGAATATGACCCAACACTGAATTTTCATCATGAAGAATACAAACTGCACACTACAATAGAACTACAATAGGAGGTGTATGGCCAACGGATCGAAGGACATCAGTGTTGGAGAGACAACATCTGGATCCTGGGTCTGGTTATAGGGACCTATTAAGATCATGCCTGATGTCCTGTTTCTTGCAGGACTATCTAAAACTAAACCTTATGACTTACAGTGTCATCCAAATGCCCCATATGCATCCATATGCTGAGTTGGAAAGGGCCTATAAGGATCATAAAGTTCAACTTTTAGCCCTGCAGAGAACCATCCCCAAGAGCCACACCATGTGCCTGAAAGTATTGTCCAAACACTTCTTGAACTCTGACAGTCTTGGTGTTATGACCACTGCCCTGGGGAGCCTGTTCCAGTGCCCAACCACCCTCTGGGGGAAGAACATTTTCCTAATATATCACCTAAACCTCCCCTAACACAACTTCAGGCCATTCCTTTGGATCCTATCACTGATCAACACAAAGAGATCAGTGCCTACCCCTCCTCTTCCCCTCATGAGGAAGTTGTAGACTGCAATGAAGTCTTCCCTCAGTCTCCTCTTCTCCAGGCTGAACAGACCAATGACCTCAGCCATTCTTCATATGACTTCCCCTCAAGGTCCTTCACCATCTTCATTGTCCTTCTTAATGTTTGTGAGTTTTTCCACAATGAGCCTGTTGCAGTGTCCGACCACCCTCTCAGTGAAGAACCTTTTATGAATGTCCAATTTGAACTTCCCCTGAAACTGGGAAGGGAGATCTAATAACCTATAACTACTAGATTATATTAGATTTCAAACATAATGGATCCAAGTTCATCCAAATGGATGGCTCATCATGCCAAATGATGTAACAAAGTACATGGGCCATAAATTGCAGCTTGAGAAGTTGTTTATCCTCCATTCTTTAAACATTTTGAGATTTGGTTAAACGAAGCCTAGGCTGACTTGACAGCCTTGGTGAGACTTCTGCTTTGAATGGGAGACTGGCATAGATGAGCTTTGGCATTTCCTTCCAGCCTCTATTGCTCTATTGCTGTATACTGTTTTTCTCTGTGGAATACTGAACCAAGATCAAGGATCTTGATGTGTTTTATCCTGACTCTGGTGAGTTTTTTTTGATTTGGTTTGTTTTGGTTTCTTGTTTGCTTGTTTTCTTTTGTTTTGTTGGGGTTTTGTTTGTTTGGTCAGTTGGTTTCGATTTGGGGTTTTTGGGGGTCTTGGGAGGCTTTCTGTTTGTTTTGGTTTTTTTTTGTTTGCTTGTTTTTATTTTGTTGGCTGGTTGTTTTTTGTTTGCTTTGGTTTGTTGTTTTTTTTTTTTTTTTTAATAACATAACAAAGCAAGTGCAATAAGACTGCATATTCTGTTCAAACTCTGAGTGTTGAGTCATGTCCACTATTTAACACATGGTATTGAATAGATTCTGTCACCTTAAATGCAATTAACCTGATGTGATTGTCAAGAAGAGCTATCAGGTCATTTCTCAGTAATGGAATATAATTCCAAGTGTTCTCTTCTCTAGATGAGACAAATGAGATATTTTCATATTATTGCTTTCTGGGAAATCGACACAACTGTGTGCCTCTCTGAAGTGTCTGTACACTAATGCATGCAACATAGAGAAAAAAAAATAAAAGGAATTAGAGATCTGTGTGCAGTTACAGGACTGTGATCTCACTGGGATCATAAAAGAATGATAGGATAGCTCACACAGTTGGAACATTGCAGTGGTTGGTAATTGGTTCTTCAGGAAGGACTCTCAGGGATGGCAAAGAGAGGAGTAACCTGGCTTGTGAGAGAGCAGTGACAATGCATGGAACAGTGGCTTGGGACAGTTGAGGTCTTATGAATCAGAGTTAGCAGGCAGATGAATATGATCAGTGTCTGCTACAGACTGCATGATAAGGAAGAAGAAGAAAAGGCAACTGCAAGAAGATTCATCATCCTTGGTCTTCAAGGAATACTTCAATCATAGCAATATCTGTTGGAGAGGCAGCATGTCACTGTATAAGCAGAATGTTTCTGGAGTGCATGTACAATAACTTCCTGAAAAGATGGTCAAGAAGCCAATGAAGGATGGTATTATGTAGGACGTCACACTTACAAACAAGAATTGTCTAGAGATATGAATGCTATGGCAGTCTTGGCTGCACTGACTATAAGATAGTGAAGTTAAACTCCTATTCAGGGAGCTTCTTGAAAGAATTGAATGGAAGATGGCAAATGGTTAATTTCTAAGGATCACATCCTCCAGGAGAAAAAATCTGTCCACCTGGACTTGCAGGAAATCAATTAGAAGTGGTACGATGCCTTCATGGATGATCAAGTTCATCCTGACAAAATTCAAATGTTAAATGGGAAGCTTAGAAGATGTGAAAGGGACAGGTGGCCTGGGGGGAATATAGAAAGACAAGTGTGCAAACATGGGGTTAGGAAAGCCTGTCAAGGGGTGTGATGACCAACAGGAAGAGCTGCTACAGGTAAATTGACAGCAAAAGGATGATTAGAGGAAATATGGGACTGAAGATCTATTGGCAAAAGACATGGAGAAGAGGGAGGTACTCAGCCTTCTTTACCTTGATCTTTAGTGGTAAACTTTGTTTTCAGCAATCTCAGCCCCTTGAGATCCTTGGGAAAATTCTGGACAAAAAAAAGACTTTTCCTTGGTGGAGGAGGATCAGGTTAAGGAATACTAAACCAAACAAGACAAACACAAGTCCATGGGCCTTGATGGGATTAATTCGTGAGTACTGAGAGAGCTTGCTGGTATCACTGTGAGCCTAATCTTGATTATGTTTGAAAGATTGTGGTGATGAGGGGAGGTACCCGAGGACTGGAATAAAGTAAGCATAACTTGTATCTTCACAAAGGGAAAGGAGGATCTGGGAAATGACAGGACAGACAGTTTCATCTTGATCCCCAGGAAGGTTATAAAGCAACTAAACCTGGTATTTGCAAGTGCATGAAGATTAAGGAAGTAAATGGGACTAGTCAGCACAGATTGATGATGAGGAAAACAACAAATCAAAAAAACCTTCTATGATGATATGACAGTCTTGGATGAGAGGAGAGCAGTGGGTACTCTTTATATTGACTTTAGCAAGGCTTTCAACACTATCTCCCATAATTTCCTCACAGACAAACTAATGAAGCATTGACTAAATAAGTGGAGACTGAGGTGGATTAAAAAGCGCAGCTTCACTCACATGGTTGTGATAAGTGATGCAAAGTCCAGTTGCAGACAAGGAACTACTGGTGTACCCCAAAGCTTAATACAGGAACCAATACTGGTTAACACCTTTTTTAATGTCCTGTGGGAGGGGACAAATAGTATTCACAGCAAATTTGCAGATGATACAAAATTTTGAGGAGTGAATGATGTAAGTCAGTTCATTAATTTGCCGCATATTAGACACTCTGCAGTAAGAGCCTGGGTATATTTTCTCTGTAGCGATCATACAATTATTTGAGCATTTCTAGTAATGGGTATGTGTATAGGCAACAGCCAAAAAAAGCCAACAGTATGAGTTCTAACTCTTGTTTGTCCTATGGTCTCTTAATTGTGTAGTTGAAGAATTTTACTATTGTCTTTTTGAGTTTTAGGGCTAGCACTTAAGGGCTTGAAGGACAGAATGACATCCCATAATGACTACATGTAATTGTAAATGCAGAGGCATTTTGGACTAAATGTCTGAAATTCAAAAAGAATATTTTTGTATGTCATTTACATGTATTTGACTGCATAAAAAATAGTTCCTCAAACTGGAATGAGCAGGTTGTCTGACACAATTTTTTCAACATCTCTTGGAAGTGCTCCTGGGGAGAGAACAGGGAAAATATATTTCAGACCCAATCAGTAGTTCAGCAGTAGCTGTACACATGCTGAGCATCAACCCTTTACTCAAACAGTGGCACTTGCACTTTCAATAAATACAGAAAAGGAAAATAGAAATTAGGCTGTTATGAGAAACTCAGATTTCCATTTGCAGTCTACATAGTCCTGCTGTTTTCAATAGTCATTTTAAATAGTCATTTTGCACTAGGACATACTGGCCTGTTATGATCCCAGTAAAAAAGTCACTCAGGCTCTGCAAAGTTTTCTTTAAAATGCTATGTATTAGAGCTAACACCATAAAGAAAGAAGGAAGAGTACAGATAATCTTACATCCCTTTAAATGCTGGGAATCCTGAGTTGTGCAACTTTAAATAGACTTTTGATACACACTCTGTACACACTGAGCAGACCCTGACTACAGGAAGAGTGACCCCTTTTACTATAGAAATTTTTTGAAGGAGAGTAACTCTGTACGTTATTTCTACTGTCAAACAAAAAGGATTCTCACAGAAGAAATTCTTGCTGCACTTTGGGATAGAGACAAGAACAGGAAGGCATTGAAATTGCTGGTACCCAGTGGGAACAGCCTATATCCTTCCCTGTGGCATTAAGCCAGCTGACGTGATCCTGCAGCCAAGGGTTTTGTGCAGCCCAACACAGGCTTGAAGGCCACACTGGATGTGCAGCACAGCACAGAGCAGGACTGGGTGTACTCAGATCAACTCTTTTGCTGCCCACTATCTCTTCAATGTGTGATGGTCTCCAGGTCAGGATCACCACAGTACTAGCTTTTAAGTATTCATCATATATTGTTTAGAAAGCATTTAGGAAACTCGATTTTTACTCAGGAAATGGCTGTCTCATTTTGTTGGCACAGTATTAGTACATTGTGTTGGATTGTATATAAATTCCCTGGGAAACTTCTCTTTTCCTTTAAGAAGATTAGCTATTCTTTTCTAATAAAACATGTTTATGAATATAGATTTACATTCAATATTTTTAATTAAGTTTTAAAAATGTGTCCTTTTCAAAAGAAATAGGTAGAAGAAGTAATATATCAAATCCTACAAAATTACTAGATTTCAGAATTAGATTGATGTAGCATGGAAAGTTGCTCTACTTGCAGCTACCTCAAACACTTTTAATTTTTCAAGTTGTGACATTCACTTAATTTTAGCTGTTCTAAAGTAAGGTATGCTAAGTATGCAAAGTCTAATCCCTTTTTTGAGCAATTTTAAAAGAAATAAAGGAACAAAAATTACTAATAGGAAAAATTCATGCTCTCTGTGAAACAACAAAGATTTTCAGTGATTTTAAAGTCTGTCAATGAAGAAATTCTGAGGTACACTTTCAAATATGCTTTGTATTTCCCATATAAACTATGTATGAAAGAATAAAAAAAATACCCTTCAGCTAAGATATATTACTTGTCACTATTAATAGCAATAGACATGGTTGTTCTTTTGCAGGCTGAGAAAATCACTCCAACATAAAGACAGAGCCTTCTAATGGAAATCAGTTCAGGTATGTTCTTTTTAGCTTTTTTTTAAAGATTTTTTCTTAAAAGCTGTAGAAAGTAACAAGCAAAAAGATCTAAGAAGCAACAGAAAGGACACTGGGCAATGAGTGAAGATAACTTTAGTAAAATGTCTTTATTCCAAACGCAGAATAAAGCAAGAAAAGCCTGTGCAAGGCAGCAGCCAAACTAGAGACACCAAAAGCAAGGCAAATGTGAATCGCATCTCAATAGTCACAGTTGAACTTTTTTGCCATTGTGAAAGGATGGTGCAAAACCTGAGCTGTGTTTATTGCTGGTTTAAAGCAGAGACCTTTAGAAGCTTGGGAAGCATGCCAGTTGCTACAGAAATGGAAGTGTTCAAGCTGTGTTAAGCAGGATGAAAGCACAAGATTTTATTTGCTATGAAGGTGATTGTGGAAGGGATGAAAACAGATAAAAAAATAAAAGCTCCAATGGGTAGAGCCATTGGTGTGTATTGAGAAGGAAGGGCTACTGGTGATTTAGAAATAGAAGTCACTGTGTAGAGTTGAGAGTTTACTTCAGGCCAGCTTATAGATTTGTGGAGTACTGTCAGTTTTGAGCCTGCAACTTGCTTCAAAGGAATTACTATCTTGTACAAAAGATAGTGGCAGAAATATCTGTGTTTGGCTTATTCTTTGGCTTTTTAATGTTGCCTGAGACTGAGCAAAAGAATTGGTTGGTGAAATATTCAAGACCTTAGTTATACTATTGTGTTTTGGGTTTTTTTACCTGCCTACGCTGTACTGGTTTGTGAGAGATGAGAGGTGTTTGACTGCAGAGATGTTGTTTAGGCTGGAATAGTTAATCTATTCTGCAGCATCCAGACTGCTAGCACCCATTTAGGAAAGGTATGAGAGAATGCTGGTGACTAAATTTAATCAAACATTTCACAGTGGATGCTTTAGCTCTGGGAGAAGTCCTTCACCAGAGGTACCATTTAGCTTTATTAAACACATGAACCGACTCCTTAAGTGAACGGCCCATCTTTTGACAGTTGTTTAGCTCGCATGCAGATGGTAATATGTCATTGGGCCTTAAGATGGCAAAGGCAAGAGCATCATGGAATGATGCAAGAGTTATGTGTTTGGTTTCAGTTAAGAAAACTGAATGTTCATGCTCAGTTATTTATTATTTGCTATGTTTCTTAATCCAAGGATCAGATTTCCTTCAGAAAGCTAGAGAACATCAAAGAGTATTATTCTTATAGCCATAGTTAAAGGTAATGGTTTACAAAGTTGTTCAATAAACTCAAAACTTCCACATGAAGTTGCCTCAAAGAAGAGACAGTCATAAGATTACTTTTTCAGGCTTCTACAGTTGTTTTACTGTAAACAAGCCCTTTCTTGTATGTACAGGAAGCATGTCAACACTAAAATCCCAACAAAGCTGACTGCTTGTGAAGGTAAAATAGGCCTAGCATTCCAGTATTCTTTGGATTCCCAGTGAGATGAATCATCCATTCTTCACTTTAAAAGATGCACATCATGGACAACAAAAAACCTTGAAACCAATCCTTTTGTCATTTGGATCATATTTTTTCATTGCCACATCACAATAAGAACAAGAGAAAGTGACATGGTTAAAAGATTACACCTTTGTCATATATAATGAAGGATCAAAAATGAGGTATTCATCCTTTTGTCTTTCTCCCAGGCTAGAACTTCCTAACTTCAGTATAGTGTGAAGAAGGCTGTTCCTTTCAAGTTACAAAATAGACATCTTTGTTATATCAATCATATTAAATAACCACATTGGCAATCCAATTTTTCCTAGCAGAGAGTAATGAATGTGAGGAGGAAGCCCATTATTTATGATTCAGAAGAGTTTGAAAGAATGGCTGTTGGGGAAACCAAATAGCAACTTCAGAGATCTGAGGTAATTTCAAGTCTGACATTTTTTGGTCTGTGGCTGTGTCTGCACTGGAAGGTATTATAGTGCAAGGAAGAGTGAAAAAGAAAACAGTTTGTTATGAGGGCGGAGTCACAACTCTGATTTTACGTTGGATTTCTTTTCCTGTGTTTGGGCTTTCATCCCCTGTTTTAATTCTAATCACATCCCATGGATTAACAATCCATTAGCAGTTGGAAAACATTGGCAGTATTCTTGGAGCACATCTTACCATCTCATCCAAAAGAAATACAGTTCATGCTCTCTATGACTGACTTCATGAAGTGAGTCAAAGAATTGTAATGAAAGTGTACACATTGACTTCTGCAGAGAGGATTCACTTCCTTCCTTCCTTCCCCTCCATATAGTAACTGCTACACAGCTCAACTCTTCTGTCAGCTGCAACAACCACAGTAATGAGCAATGACGGTAGAAACTGTGTGTGAGATTCAGTCTGGAGAGTCCATGTCAACCCTTCAAGCACTGGCTGGTGTGCAGGTCACTGTCCGCAACCTGCTGCCTTAGGCATTTGCCTCCTTATCCTATTCTTCCAGCCAAGCCTGCTCATATAACTGACTTATATTTATAACTCAGAGTAAATAACTGTCATTCTTAACTCAGTACTGCTGTGGCTGAACTGATAGGAAATGAAATGATCCATATAATTTATAGCATTCTATATCACTTTATGAGGGTTTTCCTGTCTTCTCCACAATTATAAAATCAACAGCCTTGCAGTGATTGCCTTATTAGATCTAAAGGGCAAAAACCATCCTTTCATAGCTGAGGCAATTCCCTGTTTTATTATAAGCTCCAGTCATCATTTTCGCCATTAAACAGCTTTTTATGCTTTTAAATGTTGAAATTTATCAGTATTGATTCCTCAAACTCCAAATTTTCTAAAATTTCACAGATCAAATATTGAGTGACTAGGCTTTGTTTAATATTAATTTGAATCAAAATCTTCATTAAAATATTTAGTCAATATTCCAGTTGCCTTTTAAATTTAAATTTCAGTGTACCTCCAAACATTTTGTTCTCTGTGCATGTAAGATTATCCAAATGAAAACTTGTTGACAGAGTTAATTCTTTTTAGCATGACTGAAGCATTTATTGCATTTAAAAGTGCTATTGAATTTAAAGAGCAATGTCTAGTTGAATGCAGTTCAGACAAGTTTCCACAAATATCCTGTTTAGTAACATAAATAATGTGTTTGGAGCTGGGTCTCTATTTTGTAGTCCCCCTCCTGGTCCTGCACAGGCCCATCACCCTGTTCCAGTGCCCAAACACCCTCTGGCTGAAGAACCTTTTTCTCATATTTAATCTAAAACTCCCCTGACACAACTTCAGGCCATTCTCTTGGGTCCTATCACTGGTGACTACAGAGTTCCTATTAACTTCATTGATAGAGAAGTTCCTACTATCTTCATTTGGTAGCCCCTAGTTCATTGAAATAAACAGAATATAGACATGCCATGCATTATTTTATTCACCTTTACATATTTGTATTCACATTTCATGACCTCAGATAGAAAGATGGATAGCTGAAGGTTGAAAGGAAATCCTTCTTGTTTAATACAAATTCTTTGTATTAAAGGACAGGCTTACTGTCCCTTCGTTGTCCGTTATCTGACCACTCTTAAAAGCATTTTCCCTCCAAAATATTTATAATTTAAGTGGGCTGGATTTTTTTGTTTGTTTGTTTCATTTAATTATTTTAGGCAAGAACGGTGAAAGGCAAAAAAGGGACTATAATAACCATAACTGTAAACAAGACTATCAGCTTTGCCTCTTATTTCACTGTATTTCTTGCTCAAAAAAAACCAGACTGAAACAGCAAAATTACTGTAGAAAATCATTAGCTTTGTTTGTGTTTGTCAGGCCTATTTTTCATCATTAATCAGGCCCAAACACTTATCAGCTAATTGTTTTAAAATGAGTCACTTCACCATTCTCTTGCCAGATACAGAACTGAAAAAAGTGATGAAGGGTGGTGTTCAACACAAATGCATTTCACAAATGATATACAGCCTGATTAAATGACTTCTTACAGTTAACTGGTCTTAGCTCCTGCTGCGTATGCTGAAGTTCGTCCTGAATTCATCATAATCTCTTTTTGAGAAGGAACACATTTTTCCTGTAGTGACGTGTGTTGGAAGGTAAGCAAAAAAATGTACAAGTATAGAATCTGAGTGAAGATTTTCTGTGTCTAGCAAAGCTTGTGACTGAGTGGATGATTTCACTGCAATTGATCCACAGGAGTGAGAGCTTATGGCACTGGTGTACAAAAACATCATTTACTTTGATATATGAATAGGAGATGGAGTTGGCATGTTGTGGTAAGTGACACAATCTTGTACAGAGGAGAGGATGTCTCCCAGTCTCTGCAGAAATGGAGAAACATATCTGATCTTTAACTATTTTAAATCTAAACTTCATAAATTCATAGAAGCAGATTATGAAGATTCTCATATTCACTTGTCCATAATGGTCTTCACAACAGTACAACCATTTACTTCATTAAAGAAATAGTTTGCGTTTTGTACTGTTAGGCAGGAAAAAGTATGAAGTACTGGAAATAAAGAAGACAGGAAAGAAGAAAGTGGTACTGGAGGTGATTTGAGGGAAGAAATTGTAGTACAGAGAAGAATAGCAATGATCCAAAAGCAAAGAAAAAGAGTCTAGTAATATAATGAAATAATACCAAAAATGAATTTTCATTAGTGTATAATTAATTTTCTATAAACATATATAAATGTAAAAATATTTTTTTCTCTCTAAACCCACACAATGAGTATTAAGGAAAAGACTGAAGGAAATAAGTTGCAATGTAAGAGTCAATGTAAGGGAAAATAACTTTGAAAAGATTAGAAAATAAGACAATGTGTAAACAATATTACAAATGAAATGTTTTAAAATGTTAAAATGGTGTTCTGGTATTCAGAACTCAAAATAGTTTTGACTCATGAGCCAAGATTTTTGGGATGCTCATCTGTGTGCAAATAGTAATAGAGTTGGACAAACCGAAATGCTCTTGGAAATTAAACACTTTTATATTTATAAATATTTTCAGACTTCAGAAAAAATTAGTAATAATTTTCAGTCAAATAAAACTTGAAAAGAAGCAAAAGTGTAAAAGCTAAAGCTATCACTTGTGTCTGTATTTGAATTGATTTGATGGGTAACACTGAAGGGCTCCTTTCCAGAGCCAAGAAGAGCAGCAAATGCTCAGCGCTCTCTAATCCTTGCCAGAGCCTGCAGTCTGCCTGCCCTTAGCCAGTTTCAGTAAGATTAAGGGTAGGCCCAGTGTCCCAGGAGAGCCTAGCAGAGACCACTAGAGTGGCAGAGAGCAAGGGGCTTCATGGACATCTGATTTTGTGCAACTCACAATAGCATCAGAGAGCCTGGAAATCCAGAGGCTTGGTAATACAAAATAAATAAATAAATAAAAAATAAATTAAAAAAAAAAAAATCATTCAACCACAGAAGTCAGGACCCCATTTCAAAATGAACACTTGAAAATCAGACAGATAATGTAGGCTGAAATTAATCTCTTTTTCAGGCTCTCAGTTTGGTCTGTTCATCACTGCATTGGCAGAATCCTGTTCAGCAGCACTGCGGTTCCAAACTGCAGCTGTGTCACCAGCTTGGGGAGCTGCTCCTCTCACATGTGAGGCTCTCTTACCTCTGCCGATGCTTTAAAGGCACATCCATTCATTGCTGTTTTCTCCTTCTTCCTCTTCTTTAGTGTTGCATCTCACTGCTTTGTCAGTCATCCCTACATCCGCCTCCTTTCACTAATTCAGGATGCTTTGATTTATAACTAATATTTGAGGACTCTGCTTTCAAGCTTCCCATTTGGGCTACTGGGAAAATAACAAGAAATAATAGTAGTTATACTCATAATAATGAGTACAGTGTGTCCTTCGGAGATCTCCAAATTGACTCTTTTTTATTCCTTCATTTGTTCTTCCTGTGAAACTTGAGCAGAAAGTCTGATCATCTAATTTCTGATCTTTCTAAGACTGCTAGTGTATTTTACAAATCACACATCATGAGAAGAATACATTGTACATGCCTCATATCATTCCACACCAATTGGAT
The DNA here is from genome assembly GCA_035583185.1 of Anabacerthia variegaticeps. Taxonomy (NCBI): domain Eukaryota; kingdom Metazoa; phylum Chordata; class Aves; order Passeriformes; family Furnariidae; genus Anabacerthia; species Anabacerthia variegaticeps. The sequence goes on from JAWWEW010000112.1 coordinate 55,185,225, forward strand.
CACTGTCAGGTCTTCTGGGAGACATTGAGGGACAATAGCATAAATTACGGTCTTCCAGGGTAAAGCACTTTTTCTAAATAATCTCTTATCTTCTCTGTCTTTCTCTGCATTTTTCCATGTTTTAGAGCTGACTGGTTTAGCAACTAAAAAAAAAAAGGAAAAGATATTTTTGTTTATCATATCAAACTCTTACATGAAAACACAATTTTTTTTTTAAGTGAGGCATAACCATCAGCTCTAATTGAAAAAACAAATTAAAATTCTCAATTAGAAAATTTCTGCAGTGTTGTTTTCCAGAAGCTAGAGTACACCGTGTAAAGGGCCATTTGGTGTGTTGAATGTTTCCTTGTTCATTTCCCAGGAGAATTGACAACCAGCATCTGTTAGCAATAAGATGCTCTTAAAGGTAGCCTGAAACTGGTACTTAGCAATATTCCCTCACTCCAATAATAATAATCTTTTTAATGAACTTCCATGTTAATTGGCTGAACCTTCAGCTGGAATAACATCTGTGCAACGTACCATGACTCAGTGAAAAGTTAGGTTTTGGGCTTACTTCTATTTCAACATCAAATTCAAAATTTCCCTCAACCACTGTTTATGAGACTCCATTGGAAATTCATTGTAAACAGGTAACTTGCAGTGATGCTGTCCTCCACAACATCCTTGTCTCTAGAGAGAGGTGGATTTGATGAACAACTCACTCAGTAGATAAGGAATTGACTGGATGGTCACACTCAAAGGGTTGTGTCAATGGCTCAAGTCCAAGTGTAGGCCAGTGATTAGTGACATTCCTCAGGACTCAGTATTGGGACTGCCACTTTTTAACATCTTTGTCAGTGATATGGACAACAAGTTTGCCAAAACCAGCAAGCTGTGTGGTGCAGTCAACGTGCTGGATGGAGGGAAGAGATGTCGTCCAGAAGGAGCTTGATAGGCAGGAGAGATGGGCCCTTGCAAACGTTGTGTGGATTGAGAGCAGCCCTGATGAGAAGCCCTTGGGGGTGTTGGTTGACAAGAAGCCCAACGCAAGCTGGCAATGTACGCTTGCAGCTGGAAAGCCAACTGTGTCCTGGGCTGCATCAAAAGTGGCCAGAAGGTCAAGGGAGGTGATTCTCCCCCTATACCCTGCTCTTGTGAGACCCCACCTGGAGTACTGCTTCCATCTCTCTGACCCCCAGAATGAGAAGGACATGGACCTGCTGGAGCAAGTCCACAGGAGGGCCACAAAGGGACCAAAGATATGGCTGGAGCACCTTTCCTATGAAGACAGACTGAGAGTTTGGGTTGTTTAGTCTAGACTTCAGGGAGGTCTTATAATGTCTTCCAGTACCTAGACAGGCTTACAATAAACCCAGAGAGGTAATTTTTACAAGGGCATAATGTAGTGTAGTAGTGATAGAGCAAGAAGTGATGTGTTTTAAACTAAAAGAGGGTAGATTTAGATTGGATATTAGGAAGAAAGTCTTCACTATGAGGGTGACGAGGAGCAGGTTGCCCAGAGAGGCAGGGGATGCCTCATTCCTGGAAATGTTCCTGGTCAAGTTGGATGGGGCTCTGAGACATCTGGTCTAGTGAAAGACATCCCTGCCCAGGGCAGTGGGGGTTGAAACTGATGACCTTTAAGGTTCCTTCCAACCCAAAGCATACTATGATTCTATGATTTCTGTGAGAAGAAAACATGGGGAAACAGACCATAAAAGAGTGGTTCAGTGATCGGGACAGATAACTGAGGTATATTTGAATGACATGGGCACTCTAAAGCATTTGATACTTTATAGCTCCCTGCAGTTTAGACATTGTTATTTTATAGGAGAAGGCAAATGATACTTGCTCATATGCTGTGTCCCCTGCTCAGTGAACACTTGCAGGCTAATGTGGTCTGACAGATTTTTCTTCTCACATTGGAATTTTACTTTCAAAGGAAGGTTCAGGCTTTGTGTAAATAATTTGCATTTCCTCAGTCATCATGAAACACAGTAACAGCTCCTTTCTTCTTTTCCCATTTTAAAGTCCCTCTGACAAATTTCTGAGGTGCTCAATATACCCAGCAAAAAGGAATAGATTTTATATGCTACTTCTATAACACTAAGTCTGGGATTTAACAGTCTGATGATTCATTTTCCAATATTTTATTATTTGTTTCACTAATGTAGGGAGGCCAATTTTAAAATCTAAACTTTTAAGCTATAGTCTCTCTAGACAACAAGCATATTTTTAACTTGTCAGAACTTTAATTTCTGAGTTCTGGAGAGATAATGTATGGGACTCTTGTTAGCAGAAAAACTGTTGGCTCACTGTGGAAGAATGTAACATTTGCCGCAGCCTGAAAAGAGGTGAGACACATTGTGAGTGAACCTTCTCACATTCACCATATGGGAAAACCATATGAGGAAACCCCTTTCGGGGTGGTAAAATTCCCTGTTTGAAATGATGTTTGAACTGAACCAAAAGGATCCACCTGACTTCCTAGAAATTCATTAATTGTCAGACTGAATCTGTGAAATCCCTATTCATACACTTCAAGTTCTCTTAAACCTAGCAGCCCATGACATGTCATGGTGTAGTAAAGAACTGACAGGAGGTGAAGTAAAAGCTGAGTCCACTGACATTCTTGATGTTCCTTTTAAATAAAAGAAATAATTATTCAGGCTTCATTTGTATCTTTGATCTTTTTAGAACAATTGAATGAAAAGCACTGGTGTCTTGCTGAATTTCAGCTCCAACAGCATTTCCTGAAAAAAAAAAAAATAAAAAAAATCTCTAAGTCTTTCATAGTCCTATGTAATTTTCTGGTCTGATCTTGCCACTTTTTCTGAAGGCTGCTTCTGAGAAAAAAAACCTCAAACAAACCACAAACAACCTGCCTCAGTTTAAAAAGAAAGCAAGAAATCTATCAAGGAAAGTGAGGAATCCTTCTGGACTAGGAAGGGGGCCTCTCTCTCCTCAAACCATCACAACCTTTGAAATTAAGAGACTTGAATCAGAAAATGTAGAGAAGGGGATCACAGTTCTTTACTACAAATATATATATATATATAGATAGATACACATATATATCTGTATAACCAAAGCCAGAACAGAACAAACTGCAACACCGTAACCAAAACTTTTAAACCAATCAAGTCTGCAGTTATATTTGCAGACAGCAGGGGGCAGGGTCGGGAGGTAGGAATGGCCACCAGGGGCGCTGTCGGGTTACAGCAAGGCAATGACATGGGTGGGGAGTTGCTGATTCCGGAGCTCACGTGGGAATAGCGGCCACAGGGGTGGGGTGAAACCTTTCTTGTGCACGCTGTAAGGACACTTTCACTGTATTTGGCCTGAAAGCCTTGCGGAGGGTTAACAACTTCTCTGCAGATCCCCTCCCAGTGATAACAGCAGCCCAGCTAGTGGTGGCTGGGCGCACCAAGCAGACAGAGAACAAAGGGGTAGAGGCAAAAAAATGAGCACCAGGAAGCTTCTCTTTCACCACCTCCCAAGCCAGGGAGAAGAGTGAGCTCCTCCCTCCACCAAAAAAGAAAATACCTCCCCCAGTCCTCTCCCCTGTTTACTGGTTATGTTCATCGGATAAGTGAACTGCATTGCAGAGATTCTCTCTGTTGCAGAGTTGACCCACACCACTCGCTACTCACTTTGATTTTATATATAAGTAAATAATTTAAAAAACCCACAATAGTTTATTTTTGTCCACTACTTTGACAGGTCAATTTAAAAAAAAAATACTCTCTGGGCTGAAAGCACTGAGACTGGAGATAGATTGCCCTGGACGCTGCTCAGGAGGGGAGGGAGCTGCAAGATGTGATTGACAGATTCATCAGCACCTGTGTGGTGGGTAAGGCTAAGAAGCTCTGCAGAGCATTAGGAGTCTCTGGGGAGATCAAACCTGTGTTGATGTTTGCCATACCATTCTTTGGCACTGCATTCAACTACCATGGAACAGCTCATGTTTGTATTATGAGATCCTCTGAAACAATGTGGCTGGGTCTGGTGCATCTTTTGGGAATGGTCTTCAGTTCTATTGGCTGTGGAAGTGCACCCAGGGTTTTTCAGGGACTGCCTTAGTTGACACTGAGCACAGTCAGTGACTCGTCTAGAAGTTTGGCAGTGTAAATCACTGACTCAGAGGGCTCAGGAGTATTCCTTACAGCTGTTTGATGTGTAGGCTCAGTCTCATGGACTGGAAAGTGCGACAGTATGCAAGAAATTCCATAGGTAGCAGTTGGCTGACATGTGGGAGCTGCTGTATAACTCCCTAGAAGAAGGGACATGCACTGTGGTCTGAGATAGAGATGTTTAATAACACCTTCCAAGACATGAAGTTTAATAACTTCAATTTCCATTTTATCTTCCTTACTGTGAGCTTTTGCTATGTGAAAAGTATTCTTGTACTCATGTAAATTAATTTAGCTTTTTATAGTTAAACGCCTTTAGACTTCCTCTAGAAACCACTACGGAAGAGGCAGATTCACATCATAGCCCTGGCCTACTAGTCCCCCAGTGTCTATCATTTGAGAAAGACATGGAGAAAAAGCCAAAAGAAGTGCACAGACCACATATATGCAGGAGAAAATAAGTTTCTTCCCTACTCCAGACAGAAGCTAGTTGCATCCCAAAGAGGAAGGTTTAAAAGTACTTGCCCAACAATGCTGATTCCTTTTCTTTTCCAGAAAGATAATCTCATTTTAGAAACAAAACACTGTAGGAAGATTTCTGCAGTGGTGGGGATAATCTGGGACTTCACTTCTGAAGCCTTTCTTTTTTGGAAATAAGGTAGGAGAAATTTAGGGAAGATTTACCATCAAACAGAATGGTTTGTGCCGTAAAGCAATTTCAATACCATGTTCTGTTCCTTGCACTAAAAGTAGAGCTTTACAAACAGCCATTCATTTCCTTTTGAGGCACAGCACTTCAGAGCTGCTTTTTGAAAGGTTTGAAAAATAATAGGCCGTACACTTTTGAATTGCTGTGTACCATAGCTTCAAGTGACTCTGAAAAGAGAAACCTGTATTCATGATTTAAAAATTGTTCTGTATATCACTGTTTTGAGTCCTAAAACCTAGCTGCAAAACAGAGGAAATCAATAGGACTCCTTTTCCTGGCAAGACAGACTTTGATTAGGTGGTTTTATAGCCCATTTGAAATGTACAGGAAAATAAGTCTTAAAATGCATTAAAATACTTTTTCTTGCATTTCAGGTAGACTTTTTTCCCTAATGTAAGCAGCTAGGATTTAGAAATATTTTCTGAAGATAGAGTAAAATTTTAGAGACCAGAGCTTAAGAGGCATGTCAGACTCAGAGATCTGAATAAAAGTGTACCACATGATCTTGTCTCAGGTTCTCATCATTACTAAACAGACAATGGAGCTGGTCTACAGAGATGTTTCAATAATCCTTCTGCTCTCAGAACAAATGGTCAAATTCCCACAACAAAGACCAAAATATCACATTGCATTTACTCTTTAGTTTTTGAGTATTAGAAAGACAGTGCTTTCCTTACTTTATGAGAAATGCTGAGAAAGAAGCTTGTCTTAATAGGGTTTGTGTTTCATACCATTGCTTCCCATTTTCTCTTTCAATAAATTAATATCAGCATTCTTCCATGAAACAAAGAATGATCTCACTTCTGGCCACTGTTGTTTGTTTTTCTGTGAGAAGTAGGCACTGTGTACTCTAAGCCCAAACTGTGCTGTTGTGTAACAGTTCAGAGATTGCTTGTGTGCTGTGCTGAGACTTCCTGTGTCTTCCCAAGGCTCCCTATTTCCATCATCTTTGCCACTTGGTCCCATCTGCCAGTGCAGAGATAGCTTCAAGAGAGAAAAAAAAAAGCACTCAGGCTGTTGTCTGAAAGTACCTCAACCCTCTCCTTGGTAAGGTTCAAAATACTTCTCAGACAAAACTACAGCAGCCAGGGACTCTGGTACAATATCTACGGTATTGCTGCAATTCAAAGATTTCTAGGCATGGTCTGAGAGATGCAGTGCAATCACATACCCTGAAGTTATGGTTTAGGGATGGTATTCTCCAATTTGGTATTCCCCAATTCAGTATTCCCACTGAAACCATGCACCGCTCAATCACTCCCCCCTCCCCCTGAGGGAGCCTGGAGAGGAGAACTGGAGGCACAGAAGGTAAAGATCACGGGTTGAGATAAGAGCAATTTACTGGAAACGTAATGAGATAAGAAAATGAACAGTAACAGCTACAATATCAGTAACAAGGTGTACAAGATAGGCAAACAATTCACATGTGATTGCTGGTAACTGGTATTACCCTACTGTTCCCTCTGCCATGCTTACTTGACTGGAAAGAGCCCCCTCTCCCTGGAGGAGACTCCTTTCCTACCTCTCTCTGCAGTTCTCAGTAATGACATGAAGAATAACCTCTCGGTCCTAGCCATGCCCCTTCCTGGCTACTGCAAAAATCAACTCTGTCCTAGTAGGAACTAGGACACCCAGGAGATCAGAAACTCCAATTACTTTCTGCTCCCACTTCAACAGACAAAGTTTTAAACTCCAGGGCTTCACCCACACAATTCATCTGGCAGAAGTAAATTCAAAGATGGCACAATCTTATGTACAGGTGTAGTTCTGCTTGGATGTATTTGTACTTTGACAATATTAATCCCATAAGCTACATTTATCATTTATCTCAGCGTTAGTCAGATAGCAGGAGTGAGGCTTGTGTTTTTACTCACTTCACCAAACTTTCATACACCAAGGAATAGAGTATATGCTGGGAAACAACCCACATAAAAGTAATGATCATGTCAATGTTAATGGAGCAATGAAAGAGAATAAAAGATTAATTTGCTGTACACCTGAAGGAGTAAGAAGAGAACAGGAACACCTAGTTAGACTGCTTTTGTTTACTGCAACACATTTTCATTATGATTTACAGTTGCATAGGAATACTGATTCATTGGAAAAAGAGTAGTTAGTCAACATGAAAGTATGAAATCAAAATAAGCCTTTGAAAATCTATTATAGAAACAAATTTTCAGACTCCTTATGAAGGAATAGAAAGAATCAGGGAATAATATGGAATACTAGTGCATTAGGATTCTTTGAGACTTACACTTTAGAGCATCTCTTGAACCATGTTACTTTCTTAGAGTTAACCGAGCAATAGAGATATAAAGCAGGAGTGGTCCTTTATTCTTACTTTATTTTTTATTAAAATAAAAAGACTTCTTCCTAATTCTGTGCCAGAGTATTCTCATAATTCTATGAGAATTTTAGTCAGATTTTTATTTTCAAGATTTAAAAGTATTTTCAGGCTTGTTCCACACATCAGTGACTACTGAAAATCCTTTAAGATCTACTTATTATATGACTTAGTTTTACAACTGTGGAGAACCAATAACTGTTCATAATTTTTTTTTATGTTAGTGCAAAAATGGATTAGTAAATATTGCTGTCAAATTTCTGCAGGTGTCCATGTGGAAACTCCAGATTCATCTGAACTTAATAAAAGGCTTCTTGTTAATTTGAGCAAGAATTGGTATGAGCACTGACAGAGTAAATTAATTTGGCTGATTTTGGACTGAGATGGACTCCTACTTTTTTAAACCTGATTTGTTAGTGCACTCCTAACCAGGGTCTCAGTGGTGCTGCAGGTTTAGGAAAAATGCTTCATCATGAAGACTCTCCACTGCAAAGTTTACGCTCTCTTGCTGATCACCTGCAAGTGATGTCATTGAAAGAAACCTGTTCATTTCTTTCTCCCTTCTGCAGGTCTGCTACCTGTTACATCTTGCAGAGCTGTTAAAGTTGCCAAAGAGCCTGACAGAATTCAAGAAGTATTTGGATGATACTCGCAGGAAAATGGTATGACTCTTGGGGATAGTCCTGTGCAGGGCTAAGGGTTGGACTCGATAATCCTTGTGAGTCCTTTCCAACTCAGCATATTCTGCAATTTAATTTGTGTGCAAAACCTCTATTCTATGCAGTAGTTAAACCATGAAGTAAAAACTATAACAATTGCCAGTACCCACTGAAGTCACATGGAAATAAATCTTACTCTGCTTATACCCGAATTTCTATGGAGTTGGTTGTATCTCAACCCTGTGAAACCATGCAACCCTGTAACAATATATTGTCATTACTAGCAACAGGCCACAAAGTTTGTAATGAACTTGCAAGGTCTCAAGACTGAGGCTTGAGAGGCATGCTCAGTCCAAACTTTTCTTGACCCGTTGCAGCTTTGTCATACTTGTTTAAACTCTGACAATAATTTCTGTAACTGGCCTGATGTTTATGTCTAATTTATTTTATTTTTATCATCTTGTATAGCGCAACCATAGTTTTACATATGTAGCAGCAAGTAGCAATGTGATATTTATGACTCTGAAATAATGAAGTATTGTAGAAAAATGTGGATCTGGTACAACAGCAGGTTTGTTGAATACTGAAACCACCGGATGGGGCACAGACCTGGGCAGTCATGGGGTGATGAAAGATGGAGCACATGCTTGATGCTGCAAATCCAATTGCTATAAATATATGACCAATAAAAATTAATCTGGGAGTATTCTTGACTGAGGAAAAGGAAACTATCACAATTAACATTGCATTCCTCACAGAAAAGGACTCCATATGCTGGCAACTTGCCATCAGTGTGTATAGAAGTTCTAATTGTATTGCTATTTTTTCTCTAATATTCAGATCTGGACTAATAAGTACTAGATTGTGAAGGTTTCCACTATATTAGTGTTACTATAGCAGCAGTAAATTATGGTCTTTATGCATACATATGTATATTTCTGCTTTGCCCATAAGCAAGATTTTCAGTGCAATACATGCTCACATCAATAAGAAAAACATAGATTTCAGTGGGGTTCAGGACTTTACACAGGAGACTAATTTTATTCTACCTCAACCTCCAAATCCTATTAAGTTATGCATCAATGCATTTCAGCCCAAACTTTCTTTCAGTGTTGTCTGAAACCTGGAAGGTCTTCTTTCCTGTGGCAGCACTTCTGCAGCAGCTTTTTTTGCTTCTGCCCGCAAGGCCAGTCAGTCCCTGTTCTCTTGGGAACCAGTGACATTTGGCTGCTAGCATGTCACACCTCAAAGCACGTGTGTGGCACACTGAGTTCAAATCTTGACAGTTCAGCAGAAGTCCTGTGTGCTTCTGGAATGACACAGATGCTTCCAGGTGCCCAGTAGAAAATTATAGGCTGATGCCTTGTGCACAAATAAAACGGAATCTTTGTTGGTATTTGGCCTGGACAGTGAGTTTCATAGGATGTTAGGAACTGCTTCTTAAAACTAGTTTTTCTAAATGATAAGTATGTTTGTACTTCTGAACTTTATTTTATTTCTACTTTACCACTTTCTATAATATAATATATTTGTGGTTTATGTTAAGGTTTCAGGGTGTGGCTAATTTAACATTTCTGTCAACCTTTATTTTTTTTGAGAAGGCAGAATTCTAATCTTTGAGATACATTTCAAATCTGATTGTTTATAACCTTCTGTTTTATTAAAATTGGAGGCCCGGAGAATGACAGCACAAAATCTAATATTTCCTTTCTCCCTTATTTCCCCAGTGAAAGGAATATGTTTTTCCACTTCAATTAGTTTTCAGTCTCCCTTCTGCAATACAATCAAGATGTTTCATGCTGGCCAAATTACTACTGAAAACAGAATGGCATTTGAAGAGTTGTATCTAAAATGTGATTTAAGAAACTGATTGAGTCCTAAACACAGAGCAGTCTGACTTTCAATGTACCAGTTCAAATTTGTTTCTGGGCTTATGGGAAATTCCAATATTTTTTAAACTACTGTTGACAGGATATTTCCAAGTCTATTTTTTTCTGGCTTCTCCACCCCTTCCATAGCTGATTATTCCACTGCCTATTGTCATACTTGCTCTAACAAGCAGTAAGTTAGCAAATGTTTCAGTTCTCAGCAGCAAACTCTGAGATGTTTTCTAATTAGCAAGCCCAAATCTGGGTTCACATTGCAATATAGATTTTTTTTTTTTTTTTTATATTTTATGTATAAACTCTCTGTGTAGTTATCTTGGTGGTTTGTGCAAGAATTTGTCTAGAGTACATGATGTGGAAGAGAGGTCTGTGCTAAAATGAGGACAGTTCTGGTCAGACAATGTAGTTGAAATCTCAAATAATTTCTTAAACATTAACTTAGGTTCTAATTGATGGAGAGTGAGCTTTACATTCCTATTTCTGAGGATAATATATGCATATATAATAACACAATCACAGCATCATAGAATCATTTAGTTTGGAAAAGACCTCTGAGATCATTGAGTCCAACCATTGACTGTGTCAACTAAACCGTGGCACTAAAGTAGCATATCCAGTTGTTTCTTGAACACCCCTAGAGATGGTGAGGCTTCCACCTCCGTGAGCAGTCTGTTCTAATGTTCAACAAACCTTTCTATGAAGAAATTCCTCTTGAGGTCCATCCATCCTGAAACTCCTCTGGTGCAGCTTGGGGCCACTTCCTCTTGCTCTGTCATTATGTCCCTGGGGGAAGAGTCTGACCCCTCACCTCACTATAACCTTCGTTTGGGTGGTTGTAGAGGGCGAGAAGGTCTCCCATGAGTCTCGTTTGCTCCAGGCTAGATAGCCCCAATTCCCTCAGCTGCTACCCATAAGACTTACTTTCTAGACCCTTCACCAGCTCCATTGCCTTCTCTGGACACACTCCAGGACCTCAATGTCTTCCTTAGGGTTAGGGGCCCAGAACTGGACACAAGATTTGAGGTGCAGCCTCACCAGTGCCAAGGACAGGGGAAGAATTACTTCCCTGATCCTACTGGCCTCAGTGTTTTTGATCCAGGGCAGGGTGCCATTGGCCTTGTTGGCCACCTAGCCACGCTGCTGGCTCATGTTCAGCCATCATCAACCAACACCCCCAGGTCCTTTTTCGCTGGGCTGCTTTCCAGCCACTCTTCTCCCAGCCTGTAGTACTGCATGGGGTTGTTGTGGCCAAAGTGTAGGACCCAGCACTTGGCCTTGTTGGACTTCATACTGTTGCTTGTCCCATCTCTCTAGCCTGTCCAGGTCCCTCTACAGATCCTTCCTGCCCCCTAGAAGATCAACACTTCCACCCCACTTGATGTCATCCACAAATTTACTAAGGGCACCTTTGAACCCCTCACTCAGACTGATAAATACATTGATGAGGACTAGGACATACAGTTCAGCTTTGCTGGGAAATAGAATATAATGTTAATCTATAGTGAAATAAAGGCAATTTTTCAGCAGAAATATATGCATCCAGTAATTCAGGCCACACATTTTCATGATGTGCACAAAAAAAGGGTGTTTTGCATTTGCAGACATGCACTGTACTAGAGTAAGGGCAAAAAAAGAAATACAGCTCTGACACAGTTGCCAGAAAATAACTGGCACCAAGCTACTGATTGGTGCATTCTGCAACAGAAATATCCTGAGGGGACGCAGGTTGCTATGTATAGCCTAAGAGATTAAAAAGACTCTCTGAAACAATTGCACAGTCTTTGGCCTCTATTATTATCTTCCCTTACATTGTGAAGAAAGAGGGTACGACATTCACATCTAGATCCTTCTCAGACCCACTTCAGCACTTGTTTTGAACTTTTCACCAGTTTTGAAAGAATTTTTGAAGTAATTTACCCTGTACTATACTTTGTATGTTCTGTTTAAAAGCACCCCTGCAGATCACTCTGAGAGCCATTAATTTTTCATACACTGTCTGCCAAAAGTTCAGATTTACATTTGTCTTCAGCCAACTTTTGGAGCGTTTTTTTCTGCTTACCGTGAACTGCTCCACAGACTCCTTAAAGCAATCATCAGCAGAACACAGTCAGTATGCCTTTCATCCACATATGCTTAGTTGGATGTCCTTTGAGGCACAAGGTTGCCCCAAGTTAAAAAGGATTTGGTTTTACACTAGTATTTTACTATTAAAAGCATATGCTTTCTCATAAATAGTTGTGATATTTGGAATAGTTGTACTCTAATTTCTCTTATCCATCACTTTTGAACTAACTTATTAGCTGTTTACTATTGCCAGAGAAAGAAGCTCTCAGAAATCAATACCAGTTCAATAAAAAATAAGGAGTTTTTGTTTTGGTGGGTTTTGTTGTTGTTGTTTCTTATTTTGCTGTTTTGTTTTTTGTTTTGTTTTGTTTTGTTTTTTTAAATCAAAGATGGCAGAGTATGGACAAAAGGAAGAAAGAAAAAGCAAGAAAAAATAAATCTGAATAACTCAATCAATGTGTATCTTTCCTAGTAAAACACAAATGGCTCTTACCTTGCTTGTGTTACACACAGTATTTCATAAGTTTTATGGACAGATGTTAGAGAGTAGACTGTCTCTGTGCTGTCATTTCCTTAAGCTTTTCTGTGATGGTATGAAGTATTTGCAGTAAAGAAAGCTTTTCTTGAACTCAGTTTTGCAATGTGCAATACTATCTCATACCCTGTTCTTGATGACACTAATGGAGAGCTATATCAGTCTGTGATGTGTCCTTTCACATCAAATATGTGACTGTGCCTTTGCTAGAGTTAGAGAGCAGCGAAGCAATAACAAGCCATTACACTTCACATTTAAAACTTGATTGGAATTTTTGCTGCCTTTTGTGGTAGTATGCAGAAGCAGAAAACCCCCAAACAAGAAGTCAGTCATAGACTGTATCTTGTCATTTGCAACAGTAAAGTTGATGCCTGTAGAAAGCATAACATTAAAGACCAGTAGGAAGCAAATCTTTCTGCCATGGAAACAGTATCCAGAGCACTGCCTTGAAATCCAGATAAACTATGCTCCATGAAATGCCTTCAATTTTCTTTGGGTTTCTTAATACACTGATCTACTAAAACATCCTAAAGTAAAAGATTTGTCAAGAGCTATGTAAATAACAGTATTTCCTGCCATTCCCTGTAAGCTTACTGTGGTACCCCTCACTTCTATCATTTTGAGAAACAGTGCAGGAGTCCCTGTCACCTCCTCAGTGCCTTCTTGCTTTAAGGACTCCTGTTGTTTCTGTCTTGAGATATAGGGTCTTTTACCACTTTGAAGAGTTCTTAATGAAAATAGCCTCCTCATAAGTTTAGAAGTTATTTACTTGATGTTCCGCCATGTGGCTTTCTTACTTTGCCATAGCCACGTTTAGATACATAATATGAATCACAGATATTCCCAATTGCACAGTGATGTTTTGACTTTAATCTCTTTCTCATAATTCATATTATTCTATTTGCTATTTCTTTAGCATAAACTGAGGGTTCCCTTAATATTCTTAACTGAACTATCTTCCCTGACTAATCCTTCCTTGGTAGAGCAGTTATTTTGGTGTTATAATTGTTTATGTTTAGTTAGGACTGATTTTTCCCATTTACAGTATTTCCTAGTGTACTACTTGGTTTCTATAACTTTATTGTTGGATCACTCAGCATGGTCTTTACTCTTTGAAAGACAGATTTAGTTGTAATATTCTTAAATACTAGCAGTAAGTTTAGTCTTCTCTCTTTTAGTCTCTCTAACTACAGCCTTTTAGATCAGATACACGGAAAAGCATACATCTCTTTGAAGTTCTTCTAACAACTTCTCTGTATTGATAAACTTGACCTTTTGCTCTTCCTTTCCCATCCTTTCAAAAATTATGAATCCATAAAAGTTATGATCTGATTCTTCTGTAACATCTTGATTTGTTCAATAATCTCTGATGAAAGAAGCTGCCAAAAACATATTTAGAATGCTAAATGCTATTTATCTGCTGAAAGATCTTTATAGGAAAGGTGACATTATCTATCATATACTGTTTTCTTTCATCAGGTAAGGATCTCCTTGGCTACATATCAATACTGACAATATTCTTAGTTTAATAATTACTCATGTAGCATTCAGCTGAAAATTACTTCAGGAAAGGCTTTCAGTCTGTATTATAAAGAAGATGAAATGCAAAAATCACAGTGAGTCCTTGTGAAGTGACAGCTTTTGAATTAAGAGGAGTGATATGTGTGATAAGACAGGAGTTACTCTATATTTATGAGGCAGGTCAATTATACACCCAGAGTGAATCCAAAGTGATCATGAAACTCAATTTTAACAATTCTTGTGGATGTGATGGTATTTCCAAGAGTTCAGTCAAAGGCTGAGCCTCTCATTTACTGCATATGAATGGAAAAGGGGAGGATTTTTTCAGTTGTGTTCATTATTTTAAGTGATGCAATTGTATAATCCAGATATTTTCCACTCTTTTATTCTTGAATAATCAGTGAAACATGAAAAATTAATTTACTGTAATAGAACTAGGTTTCTCTTCAGTATAAATTATTTGCCATTTTTATTCTTTATTATGCACTGTAAATGGCAGAAATTGTTGTTGCATGAAAATAAATTTTTTTTTTTTTTTTTTTTTTTTTTGCACAGAGCACTTCCTTTGGCCCAATATGTCATAGATAGGAAAGTCACTGAAGGACACAGTAAATGGGAAAAAAAAATAAAAAATTACTGGGATAAAAGCAGCCAGAGAAAGAATTTTAATTCAGTAGAGGTCAATCAAGATGATAGGACATGCATTACACTAACAGTATTATTGTCTTCTTTGTTTTGAAGAATGTAGCTAAGATGCTAAAAGCTTTGCATTTCCCTTCTGTACAACAAAGAGCAGATTGGATGTGGTCCAGAACAGGTAAAGACCGGGAGCCTAGAATTTTTTGAAGTACAGTCCCATGGATATCTCTTTGCCAGAGAGCAAACCTACTCTTGCAGCTAATTGCTGGAACTCATTTCCTTGCAAAGTACAGAGGAAATATTCAGATAGAAGAGAGAGATTCAGGCTTTGGATATAGTACAGGTACAAATGGAGGATCAGAGACAGGGGATAATTATCCGGAAGTAAACACAAGTGTAGACCAGTAAGCTTTTAACAGAGCTCTCATAGTTACACACCATAGAGTTGGAAATGAAAAGAATGTTTCCTGCAAGTTTTATTCTGCAATTTATTTACTTGTACTTAGTTTTCTGAAAAGCTGAGGTATGCACTCATTATTCTTTATATTCATTATATGTTATGTAGTATGTGATTTTTTACTGGTCATGAATTGGAAAAAAGGGTATGCTTGCTGTCTGTATACACGTGCGCACACACAGATACAGACACACAAACCCACACACATCTATGGTATCGTGGAAGATCTCTTTTCATTTTCTTGCCCAGCTGCAAACTGAATGGCTTCCTCTCTTAACCCTTCTCAAGTGATTTTTTTTTCAAGGTTTTCTTTGATGAACAAGATTCTGTAAGAACAGGAGCTAAACCAGTATGGTTGATCAAAGAGTGTGCTGGTGACTATCAAGCCTTTTTCAATGTAAAGATGAGTTGATTTCTAAGCCATACATTCTTCTAGACACTTAAGTGAGGCCTTCTGTAAAGACAAACATCACCTATATGTCTCTGCTGCTGCCTCTTACACCAACAGTACCTGAGAAAGGATCTAACATGGTATTAAACCCTCTGGGAAAATCTGAGTAATTTCAGTAATATCTCATACCCTATTCAGACCTTCCACATCCACCTCATAAAGACACTAAAGAGAAGCCTCGTTGTTTGTTTGTTTGTTTGTTTGTTTGTTTGTTTTTTTATTATTATTATGTTTTAAATAGATTTCTTGGGAAAGGAAGAGATTCCTCAGTTCCACAGAATCATTCAGCTGCTCTTCGGTCCTCACTGCCCAGAACATTGCTTCAGAGGGAAATCAAATCAGAGATGCTAAGGAGTAAGTCAATTACTGAGATGACTTTATGATGTTTACTGAGGATTGTAAAAAGATTATATAAGGAATACTTTCATTTTCTTCAATTTCATCTTGACCCAGTAAATCATTTTATGTGCAGTTGCCTTGGATCCTCACCAAAA
Organism: Anabacerthia variegaticeps; assembly: GCA_035583185.1. Lineage (NCBI taxonomy): Eukaryota > Metazoa > Chordata > Aves > Passeriformes > Furnariidae > Anabacerthia > Anabacerthia variegaticeps. The sequence continues at coordinate 55,201,099 of JAWWEW010000112.1, forward strand.
GCCAACTACATTTAAACAGATATTTTTATTTTATACTTTGTATAGGCATTTGAGAATAAGAAAGGACTGTCATAAGAGTACACTTACTTACAAAGAAGAAGCAGCTAGTATTTCATTCTGATTCCTTATGTAATCATCATTTTTAATATAATATTACATTCATTATTCTTTAAAGTTCTGCAAATGCTTATGCTAATTCATAAAATATAAATGTTATCTATTTCTCATTAAAATTATTCTAAGTCAAAACCAAATCAAACAAAAGAGAAAATTTGTCAAAAAGAAATTTTTCAGGCAATAATAAACCATTGTTTTGATCTTTATTTTTAAAGATTTTCATTGCAATTAAATATGAATAAAGCATAATTCATTCACATTTAAATGAAATAACCTGACTTGAAATACAAGATAGATGTGTTAACAAGATGAAGCCCTGCAAAACTATTGCTGCGAAAAGTATGCTGATTTTCTTTTCTCATTACAGGTTCTCATAACGTGATATTTTCTGATGAAATGAGTGTTTTCCCCTGAAAAGTTCCTGCTAGGTCTAATTTCTTCTGAAATTACTTCTGCTTTATAAATCTGTGGTCCAACTTCAATTAAGTTATCTTTTTATTGTCTCTCACAAACCAGGAGACAGATTATATTATTATCATCTCTGTGGAGACAATTTTCAAACATTTCAATGACTTTATTAAAAAATAATGATCAGTTTCTTTATAAAATTTTCCAAGATTCAGTTAAGTAATTACTACTATGAGCTATAAAATAAAAATATGTATGTAAAATGTAATTTTAATAAAAAATAATGACTTTTATCTCTTTTCTTTGTAAATATGAAGAGAAAGTTGATAAAATTATATGCTGTTAGATAGAATCAAGTACCATAAAAATGATATAATGTTAGTGACCAAGCACAGAAAACATTAATGGGATATAATAACAGGAAAATGAAAGGTTAGAAATGTTCAAATTGACTGCTTTTATTTAAGTCAAACAGCAAAACCTTCTGAACACAGGTTAACGAAGACTTTAATTTCATCTTTTTGCAAATACCAAGCAAAGAGTACACGTTTAAAACATTATAAATATAACTTTATGTTGGAAATCTAGTTGTAATGTTTGTGGGGAAAACCTGTGTTCTGTTCCAGGCTGAATGTACTTCTGAACTTGGATTTGTCTTGGATTTGTTAGAAGTCTTGGGAAGATTTTATTATCATTACAAAAGCAGCAATTTTCCTCTGTGCTCTGCTGCAGAGCAGCTACCACAAGAGAGAACCCTGCAACTCTGAAGAGCAATCATCTCTCCTTCTTATGCCAGATGTTGTCCAGGCTGGTTGATGGGGATAATATGGGCTATTATGATTATCATGTGTATCCTTCTTGCTAAATAATGGCTCCAGATGTGCTGAAAAAGAAGCTGCAAACAACTTCCAGCTATGCACAAAGTCCACAAATCTGTTATGAGCAGGTATTATGTAGCCATCATTCATTCACTGTCTCCCCAAAAACTTCTTTTAGAGATTGATGTTCTTCTCCCTAGTCTTGGTTTAGTAACTGTGTTGGAGTCATACAGTTCTCACTTTCATTTCTTATTTAACAGAAGGGGGAAAAGAAACTGACAAAAGCAGTGCAGGTTTTACACTATTATCAAGTGGATAACAAAAGCTGCAAGATGAAAACGCAGAAGATAAATAAGGAGAAAATTGTCTGACAGCTGAACCTAGTCAGGCTGACATGTTCAGTGTGCTCAGTGGCCCACAAAGGTGCTGGGAGAGCTTAGAAGGTGCCTCTGTCAGCAGAAATTTGTGGCTTGATGAAGAAGAGTTTCCTATTTTCTTTCTTGCAGCAAAATGGCCTGCTCTTTTACTTGACCAGCCAGCCAAGGGAGGCATGACAGGCCCCCACAACCTTCACATTACAGTCTAATTCTTTTGCACAGCATACTGACAGTTTCTCCTGTCTTATAAAAGAACCAGACTACTTTGGGGACTGAAGCCCAAGGAATTACTTGACCACAATGAGATATTAATTTTTTTTCTCTAATAAACTTGTGGAAGATAGGAATAGCAGGACACATAAGGGACCTCTGCTTCCTTTGCATCCTTGGAATTGCAACAATTTAAGGCATGTTTGCTTAATGCTTTGCAACAGCACCATTATAATCAGTTCAGGTTTTGTGGTTGGTTGTGGTTTTTTTCATATCCCAATGGTGGCTCTGTATCTTTATTGAGCAGAAGCCATGTTCTCAAAAGGCAGCTGATGATATGGATAAGGAGACAGCAGGGGCTTATGCAGAGGTATGGAGGAGTGGACACAACCTCTGACAGCTGTCAGTCACCAATTGGCATGTTGTCTTGTGGCTATTTCCTCACACAAATGTGAGAGGACTGTCAGTGACTCCAGAAAACCATCACTGTGGAGCTGTGTGAACAGTCTTGCTCTGCTGACCCCACATCCAGATGCTGAAAGTCTTGCTTGTCTAGACACAGATTATTATTACACTCTGAAAGCTGCCCTTATATCTCACGAGTGCCCCGGGAGCTGGTGGTGGTAAAGTGACTGCTGGTGCAGAGGAGTAATTTGGTAAGCAGCTACTCTCTGGACCAGAAATTATAGCCCAGTATGAATGAAGAGGCTTCCAGTACCCTGTGCACTGTCTTGCTAGTTCATGTCTTTAGAATCCTTCTACCTTGAGCTATCTGTAAATATTTATTTTAGCCTAAAGTATTTATGTTGATGACTTGCAGACCTTGATGCAGTTTCATGTGCATTAGTATGGATAATTGCCTGTCTGGGGGTTCCAGCTGTCTGAATATCTGGACAGAAGGAGCTCTATTTTATTTGGGTAGTATGCATAGCCATAAGATTTCAGTGTTTATTGCTGTTTTAAAATATTGTAATTCACTTTACTGCTTTGACTAATGAACTTGAGCCTTAATATTGGAACGTCTAATAGTAGAAAGTTTAATTACATATGGAACAGCTGTAAGTCAGTGCTTAAATATGCATTTAATCAGATGAAAATAACATTGCTTGGAACCCACCGAAATGTGTCCCTTGTCATTCATATTATTAGTACACATTAAAATGAGGAAGGACTTCTGCTGAAGGGGAATGTACTAATAAATCATTGTTTCCAAGCCCAAGTCTGAAAAATGCAAAGTGCACTATTGATCCCTAGAGCTTAGTCTAAAAAGACTTTGTGACTTTTCTGAGTTTTTTCAAAATAAGTAGGGTGCCTGGAACACAATCTGAAAATTATGCCTCAGTTTTGAAATGTATGAGACAAAGGAGTGCCTGTTAATGAAAGAAAGATGCAATCAAAATACATTGGCCTAGCTCTTTCTATGGGGAGAAGATATGGTAACTGAATACTTATAGAGCATAAAGAATCTGTCTGCAGGAATCTGGAGATGTGAATGTAATTTTGTTTTACTGGTGGTGGGGTTGTGTCATAATTTCAAAATTTTTCATAGAATTTATTTTCTTGTCCCTTCCCAACACAGTAGTTTGGGGATTGAGAGCCAGAACAAGATGGTTTGTTGAAGCCCAGCTCTCTCACTGTCTGTTCCCAGAGCCAGCTGACTGGCTAAAGTCTAAACAAAAGGATAGCTAATAGCTTTGCATTCCAACACAGACTGCTGATTTTGCAGACAAACATTTTTTCTCAGGCTTAGTAGTCATTTTATGAAGAAGAAAAGGAGGAAAAATTGCTATATCAGGCATGATTTACCTGCTGGGATCATCACATCATAACAATTTTCCAACCATGAAGAAGCCTAAGGCACTGATTTGGTTTAGGTCTGTTGTTGCCTCTACCTACAGCAATTTGAGAACTGAGACATCTGGCTTAAATAAATCTTTAGATATTACAAAATATTTGTGTGAAACATATTGATCTGAGGTATATAGAAGGTCAGACTAAATGATATGATGTTGTCATCTGTCTCTTGCTTCATCAAGGCTAGAAAAATATTTTCAGTAACGTTTTGTTCAGGGTATTTTAGAAGCAAGATGAAATCCCCTTGTGATGTAACTTTTCAAGAGGTTTCCAGGTCAACCTGCAGTTAGATCTCATATGATTATCACATACCAAGAATCTACTTCCAATAAATACTCAGTTAGGTGAGAGCAAACAGCAAAAGAAAATGCTAACTTATCCCACTTCTCAGATCAGCTACCCACAGAGAAAGTTAAATATCCCTTTTCAGGGCTCTCAATTTCTGAACAAGTTTAAAGAGATAGAAGCCTGTAATAAAGACTTCAGTATATATGACAGAATCTTAACATGACTTTTGTGCATATGTATATGCATTTTATATTAATTTTCTTTTTCCTTTTTCTTTTTACTGAATCTGCTTCAATGTTCAATGAACATAAATAAATTTTCCTTAAAAAGGAATGTTTAGAAAAAATGAAAGCTTCTTTTAATAAAATTTTGAAAGTGCGAAGTTGTGCTGTGATAATCATGTAGCAAAGCATGAGTATACACTGCATTTTAAAGAAGAGGAACTATGTAGGTATAAGGAGAAGACAAGATGCAATGCTGACAGAACTGACTAGAAACAAGTCTCTTTAAGAGGCAATGTATCCATTCTTCAGAGAAATGGATATGAACCTATTTTGAAATGGTCTTGCTTCTTTCTTTTGCCTGTACACTTCTTTTAGGTTAATAGCTCTCTAATGATTGAATGAAGTACAGTCAATTTATTCCATGTAGTCAAGGTTTTCAACCAAACAATTAAAAAAGAGCTGACTTTGCACATTGTGGTGCAGAGAATAGGAAAGAATCTTCCAGTGGTAGAATTTAACCCTAAAAAGGATATAAACCAGAAAGTGTGAGAGGGCAGAAATGGGAAAAAGGAGAGAAATGAGAAGTCAGAAAGGGACCAAAGGAAAGAAAATATAGACAAAGCTTAGGTAGACACAATGTTTTTTTTAAATGTGAGAGATTTATATTTCTGCAAAAGAATTGAAGCAGTTACAGTAAAGAGAGGAAGACAAATACTTTATTAGTGACATGAAAGAATAGATTTTGCAGGTCTTCATCATCCTGAAACTGCTGATTTCTAAACAGTGGATATATTTTCCTTACTCTAGATTAAATTTTGAAACCTTAAACCTGCTGAAAAACATAAGAAGATGTCTGGACAGGTCTACAAATAGTGTCAGAGAAGTCATGTGAATTCCTACTGAGGGACTGGGTTGCATGTGAGGACACACTTTACAGGAGTTATTTTTTATAACTTTGAAAGAAAAAAAAAAATGAGAAAAACATTTTAAAGTTTTAAAGCCCTTAGTAAAGAGGATCCTGTGTTCTGAATAAAAGTCAGAATAAATGTTCAGAAAGGTAAAAATTGGTGAGAGGAATGCCCACACCCAATATGGGATCTATACACCAACAGGACCAGCTGAGGAGCAGCATCCTCTCTGATGCTGCTGACAGCATGTCTGGAGAGGGACTAGCAATAGAGGGGCTGCTGCCTGAAGTGGGACACATGGCTTAGATGCTCCAAATGCTCATATGTACTGAGGGATGGTGTTAAGAAGGAAGGCACTACAACTTAAGCAAGCACTTCAGGTCTGCTCTAACAGGGATGCTGGGAAGGCTGCAAGCAATTTAGTAGTCAATGCTTTTGTGCTCCTGCCTGAAAACAGGCATTGTTGGAGCACTAAGGTGAGAGAAGCCTCTTTGAACAGAAACACTAAGGATTTGGGGAGAATAAAATAATGAGTGAGATGAAGTAGGTGACAGGAAGAGCAGGCTGAATCATACAGTACTTAGAGACTTACATGTGCCCAGTCATCCATACACCCACTGAGTCTGGCTTGATAAAACTCCTACCACTCATGTCTACCTTTATAACTCCCAGTGATCACATCTTCACTGAATTAAACTTAAAATGTCTTTCATTTATTGAATTCTAGGAGATTTCTTTTGTTGTGAATGTCTCAGTGGGACATCCTTCAACTCTGTGTGGTACATAATATTTGATACTTTTAAATGGAGAAAGGAGATAAAAAAACCCAATAGTGAACACAGAAGAGAAGACATATATTCGGTACTGTCTGAATATAACTAATAATTTCAAACTCTCTGGAATCAGATGCAGAGGAAAAGGCATGAAATAGGAGATAGAATACAAGTAGAAAGGGAGTGAACAAAATCTAGAATTAATCTAATTTTATACAGGGGACATGACCATACCAGTTACTTTATAAAGCTACTTATAGATTTAATACATGCTTAATTTTAATACCCAAAAATACATAAATAGCAACTAAATAGGCTTAAAGATTAAAGACTTTTCTGGTTGACTCATGGTTTGTAACTGAAACATGATACCTGAAATCCAGGTACATTTTGTGATGTACAATTTGTAAGTTACAGCAGCTACAAGACTTAATCAAGTCTAAGAAGAAAGAAATTGATATATTAGCTAAAATGATGTGTAAGATGTCACTAGTCTCAAAATCAGTTTAGTTGTGCCTATGTCACAGGGACTGAATGCAGAAGAGTTGACATTGTATGCTATCTCCCGAGGATGCTTATCAAATATCTGCACTGATGCTAGACCTAAAAGTTCTGGCTACTCCTGATAATATCCCCAAGAGGCAAATAACAATGAATTAAACTAACACTGACCAGAAAAGTGAAAGCACTTTCTTAAGGTGTGCGTCGTATACTCAGAAAAGAATGCATAATAGACATATACTCAAGGCTATTTTTGCTCTCCTTAACATTTTTGTTTGTATGCTACTGGTTTTTTAAAATGCATGTGTCTGTGTGTGCATTGTTCTGTAATGACAATTTTTCTGTCTATATTTCCATGCCTACTTAAATTTGACAACATATAATGTCATTCCTCTGAAATAAGAAAGATGAACTGATTTTGAACTCACTGCAGAGATTCCTCACAAATGGCTTTTCAGCACTCTCTGCATAAAAAGACCCTGATTTTGAAGAGCCCAGTCAGGTTATTTGTACCTATTTAAACTGAAAAATGCTACTGAATCAGAATAGTGCAGAAAACCAAGAAATGTACAAGGCTGTGGAAGATCAAGCATAACGTCTGACATTTCATTGAGCTTTGTAATCAAGAAAGGTACAGTTTTTATTCCACCATGTCTATAGAAATATCAGTCAGAATTTTTCCTGCAGGGTATTGACTAAAAATATACTTACCCAGTGAAACAAAATTTGGCAACTGCATATCATTAGATTAACTCTTACCACTCTGAGTCCTAAGACTAAAATAGTAGACTAGAAAGTAGACAAATTGTGAGAAACTGTATCTTCTGAATCATTCTGAATTACTCTGACCAGAATCAAGGACTTTTTCCAAGTCCTGTACAAAATTTTGCTTTAAATTACATACACCTCCAACACACCTGAAGTACTCAATATGAGGAAATAATATATTACTCTTTTGACATTAAAAATCATTAATCATGTAAAAGAAAAGCAATTAATTGTAGTTTACAAATGACATTTTAGAATATTGAAATTTTGATAGTAATTAGTCCTGAAAAGTAAAAGATTATGGGATACAAAATGTTGTTGGAATCATTTTTCTGCAGGGATAGGAGTAGGAAATATTCACCGAATCTTTTGAAAAGCGAAAAAGATAACAGTGAAACGATAACAATCATTATACATCTGTGGAATATCAAACCTTAGTTTTGAGCAAATTTATTGTGAAATGAGTGCTAGTGAAGCTAGTGCTATTCAGTGTTGCTCTGATTTTCTTGTCAACTTTATGTTTAATGAAGGGAGTCATATTATGTAATTAATTTTGGTAACTCAGATCTGTCAGTCAAGACGGTACAGTGCTACTTTTACTATCGATTATTTTTTCTCTTAAAAAGGTTACTCTATATAGCTGTCTTTCAGCTATGAATGTGCTTATCTTTCCTGGTAATTTCACATGCCAATATACCCTGCACAATATCAGTGACTTAGTCAATTACTGAATGTATTGAACTAAAGCCACATTCCGAGCTTGCTACACTCACTGAATGCTGTTATTAAAGGTATCATGTACGGATTTTTGACAGTACAACTAATGAGATCCTGCTTAAATTACTATAATCTAGACTGATGCATATGATTTATACTGGTCTTCAACACAGAAAATAAATGAAGACTTCAGGTTTTATTGCCTTTTCTTTGTTAAAATGTAATCTAAATAGCCAACAAGGCTGTCTGCGTTATACTGAAATCATACCACTTCAGTCTGTCTAATAGTACACTTCAGTTACACTACTTCAAAATAAAAGGACAGGCATAGTTCTGATAGAGCAGAATAACAGGATATCCTTTTTCTTGCTTCACTTTCTGACTCTGTTTTCATTCTCTGGTCCTGCTTACACTGCTTAATACTCCTAGGACTAATTTCTTCTGCTGGGCACACTGAGTCATCACCTACATCCTTGTGGAGAGTATTTAAGGCAGAACAAATGCAGACATGCTGGACACAAAAGGTGAGTGTAGGGGCAAATGAAATAGCTACAATGCTGACTACCCTTCATGCTATAAAGAAGGTGTGTCTTACCAAGGGGACCAAAGGCAAGGGTAAATCTCACTCATATTGGAATTCTTGGCTCACACCCAGCACTAATGTTATTCTGTGTGCTCTCTGCAGCATAATTACAACCACTGTCAAAGGCAATTTCTAGCTTTCAAGCAGTTAGACTACCTACAGTCTTGGCCAGATGAGGCCCTGGTTTCTCCAAGGTAATAAAGGACCTGTGGCTCAAGGGTCACAACAAGCACCTTTGGCAAGTGAAGCAGACAGGTGCCACAAGGGGATTTCTAAAATGCAGGCATAGTTGGTTTTTAAAACCATGGAGAACTTGAAATCTCTTAGAAAGAAACAAAAATATTACCAAACTAGCAAGAGAAATTTGGCAATACTTTCTGCTTTTTTATATCACTATCCCTGTACATCTTGGGGTTGGTGAAGGGTATAAATCTATAAAGTCCTTTTCATCTTCTCGATCTGGTCAACTGGTATGCAGCATCAGAAGACCTTTCTCACAGATGGTGATATAGCACACTTTTTTTGTCAGCCAGTTAGCATTTTCTGCATTAGTGGTCTTAAACAAAGTAATATCAAACTTTACTGACGATTATAGATTGTTTTATTTCACTGGGGAAAAATAAATTAGAAATTCAATGCTTTAAAGGTCTGCTCATTTGTGGATACCATCCACAAATAAGAACACTGTTCTAATTAAAAAAAAAACAAAACAAAATTAAAAAACCCACAAAGACAAAAACAAAAAAAAAATCCACCAAAAAACTGTAGTGAAGACTGCAACAAATAAGGCAGCCAAAATATAGCATGCTGGTCACAAAATAAAATGGTGCTCACAGTTACATTCGAGTGTTTCCCTGGTTGTTGCTGATCACAAACAGAAAACTCTCACCATTGATAATGAATTGCTTAGCCAAGAAATGGAGCTGGCTTGAGGGTTTGGGGTGGGAGGAAGACCATATGTAGTTAACTTTAAAATTGATAGTTTTAAAAAAATAGTTAGCTGATCAGGGTGAATGCAATGTTCATATTCTCTCTAAGATATAATTTTAATAACAATAAATCAATACAAATCTTAATAAAAAACTGTGCAGATTTCTCCTTTCCAAAGCATAAAACTTGGGTTAATGTGAATGTCAGAACTGGAAAGGAGAATTATGAATACACTCGAGTTTTTTTTCTGCTGTTTTGATGGGAGAAATACAATGAATGTCCTCTACATATGACTTCATGGCTGTACAAATCCAATACAGTGATTTCAGTGTCTATAAATATGTTACTCAGAAAGCATATATTAAATGTTTTTAGAGAAGAAAATGGCTATACAACCATGGCTGACTATTGATTTTCTTTCTAATTGCTTACTAAAAACCTATACAGAATGATATTTTTTCTAATTCAGTTTCTATTGAGATAACTCTTAACTGTATTTCATTTTATAATTTCATTTTAAGAGTTGGAATCATGCATTTATAAAAAGAAGAAAAAATGAAAAATAGGCAGAAAGATTATCTTTGGTACAAAGAATTTGCGAGTTAAATCAAGAGGATGAAAGAGGCAGGTAATGAGTGTTTGGAAATACTGGGAAAACATTGACTATTTAACTGTTTAAAACTTTAGGGAGCTGGTAGGTTGATACTTGAATTATACAAACATCTCAGACACTTTTGGCTCAAATTTTAAAACTAGTGATAGCAGAAAGAATCTATGGATTCTTTCAGTGTAGAAAGAATGTCAGTGGTAGTCCCCTGCTAGTTACAGGTAAGTATTCCCCTGCTAATACTATTAGGAAATTAAGAAACTTTTGCTGTCATTATCCAGGTAATTTTGTTAGTTCACTTTGAACAAAATGTGCAAATGTGTCTCTGCTGTATTATTCATTATAGTGAGACATCCTAGGCAATACTCTTCCCACAAGGCTCTCAGCTAGTGAGCAGTCACTGTGGAGCCTGCACACAAACAATCTACTTTTATCAGTTTTTGCAAAATTAGCCAGATAATTCTGAGGATAGTAATCTGAATTTTGTGGGATCTTGAAGAATGCCTTGAGCCCAGAATTATTTTCTAATTCCTTACTGCTGTTCCATATATTGTCTGTAAGATACAATAAAAAATCCATCAAATATTATTTTTTAAAGAGAATGATGTGAGTTAGCTCTTCAGAAACCAATCTTTCTTGTTTTGCTACTCTTCACTGTATATAAAATTCTTTATCACTTCACAGTATTTTACCATACAAAACCAAGATTAGACTTTTGAACTCATACCAAGATAGTCCTAGGGCTGAAATGCAAATGTAAAACCCAATGGTGTCTTTGAGTGCTTTCCCAAGATATGTATTGTGTCTTTTCTGAACATATAAAGACTTTTGTCATAAACCTACTTCGGGAACATTGTTCCAATCTGATTTTAGGTACAACGAAGATTCAAGACTTTGGTTGCTATTGAAAAGATGTACTGTCCAGAGCATTTCCTCAAGGGCCTTTCCAAGAATTCTGTTCACAAGAAGTAATTTGTGGCTATGGAGACAGTCTTCAATCTGTTTTCCTGAACAAATAAAGATAAGAAGTCAGCATTACCAAGCATTAACTTTTTACTTCATTTCCCAAAAATACAGAATCATAGAATTACTAAGGTTGGAACAGACCATTGAGTCCCACCTTTGACCCAGCACTGCTAAGTCCACCACTAAACCATGTCTCTAAGTGTCACATCTACATGTTTGTTGAACATTTCCAGGGACGGAAATTCCACCACTTACCTGAGCAGCCTGTTCCAGTCCTTGACCTGCCTTTCAGCAGAGAAATTTTTCCTAATATCCAGCTAAAACTGCTTCTGGGACAACTTGAGCCTGCTTCCTCTTGCCCTATCACTTCTTACCTGGGAGAAAAGAGTGACTCCCACCTGGCTACACCCACGTTTCAGAGAGCAATAAGGCCCCCCCACCCAAGCCTCCTTTTTTGCAGACTAAACAACCCCATCTCCCCTCAGACTCCCCATAAGACTTATGCTCTAAACCCTTCACTGGCTCTGTTGCCCTTCTCTGGACACCCTCCAGCGTGCCAAAGTCCTTCTTGAAGTGAGGGACTCAAAATGTGGGTGGCCTCAGCAGTGCTAGGTAGAGGGAGATAATCACTGCCCTCATCCTGCTAGCCACACTGTTTCTGATATAAGCCAGGATGCCATTCACCTTGTTGGCCACCTGAGCACACTGCTAGCTCAGTTCCAGCTCCTTTTCTTCTGGGCAACTTGCCAGCCATTCTGCCCCAAGCCTGTAGCATTTCACATCTTAGGTTCTTTCAGCCTTGTTGTATTACAGCCAAGAACAGATGCTTTTTGAGAGTCATTCTGGGTGAGTGACAGTTGTAATGTACAAAATGATGAAAGCACAGTCAGAAGTGCAGAATGGCTGAAGTGGGAGGGACCCTGGAGATTACCCAGCCCAAACCTGGCAGCAGCCACAGCTGCCTGCAGCAGGTCGCTGTTGTATTCACTTGGGCTTATGGATCTCTTGAGGAAAACCAGCTCTGCACTGATCATCTCAAGCCAAAATTAAAATATTCATGGAGGAATAACTTGTCACCTGACTCACTGTTTCTCAAATACTTGAGCTACCCTCCCATGAAATATTTTGCCGATTTTAATTAAAAGCCTAGTGGGGCCCAGGGCCCTGTTAGGTGAGTATGCCTCTTTCAGGGTTTTTAAAGTTTTAGCTACATGAGATTAAACAGTGGATTTTTGTAATTTATTCACATGTACAGCAAAGACAGTGGCTTTAAACAATTTTCTATTTACAAATCCTCTTTCTCACAAGGTAGTCTGTTTTTCCTGTGAGAAATATATAACAGGGAAAACTGCACGTTCTCTATAGAAAAAGGTACATGCATCTATTTTATTAATCATACTCAGTTATTCTTACTCATACACAAGTATTTATGTTGTCTGTGCTGAAGATTTCCCTGACCACTATGCGAATCAGATCTTTTGATTGTGGGAATGAATTATTAGTGAAGATAATTGATCTTTACTGCATGGTTGATTGACTACGTTAATGGATGGATTGAACTTAAAAACCTGTTCTCTGTTCTGCTTGGTATGAATCTAATTTTCATCAGAAAAAGCTAGCAATGAAGTAACTTGGTGCCTTGTCATTTCCATGCCTGTTTCAGATGCAGCAATAACCTAGGTAACACACTGAGGAAAACATAAGAGGTATATTCAAGAGAAATGATAATTTTTTTTAATAGGTAACTGCTTGATATCCGGCAATACGTAAATGCCTTGAGTATTAAATTGCCCCATAAAGAAGAAAAAATTTCAAAAGGGGAATAAAGTGCAGGAAATGCTTGCAATTTTGAAAATAATAATGAATATGCAAAGTTTTTAAAAGATAATATTGTTCAGAAATGAGAACCATCTTCTTTCATTATCAATTTTTTGCTGTCTTGGCAACTGCAGTAGATAAGGCTCACAACACAGGGATAGTGTAGCTCTTCAAAATACCTCTTACATGAGAGCATCCTCCTCTCAGTAACATCTCCTGCACTCCCAAATGGATCCCTGTGTGCAGTGTGTACATCCACCTAGGAGATCATAAGGCACTTATGACTAGTAGCACTCCTGCAGGCTCAAACACTGAAAATTACTTCACAAGCTGGGTAGATGAGTATTTCTGTACTTGTTACATCACGTTTCCAAATACCAAAAAAAAAACAAACAAACCCCAAAATAAACAAAAAAAAACAACAAAAACCCACACACAATGAAACAAACAAAAAACCAACCAACAAAAAAAAAAAAAAAAACAAAAAACCCACCAAA
>JAWWEW010000112.1:55214562-55262361 GCA_035583185.1 Anabacerthia variegaticeps
TCCCTTCCCAACAAGATTTATTTTCTTATAGTCTCACCCCTTTTACGCCCTTACAACAGTCTCTAGATCATACCCCAAGTGCAGAATGCTCCAAATTAAGTGCAGCTCTTGCACTGCTCTTTAACCCTCCCTTTTCTGAACCCGGCTGCTTACCCAGGTCCTCATCTCTCTCTTGCACTGGCTTTTATTGCCAGTTGCCTCCTTGGCAGGTCTTATTCAATTCAGTGCCATTCTTGGACATTCTGGGAGGATAACATCAGAGAACGTGGTTGGTTCTGTCCCAACCTCCCCTGGACTTGTTTCTCTGATTTGTCTGGGTTGTTGATCTGTGGAGCTGGCACCTCTGTGCTTCCTCAAAGCAACACTGCTGCCCGTGTTACTCCTACCCTTGCACTCTGCTCCCTCCATGCGTGATTGCAGCAGTTCTCTCTCCTTTGCCGCGTCAAACAGCTTTCTTGTTTTCACCTGGCAGCCTTCTCTTCTTGCTGTTCAATCAACTCCCACCATCCCTCTGCCAGGGATAATTGCACTGATCAGAAGCAAGGCTGGTTTTCCCAATACTCCATGACAGATTTGGCACTTTTGCCATTTCTTTTTGCATTCTTCATGTGGTGAAGAACAGAGATCTCTGAACTACCAAGGCCAGAGGGACAGCTGCCATTCAGCCTGAGACTGCACAGCGCCTGTTTGCTACAACCATCCAGAAGGTGCTGGGGTGAATTATCAGTGTCTGTTCTGCAGAAGACAAAGGGGAACACTCCAGCAGGCAGCACTTCGATCTCAGCTTTATGTCCTGGGAAGGACAGGTACATACCTGCCCTTTTCAGACTCAGCACACTCTGAATACGAGGATGAGAGTTTCCTTCACACAAAACTCAATCTCTTTTAAAACAAATGGATAATGTTCCCTTAAGAAAAAACATCTTGGTGGAAAATTTCAGACCATTACTAGACTCTCACCCGCTTAATGCCATAAACATCCTACACTGACATCTGTAATGCCTCTGCCAACTTACAAATTATTCCTGACTTACCCTTTCTTTGGTGGCAAAAGACACCAGCTTTATTATTGGCTCATCATCCCACTCTTGTCCCAAACACTCAGGACAGGCAATTTTTCTGAGGATAACCCTGCCTTTTTCAGGACAAGACACACCTCCACAGTCCCTTTTCCAGCAGCAGCCCTGCTCCTCAGTGTGTTTTCTGGGCACCACCAGCCTGCCAGAGCAGCAGCACAGGCAGACAGGGGCACACCACAGTGGTAAGGCCAGCTGAGATCCTACAGGGCTGGATTTTACCCATTGTGTTCCTTTTTGAGGCAACTATATTTGAGGTGGGTTGTTGTCTCTTTGTTCAGGCACCTTGTAGCTCCCAAGACCACAATGCTAGAACACTCCAGAAGCAGAAGAGCTAACTCTAAAAGCAGGAAAACACAGCACAGTCTAGCAGTTAAGGCACAGAGCACACAATCTTGATTCCTCTCTCGTCTTTGACATGGCATTCCCGTAGTACTTTGACAAGTGCACTAAGTCAACTATCCAGTAGCAGTCCCCTCCTGCCCCAAATGCTCAGAAACCTGTGAAAGGGCTGCAGCTAATTTGCACTGGTACCTGTGGAGGCCACTCCCCTCTCCTGTGCACCAGCACTTTCTGCTGCACAAAGGCTGGCTGCATCCTTCACTTTACCAGGAGGTGAGCTCTCTGGCAAGCTCTGATCTGACACAGGTGAGAAGGTCACATGCTCTCCCCACTGCTGTATGCACATTGCTGTCTTTAGTTTTAGCACTAACAGGTTAATGTATCTTCTCTGACTATACTCAGATGATGACTGAAAGCTACATCTGCACGCTGTTTTCCCATTAGGTCAATAGCAGCCAACAAAGGAGCATTGGCTTCTGGTTCTTTAGCTGAATAGGAGAAAACAATTGGCACAATATTGGCCCAAAGAGGGAGGAATACAGAGCCCCTGAAATGCACTGCCAGCACAGCAGTTATCAGCAGGAAGGAGGTGCGTGGGCACCTGACTGCCTGCCCTGTTCATCCACCTCACTAAGGGACTCAGCTCCCAGGTACTCAATAGAACTGAGCAGAGCTAACATGCAAAGCTGTGCATACAACTATCTTGGAAACAAATTGCTCTCTCTGCACTCCAGAAAATAGATCCCTTTCCTGGTAGTCTTTGAATAAAAGAGCTCCCATTCTCTTCCACGCCAATTTTAATAGTTTCCACTATAGGCTCTGCTGCATCACATAAAGCTGGTGCTGATGACTTGTCAGTCTGAAGGGCAACTGTGAAAGAAATAGTTCTGTTGGTGATGTGGCTCAAATGGACAAGTTCAAACAACATAAGAACAACACAAGCATGTGACAAACACTTCAACAGCTACGTCCCAGTGAATTCTGGGGTGTTGGTCAGTTTAGATGGTTTCTTGGAGGGTTTAATGTCTTGGTGCTAGGCAAGGCTTGTTTCTGCTCCTGTAGATCAAGGCTCCTTTGATACACACTTTGATATCCAATAGTGTGTACTGCTTGTCTTTCATCCCCCACCAATGATGTGCAGCCTTTTCAGTGCTGAAAATCAGGTAATCAGAGCCTTAATAAAAAAGAATATTTTGATATGGTTCTAAAAAATCACTCAAGTGAAAGGCACACAAGGTCTACTCTCTGGCCTAAATGCAAGATCTCTCCAGTCTAGAGCAATCAAAGCAGTCTCACAGAACTTTCTAGCGCTTGTCAGGTCCTGACTACTGGACTTGTGCTCATAAATAAGCATTATAATGCAAAGCACAGACCTATCAAGAGGCAAAAACATAATCACATATCAACAGCCCTTTGGGCTACACAGTTAGCTGAAGACCCTGCATCTGTGTGGTCAGATCCTTTGTGAGCAAAGGATAGCCATGGAAATAGTGACATTTCCTTTCTAGCTCCTGCTTTGCCTTCTGCTCTTCAGCACATGAGAAGATGATGCCCGTCTTACCCAAGGCTGCCTCAGCACCTGACAGGCTGTGTCACCAGGTCCCTTTCTGTCCTTTTGCCCCACGTTTTAGTTCTGTGCCTGTAAGAACAAAGCTGAGGTTCTTGGGGCTCTTTGCATCTCTGGGAGGTTCGGATGCACTGCAGGGTGAGGCTGGGCCTCATTGGAAGCGAAGGCTGCAGCCCACGCCAGCGCCAAGAGGCTGACTAATGCAAATATTTCCTTGCGGAGCAGCGTTTTTCAAAGTGCTGATTCTTATTAAGAAAAAGGAACGGATTTGGAGCTCATATTTTGATCCGGTGCCCAGGATTATTTGGAAATTCTTTTTCCTGGAACGAGACTTTTTATTCCAAATTTCCCCATGGTGGGGAGAGAGGGTTTCCTGGGCAGAATTAGGATAATGATTACAGCCTGTATACAATCAGTTCTAACCGCTGTGGAACTCCAAAAATGAATGTTATTGCTCAGTGGCTTCATTGAAAACAGAAGTATTATTTAACCAGAAGGATGGCAACACATGGAAATAGCTCATTATCATATTTTCTCCCTATTTGAAATGTCACATTGAGTATGTATCTTTCACGTCCACTACACTTTAATTAATTTGGACTGTGTTTAAATATATTACACAGCATGCTTTATTACAAAATTCTGACACATTCCCATTGATGAAACAGGGCTTTCTTTCGAACACAAGTAAATGGCAGTAGGAGCTACCCTGCCTAAATATTGTTTTAAATACAATAAGAATACCACCTCGTCTCTGTGTCAGCCTGTGCTTTCCTCTGGCATGGAACATATAGAGCAAAAATAACATTACATCCAAAGCTTGCTATTTATTGAAGGGACAACGATGTTAACATTATTATTCTAGGTCTAAATCTTAACCACTTACCTTATTTACATAATTGCAAGACAAACATATATTTTACTCAATGGCTGGAAAAGATTCCAGCAGTGTGATTGCCTTGAAATTAAAAAGTAGAATTGCAGGGTGTATGTGTGAGATGAAAATGGCTTGTTTTAACGCAGCTGGTGTATCTTCTGTGCACTTTCAAACACAGCACTTAAAAAGAGAGTTGTCCTCCTCCACCCAGGTCTGCAGCAAAGTAGAGGATTTATTTCATTTGTGAACCTTCCTCTGGAATGCAGTCCCTTCAAAAGTTATTCCCCATTTATACTTTTATAAGCAACTGGGAGAATAAAAATAGTTTTTATAATCATGTAAAAAACGAGAGAGTTCATTCAATCTTTTGGTGTTTCTTGGACTGAAATTTTCTCTTACAGAGACCTCTACATCGAACAGGATCAGGGGTTTTGTAGATGTGTAACTCATATCTGACTGATAAGATGTCATCTCTTCGCTGTTGCTTCTCTTGAGGGATTGATGTATTAGCCACTGGACTGCTGTTAAACCCACTTGAGTCCTTGGTTCAGCAAGCAGCTCATCCCTTGCTTCCTTGGCACAGTTCTATCCCACTATCATGAGTCCCACCAGATGCCACTGAGTGCTGACAATGCTTGTGTCAGGATGGAATCTCCTTCCTCACAGCCTGTTCAGGAACCACTTGGAGCCCAGGCTGGTGGAGGGCACCTCCTTCATTTCCTGGGCACCAGCTGACTGGTGTACCTCACACAACAAGCCTCTGCATGACGTTATAGTCACTCCCAACAGCTTGTTCTAAAACATGTTCCAGGGACAGCTCCTTGGGCCCTTCCTTCCTCATCCATCCTCCTAAGAGAGCAGCAATCAAAGTTTTATTCTCTGAATCACCGATTATTTTTTTATTGTTATTATTTTCCCTAGCAGATGGCCTTTTTCCAGGATAATTTCGCAAGCAAAGATTCTTATCATGAGAAAGGTAATTCTGTTCTGAAACAAACTCCCAGCAGAGGCCACGTGGAATGCACGTGTTGCTCCTTAGAGAAAGGGGAGCTGTTTGACTGCTGGTCACTGTGTGGATGCTGCCATGAAGAAACAGCACGAACCTGCTCTGTGCTGTTAAATACTCCATGACTTACTCTTCTGACCTAAGTGTTCCCTCCTCACCCCACATAACCCTTTCCTCAGAAAACATTTACACTAAGAAGAAAAACGTTTTCCAGAAATTGAACAATGACGAGAAGTTTAGCTACAACACGCCTGTCTTTAAAAATCTGGATTGGTTTTGTGTTCCATTCATTCAGCGCATTGTAATTAATGAATAAACCTAATTTGGAGAATAATAAAAAATATGAACTGTGTGGCTGAAGCCAAAAGCAATAACTGCAACTTGCTTTTTCCCTGACTTCTTTGCTCCTTCAGACACAAGCATTGTGGTTACAATCCTTATTTTTGGGGTTTTTTTCCTGTATTTTATGTGTTTTGTTTTATTTGATTTCTGCATTAAAGGAACACTCAAGTGTAATATAAAAAGATACTATAATCACCATGTCTAATTACAAGGAAAAGCTAAGTGTCTAATACAAAACCATGCAGTAAAAAACCCAATAACTGTCAGATTGAAAGACACCAGCATGGCTATCTGATGAGGCAGGCTAGGAAGGAAGCACTGCTGAGCCCTCCCCCTCACAGTGTATGGGGAACCAGGAAACCTTGCTGTGTGAGAGCATTGGACAGGGTGGGTGCTAGATAATCTCTTCTAGGCTCCCTCTGCCATGAAAGGCTGCACTAAACAACCTTCCAAGATCCCCTCCCTGGGCTGTTCTGTGATTCTAGAAGATGGGAAGGTCTCTCTGATACATGGCACTCATGTTAACCACAGTTGTTCCTCCTTGGTTTCTTCCTAACTTCAAGAGCTTGCTCTTATTCTTTGTTAGGTTTGGAGGTTTTCTTGCTTGTTTTTGTTGTTTGGGGGTTTTTTCCTCCCAATTCCCCAGAGTAACAAATGTGAAATGGTATCCTTTTGGCTGCTAGTAGGAAGGATCTTGTGTTCTTCACACATTTAGATTTTCCATCAAAATCATCAGGAATGTATTAAAACAAGCAGGCCAATTTCCATCTCTTGGCATGACTCAATGAAGCATTTAGATGCACATGAAGTGCAAGACTGAGTATGCAATTGGCAGCTTCCAAAGGGGAGCAGATCACTTACATGTGTTCCTGAAGCAGTAGTATTTCTTTACCTGACCACAGCCACCCCTACTAAGAGAACCAGCAAAAATACACACAGCTTTGCCATCCACAGCTTCACTCGAGTTAACAAGCAAACTGGGTTTGGTTTGTAGACCTGTAAAAGCCCAAAGACCTCTTTGTATTAAAGGCAGCTCATTACCTTTGTCCATATGCACATTAGACAACTGCCCACTTGCAAAGTTCCAAGCCTGAAAGAGTGTTTAACCACAAGTCCTCTCACAAGACAGGGGCGTGAGTGATTGTTGGGTTTGAAGGCAGAAGGGACAAAGGGAAGAAACAGAGCCATGGGAATGATTTCCTAGAGGTTCTCAACACCACTGACCCAGAGCAACACCCTTAGTGAACCAGCAGAAGTTATCCTGCAAGAAAAAAGCCAAAACAGACCCCCAAAAATCCAAATTGATCCAGAGAACCAGTTGAAACCCCCCCCAAAAAACCCTAAACTTTTCTTTGCATCTAATGTGTAGGACTTCATGCAAACTTAGTTCTGTGTGACTTGGCAGTGCAGCAGCTTTTAGGGAAGATACCAACAGAAGACTCATCAGCAACCTTAATGACATCTAAAGAGGCATATGTCCATTACCAGTATTTCACCTATTCACTTTAACCTCATATTTGAGCCCACAAAGTATAGAGATACCTTGGATAATGCCATTTATCCTGTGCATAGGTGTGTGCAGTCTGGGCAGTTCAGATTATTTCAGCACTGGGAAAACATTTACCAAAATCCACATAATGATGCTATAATTATGAGACAGACAAACAGAAACATGCCAGACAGCATCAGTTGTTTTTGTTATTTGTATTCAGCTTTTGAAATAAATTTTAAATAAGTGGGTTTGGGGGGTTTTTAGCAGAGGACAACAGGTACGAGACAAATAACACTTCTTAGAAAAGCATTCTCTATAGGTCAGTTCCTGCTAACTCATCTTTCCATTCACAGACCTCATTCATTTTTTCATGTTGATTAAATGGCTTTGCAACAATAGAGTTACAAGTGTTTTGAGGAAGGGAGATGCCTTTAGATAAATCATTTATTTTTTTTCCTCAGGGAGAAGTCTGTTACAATCAGTTGGCTGCAAAGATAACGTGAACAGTCAAACCCTCCTGCAATTTCAAAACGTGTTGATTTAACAAAGATTCAAGCGACTTAAGTACATTGTTCAGGATAGATCCTAGTCCAGGAGAGTTCTGACTACGTTTGCCAGGCAATGATTCCCTCCAGTATTTGCAATAGTGTTCATTTCTTTGCTTTAGCATTCCCTTTCTGCATGCAAATTCCCTTGATTTTATTATTGCTGCAATTAATTGTCCTAAATCTAAAACAGTACTGGAAACAGAATTTAACTTGGACAAATCAGGCTTAATTTGCAAGAGATTCACTGCAACATAATCTCTGCTGAAATGTTTACAAGCTGCCTGGAGAGAAGAAAAGCCAAGAGGGATCTCAGGAAGAAGCTTGTGGAAAGACCAAGTTTACCTGGCAATATAAGCCATGCCACACCATGATCGTGTCCTTCTGTCTCCAGTCCTACCAAGAATCACAGCATTTCATTTCAATTCTCTACACTGCATCTTCCACTCAAAAGGCAAAAAAGTGGATTAATCTGCTATAAAGCAATAAGTGTGAAAAATCTAATTGCTGTCAGCATCCTGGTGCAAACCACTATGTAGGTCTGAGAAATCTTTATCCTTCCTTTCAGTGAGCTTTATCACTAAGATTTGTTTGCACTTCAGGTTTCACCTCCAGTTCCCAATGCCTGGATGCTCCACCTGTGTCTCTGAGACAACACGAGTCTCCCCGTGACTCTCAACTTCACAGCTTACTGCAGCATAACCTCATCCAAAGAAGGAGAAATACAGATTTATCATCAGCTTAGCCAATGGTTATGGCCCCCACAGTAAAACTTCCAGAAGCAGAAACCCTAGGAGCTACCTGATGAAATGGAACATCTTGCTGTTCCTAGAAACACTGGAAAAAACCTCACCTCTTCCTGCCTCCTCTTTGCCAAAATGTACAAGTGAAAAGTATGTCAAAGACTAACACATTATTACCTTGAGAGGACAAGGTGCTTTTAGGCTCCAAGTAAGAGACTGAAGTGCTAAAGTAAAATCCTTGGGGAAATTATATACTTATTTCTAGATGACTCTAGAGAATTCATGGCAAAGGGAGCCTGTGGTGATGGGCTCTTGTTGTAGAGGGAGCTACCCATGAGCTCTCAGAACACTCCAAGAATTCTGGTGTTCTCAAGATTCACAAAATAGAGACAACACCCCTGGGCACAACATCCTATCTGACACTACTAAAACCTTTAAAAGCAGGAAAATATAAACACATCCTCTTACAGAAAGAACACACTGGATACAACTTAAAACCAGCAGTATATACACACTTTTACAAACATATTGTGGTCTTGCTCTTTTGTTTTGTTTGTGTCTTTCTCTTGTTCCTTTTTTTTTTAAATTAGTATTATTATAACACCAACACTTAAATTAGTATTATTTTAACACCAACACACAATTTCAGTACTCTGAGAATTAGGGGGACAAAGATTATTTTTCAGTAGAATTAATAACCTATTCATAAGATGAATTCATTTATTTCTTAATGGTTCCTGTACCAGCAAGAAACAGTGAAACTGCCAAGTAATGCTACTCATAGTTTGTCAGGCTCAGTGTATGAGAGGGGTACCTGCTTGTACAGAAAATCAGCCAAATATAAACTACATACCTATATAAAATACTCATAGAAATTGTAATTGAAAATATATGACACTCACATGAAGATTAAAAAGAATGGAAAAGGAGAGAAGGGGTAGACTGGGAGAACAGAGAATGCGCCCAAGGTAGGCAGATACGATCTAGGTTACCCCTCACCTTAGAGATGAATTGTAACCTTTCTGAGGAGAGAAAGATGACAAACAACAGCCTTAATGAGAGGGAGCACATGAAGGTCAAAACCCACAGGGGTCATAGAGACTCCTTTACTGATTCAATCTAGCATCCTGAATCCACTAAAGCTTGAAAATAGAGGTGCTGGAAGCCATTAAAGAAGAATGCTGTGAAAACCAACATATGAAGCAATTTGAGATGCTCACTGATGACAGCATATGAGCAACAGAGACCTCCACCCAAATAATATGTTCCATTTTTACATCTTGAGTCTGGATGGAATGAGGAGGTGGTTAAGAGCTGAGCACTAATGATCCCAGCAATCTGTAGGCAGAAAGATCCATAATTCTAATGAACTCTGGGAAATTATAAAGAAAATGGTTATTAAACTATGGCATCCTAGAGATCACAGGGAATTTGCTGCTAAGCAGTGGGGGAAATGGAAGGAGCAAAGAAAGAAGGGAAAGTCTGAATGCATAAAATGACAGAATTTGGTGCCTAATGCTATCCAATTTCTCAGCATCTTGGGAAAGCAAGAAGGTCACAAACAAATCCTATTGGAACCTTGATCCTTGCTTTTGCCACTGAGCTCATAGCTCAGACTCCAATGTGGGACATTTTAATTGTGATTGCCGGGCCAGCAGAAAATGGTGAGCGTAATGGGCTGGCAATATTTGACATTGCAGAGAGAGAACATGCAGAGCAGTGTGGAACACCCAAAAGAAATGACAAAGTAATGCGGTACCTGGGGACAAGGAGGGAGGAAGTAAATAGTAGAAGTAGGGCAAAACATGCCTTGGAGGAAAGGAACATGACTTCCTACTTCTGAGTTGTTGCATTTCTTTAAATCTATTTCCCCACATCTCTTGGAGGTGTTGTGACCTAAGCTACCTCAGTTTAAGTTCAGACTGATTTTGTTGTTGTTGTTTCAGTTTAGCTTCCATACAAAAGCATCTATCTAGCAGAATCCACAACCAAAATTTACCTTAAGCAGAGAACAGTGCAAAAATTATGGATTCATAGAATAGCTGAGGCGTGAAGAAACCTCTGGAGATGGTCTAATACAACATCTGTATGCAAAGCAGGGGCAACTAGAGCAGGTTGGTCCAGGGAGGTTTTGAGTAACTCCAAGGATGGAGGCTCCTCAACCTCTCCAGGCTACTTGTTCCAGTGTTCAACCAGTTTTATATTATAGATGTTGTCTTTTATGTTTACCTGAATTTGCTGGTTTTCAGTTTGTGCCCATTACCTCTTCTCCATACAGCAGGCATTATTATTATTATTATTATTATCATTATCATTATCAACCACTTCTCCACCACCTCATCAGGGACTGGGATAAAGCTGAGCAGCTCACAGTTCCCCGGATCCTCCTTGTCATTATCAATGACAACACTTGTTTTCTTCCAGTTTTCTGGAACATCCCCCAATGTCCATGATTATTGAGAGTGGCCTCACAGTGACATTAGCCAGCTCCCTCAGCACTCATGGATGTCTCCAATGAAGCCCCATGGACTTGTGTCCAGTTTCTTCAAACCTTGCCCAAAGTGATCCTTCTTCACAGAGGACAAGTTCCCCTTGCTCCAGTCTTTGCTACTGGTCTCAAAGACCTGGGATTTCTTGAGGCAAATCTTACCAGTAAGGACTGAAACAAAGAAGACTATGAAGGATGCAGGGTGATTATGTGGTGTCCACAGTCCAATCTGGTCACACAAAAATACCTCCCAGGGTTTTTCCAGGATAGATCTTTGTGTCTTATATTTTTCCCAGTGACTGTGGCAAAGACTGGACTCCAAAAAGCAACATCCCAAGAAAATTTTAAGAAATCCCTCATATTTTTGTCAGGATGGTTTATCAGAGCTCCTCCAAACCTATTACCAGACCTAGATTAGTACAGCAGCAGCAGAAGAGGAGCCAGCATGATATAACAAAACTAGAACAAAGAAACCTTGTTCCACATTAACCATCCCAGCTGATGGGAAATAAATGCACTACTTGTCAGAACCAGGCAGAAATCACCATCAACACATTGAAATTTGTTGCAAATTTTATAAAAAGCTTCACATTTTTCCAGGGGCAAGCTTAATAGCGTGCATAAGCTGAGATGCACATTTACAGCCCCACTTTTCCTCTCTCATTACAGTGTTCATCCTCCCTGCCTGTGAACAAAAATCTCTGTAAGGTAAGAGTCACAACAGGTGGTAAACACTCCAACATTTAAGGGCTTGTTTAGATGGTAAATGAAACCAATCCAATTAAATCAGTTGTAAATCACACCCTTAACATTTCATCAGTAGTTAGCATGAGACAGAGATTTCAGAGCCATTTCAGCATTGCTAAATGTGATTTCTTTTATCAGCTTAAATTACATCAAAACCAGGGTCTACAAATAGACCTTAATCAAAATATTATTAATTAGAATGCAGTTATTTCCTTTGGTTCTAGTTACCATATAGACGAATGCTAAGACTTTGTAAACATATGCATATGCACACAGAACACTCACTGGTTCAGTGGGAAGACAGATTACAAATTAGTCAGCGCTGCCAATTAGTGAACAAGCAGGGAAACAAAAAATCTGCAAATAGAAGTAAAGCAGAGCGCTTCACAAAATGTATACTGTTTCTTGCATTCCATAAATGTCATAACTGGTACAGTATAGCATCTTATCAAGAGAACCAGGGAATATCCTGTAACACTAGATATTGGAAAATAGATGAGAATATGTAACACATAGGAAAGGAATTCTCATTACAGCCTTGTGTTAAATATTTAGCAAAGATTCTCAGAAGGGACGTGTGTCAGCTTGAGATAAATATCAGCAAATGGCAGGTGAGGGAGGCTTTGTGTGATACATTGGCACGATTGTTCAGGAATACTGCAAACAATTTTCTGTAAGATGCCCTAATACAAATTTGGGCTACTATATACACAACCCCTTGGTAAGTATTCTATCAGCATTCCTGTGGTCGTGTTCTACCAGTGCAAATGTGCAAGAGCAAGCAAATTTTTAACTCTGCGTATTCTGCAGAAAGTTTTAAAACAACTTCCTGTGAGGATTCGACAGAAAATCCTGACCTGCTAAGCTCATTGAGCCGGGGAAGAAAAACTGTGCCACATGACCAGTAACAAAGAGAGAGAGAGTCCAGCTGGAGTTACCAACACTGAACACCTCCACAAACCACAGAGTGATTTACAACACGTCATTCAGCTGCAAAGAACTTTGGAGGAAATGGCAGCCAGCTGGGAGATGCCCCATAAAAAGGCTCGTAGGCAAGGTTCAAATGAACAATTTATGAAGCTTTAATACTCACACAGCCAATGCAGCACCAACGTTGCTTTCACTCTCTTGTCAGCAAGCAGGACTGCTGTCCATGGAGCACACAGAGCCTGCTCTCTTGCACGGAGCTGCTTTCTGTAGCAGGGAATCCTGTGAAAGGCCCTGCAGGGGGAACAGCCAAAAAATAAAAAAAACTTCACAAAATTAGCATCACCAGCCTCCAATCAGAATCCAGTCCTTAAGGGACAAAATACTGCAGTCACAGTCAGGAGGGCTCCAGGGAGATGCCACATCCACCGTGTCCCAGAGCTTAGATGTGGATGTCTGGGTGAGTTTTTGATACCCCATAATGACCTGATATTGTCAGATGCTGGCTCAGCAGCTCAACACATGGAAAGGGATGTAATTGCTCTCTGCAAATATACCGAGGAGGAGGTACACGAGGGGAGGAAAGAAGAATGTAAAGACAATGTTGGCACAGCAATAGGGAGAAGTCAGCCAGAAATATGTTTAGATATTAGAAATAAAAAGGTCATAAGCTTCAGGAGGGGAAAAAAGTGACCCTGGGGCAGATATTGCATGAATATAACAATAGAAAAAAATCCTTTCCTCATTTTTAACATGGCTGATACTAAGCATGATACAATGCAGTTACTTGTCACTGGAAGGGACAGGCTTGGAAAGGTCCCTCTACCCCTGTCAAAATGTATGTACATGGATGGACACACAGGTTGGTTATACATAGCAAGGTGAGCATCAAAGAATACGATCCCAAAGGCCAATTTATTTCCTCAAGGAAAGAAAAAAACCAAACCAGCAGTGAGTAGCTAACACAAGAAAACGTGTTATAACTTTGGCCATTGCTTTTTCAAAATATTGGCATACTGTTGTCATGCAGCTATGATGAAGAAATCACACTGTGAAGCAAGAAGCCATCCTGCAAACCAGGATGGGAAGCACAGAATCAGCTGCAGTTTTTTCACTGCAGGGGTTTCTCTGAAGGAAAGGAAAAAAATAATTTGATCATTGGTTTTGTGCACACACTAAGAAAAATTCAGTTTGCAAACAATGAACATCCTTTGTGTTCAGTGTTGGCAAAGCAATTGATTTTAGTTTGAGATTGGACCTGTGCCACTGCAAAAGCAGTTCGTCTTTTCTCTTCTGAGAAGTACCATAATGAAGAGCTTCAACAGGGAGGATTTTTATCATTAGACTCAGGCTATACTTTCTTTCAAATTCTCTCACTTCACAAAAAAAAATAAATAGAAAAAAAATTTAAAAAGTATGGAATTCGTCATTCCAGCATATTGAGACATAAAGTAACTCTGAAATACAGCAGATGTTAGAACTTGTTATATAACAAGAGCAAAAAAATCAAAAATGAACCAAAAAAAGGCAAAACCAAAAAACCAAACAAAGCTGAAACCAAACAGAGAAAAACAAAACAAAAAGCCAACCAACCAAAAAAAACCCAAAACAACCCCCCACACAACCCAACCCCACAAAACCAGAATGAGAAAGATAACAGGAAAAAGATCCTATGGGAATTCTTTTAAGTAAAATTGTATTTAATTTGGATAAAGCAGCAGATTATGTACCGGAAGCTGAAGAGTTGGGTTTTGAGACCAGGGAAGTCTGTAGAAAGAAAGATAACTGAATCTGTGTATTTTCTCCCTGTGGGGAAGCTCAGAGTAGTAAGAAAAGATGCAGAATTCCAGCAGATGCTAATTACCACCTGGAGGAAACAGTGAGAAGCCTCAGCAACCTGAAGCTCCCTGAAATGCCTCTTTGCTTCCAGAAGAGCAGTGTGTCGTTCTCAGCTGAGACCTGTCCACCTCTCATATGTACAAATATTAAGGCAGAAGAAAATGACATTTTCTCCTCTCCTGTGGAAGTGCGGACACAGAAAGGCTGTAATGGAATTAATCTCCTCTAATTTTAGGCAACTAATGGATATCTAGGCTAAGTTGCTTTTAAAAGATTCTGTTATTCTCAGTGATGAAATAGAGAATGGAGGCTTTGCCCCAGTACAAAAGTGTCATTATTCACAGAGAGTTCACAATGAATCTGATTTTCAATGATCTTTTTACTTTGACTGTTTTGCTGTCTGTCATGTCATTTCTTTAAATTCAAAAAGTCTACTAAATTAAAAAAGATATTAGAGTTTAATCTCACAATCTCAAAAATGTTCATTGAACAGGACTCTTATTCAAATCATGCAATGGAAATGTATGTTCATAATCCTGAAAAATATCTATGGGGTCTAATTATAGGCAGCTTAATCGCTTCTAGTAATACCACTCTGAAAAAAAAAATCCCACAACTTTTTCTAGGATGGCAGTAATTGATTCAAAAATTCCACTACAATTCACTGAAAAAGAAAGGAAAACTTTTGGTATCTCTCATATGAGGAGGCATTTATAATTAGTGACATGTTATGTTTCATGGAATTAGTTTTCATAGCTATTTTCAGATGCATTCCACTCTTTAAAAATAAAATGTAGCTTTCTCTAAGTGAATTATAACACCAAGTATGTCAGCAAAGTCTTATTTATAACCAAATTTTTATATACTATGCATTATGTCCCATTCAGTATAATGAATTTCACAAGAATTGCTCTCTTTTGAAGAGTGTAGTTTTCAAAACTGTATTTTTTCAGAACCACATACAAATTTATCTGTTGCTTATATGGATAAAGTTAAGAATAATATAATAATAATGGGTGAG
Organism: Anabacerthia variegaticeps; assembly: GCA_035583185.1. NCBI lineage: Eukaryota > Metazoa > Chordata > Aves > Passeriformes > Furnariidae > Anabacerthia > Anabacerthia variegaticeps. The sequence goes on from JAWWEW010000112.1 coordinate 55,229,575, forward strand.
AAGGGAAACTTCCTGAAAGCTTGCCTGTTTTGACTAGATAAATAATTTGGTTTCATACATCATATTACTTCTGATACAAGTCTTGTTCTTCTTGTGTATTGTGGCCATCAAATCTCTAGGGTAATATACAACTTCCTCAAACATTAATTGCTGCAGCTAAAGAGGACACAGGACTTTGACAGCATAAAGGTTTTCCATTCATTGGCAATAAACATTTTTATTATTTTTGAAGTACAAATACAAGCTATCTCATAAAATTTTAATACTAGTTTTTATGAGAAAAACACTGTTATGGATTAATTAAAAGGTGAAGCCTTCACTCCTCTTTCCCCCTCTGCTCTCTTCTCTATAAAGGAAGAAAATGCTTTTTGGCAACAAGAAACAAGTAGGCCAAAAGGGAGAGATGAACAAAGAAGAAACAAATACTTACACAGTATTTGGTTTTTACATTGCTGAGAAGGAGAAATAATATTTAAGTTTGAAAACTTTACGATTCCTTTATTCTTTTGTACTTAATTCTATATGCCATGCTAAATAGAATTTAAAATCTATTTATTTTTAAGAACCATGACGTATCTGTAAAGAGTCCTTAACATATAATTATGTCATTAGTTATCTAAATACTTGCAGGAACATCCCTAAGGTGATTTTTGAGAATATAAGTACTTTTGAGTCCACTAATTCAGTTTTAACAGGTTTTGGAAGGTCTCTGTTTTTAAGTAAATTAAATCAATTAAACCAAAGTTATTTTTGTGAGAGGGTCTATAAGTAAGGCAGTTGATAGATGTAATCTGACTTCAGATGTAATCTGACTTGGGAGACTGTAGGTAAAATTCATATGACTACGTGTAGACTCTTAAAGTTTAGATATCCACGTTCAGTTCAATGTTCCTTTTTTGAGTCCATTGAGAAAAAAATTCTTGAAAGCAACTCACATCATCTTAAGAGAGTTATTCAGAACAGACAAAAGCAGCCGTGTATTTAAAAAAGCCTGCTCTGTGCCAACAATAAAGACAACATGAAGTGAAAAGATATCCTCACTACAGACATTTAAATTTGAATGTGATGAATTCTACCATGCCTCATAAGATATTCTTATAAGGAAAGGAGAGCAATATAATCTAAGCTCAAGAACTGTTAATGTATGATAACTAGGTAGAGAAAAAGTAGTACAGAAGTTATTGAACTGTGCTGTAGCGTAATTATTGGTTTTCTGTGAAATTTGATTTACTGACATTCTGTATATATTTATCATCAAGAGAGTACTACTCAGACTATTTTGCCTACTGAAATTATAATGAGTTAATGGATTTTCATTACATTTGCAAAAGACACCAAGATGGGAAAAAGACACTGCCAAGACACTGGCAGAATTCAAAGTCACTTTAACAAATTCAAAAGTGGGCTGAAAAAACATAAGATATTCCAGAAGGACAAACGTGAAGTTCTATACTTATGTAACAAAGCATGCACGAACATGAACTGGAGAACATTTAGTTGTAATGTTCTTCTTCAGATTAAGATCTGCCAGTGACATGAAGTACAAGCTCGAGATGAATCAAAAATGTGTTAAACATCCACTGCAAGCACAATTCTGTAATCCTTCAACAAAACTTTTGTTCTGTTTAGGGAAATAACCTCTCTACTTAATTGGCACAAGTAGTGTGGAGTGTGGAACAGTTCCAGAAAGCCTTTCCAGGAAGAGCATTGCAGTCGGGAGAGAGTGCAGGAGAGATAAAGAGATCATAGTCTAGAAAATATGGTCAGTGAAGGCAGATTGAATGAACTCTGTGTTTAGGCGCTTATTTATGGAACTTCACCTCTCTCCCCTGAATTCTTAGGACAAGTGCTAAAGGCATAAAGATTGTTTTTGTCAGTTCCAGACACAAGTCCTGTTTTAGTGACAAACTTCTCTACTGCGCAAGTTTTGTAGTGAAATTACTTTTATTTCTGCTTTTTCTGCAATTTACAGATTATTTCTAAGCAAAATACCTAACAAGTAACACAAAGAGACAAATTCCACACGATGGGTAAACTGTACTGGTGTTAACTTGCTCTTAACCAGGAATTTTTGAGCTTACTCTTAAAGCAAAGAATTTTCTCCAGAGCACATTAATTTCTCTTCAGAGGTGAGCAGAATGGTCTCCTCATGATCACCATGGTTCAGGTAGTTTCTGTGATTTGAAGACTGAAAAAAAAAAACCAATGTGAACTAAAGCTGGAAGTCTTTGAAAATTGACAGAAAAATTACAAAGCGATAAAGCATGTCAGCATGTACCAATATTCACTCCATGAATCCAGCTACCACTTCTGTTTGCTTTTATGGTGAAAAATATTTCAGTTTGCAAAATATCACATGGCCATAATCAGATGCCCTAAGTCAGATTCCCTGCTCTTGGTGAACAGCTGGTTGCTAACACAAGCACAGAATGAACAGTAACATTATTTGATTTTAACCCTGTGCTATGAAATTGAACTACTTCAGAGAATTTAAAAATAGGCATAGTCAAAATATTTCTAATTTTGAATATTTTCCATAAAATAGAGACTACCTTCTGGTGAATATTATTGCAAAAGCTCCTTTTTCGGTTGTTGTTTTTGTTTTGGTTTTATTTTTTGCTTGTTTGTTTTGTTCTATTTGACTGGATCTAGACTGTAGGGATAGATAATGCCATGGTTAGTCATGTTTAAATGAGAAATTTTTTTCCCTGAAATGTTACTTTTTGGTGAGTTACAAGATTTTTTCCTGAGAGTAATTTAAGGAATTGTCAAAAAGCCAAAGGAAATAATTGGATTACGTAATTAAATAAATATCTTATTAGAAATCAGAAGACAATGTTGCATTATGCTGCTATAATTGTATTTACAGCTATTGAAATTCTAAAGTGCTTAAAGGGAAAACTGTTGAGATAAGGGCAATTAATTTGTTCCAAATGGAGATGGATAAAGGGAATTTTGATTTGTTTTTGCTGGACAACTTGTCTTCTGATAAACTAAACCACGTATTTTCCTCCCAGTTCTCCAGGCAATATAAAGAAGGTAGAGGCCAACACATCAAAGTTCTGGTCTCTGCAACTTCTCTTTGAAAATGTAGCCCAATGCGGATGCGGTAAAATCTTCTTTTATTTCTGCTTCATTTTGTTGGAGAATCTTGAATGGCTTTAAAGCCAGTTCTTCAGCCTGAAAAGTCCTTTTCATTTATTCTCTTGGGTTTATAATTCCTCATATTATATTCCCTCATATTCCTATATGACAGTGATTCAAAAAATAGTGCTGTTGCTGGAGCGAATAAGAATTTCTAAGGTCTGGTGGCAGCTTTCGTTAAATTCAGGTGCATGCCATTGGTGCTGATTCGTGTCTTTTGGGGGTTAAGCATCTTGACTGGAAAAATTAAACTTTCTCCTCTGATAAGCAGAGGACATGAAGAAGAAAGTCATAGCATCTCACCATGGGAAGGATTTGTAGACTAGCCAGTGCAGCTGCTTTCTCAGCAAACCACTTTATATATATAACCTATCTGATTGGTGCTAGAAAAGGCTTTTCTAGGCATGTGGATTTCTCATGGCCTAATAACTACACAAACCAGCACAGTCATATCAGTGACCCTTAGATCAGGAGCAGATTTCTGAAGGTTTTCCTGGTAGGGAATGAAATTAAGTGAGACACTGGCAGGACACATCCCTAGACAGCAGGAATTCTTCTTTCTGTTTTCACCCACCTGACCTATTGCCTACTGAATATCTTTTGTCCTTTCACTCCTCTCTCATTTAACAAGTCTAGATCCTTGCTCAGCTCTGTATTTCCAGAAAAAAATGCTTTCAGACCAACAAATTGCTACTATTTTTAAGCAACTTGCTTTCCATAACATAACAGTTACTTGGGAAGACAGACACCATCACTCTGAATGTCCTCCCCTTCTTCCCCCAGCTTTAGATGCTGATGCCGTATGGTGTGGGATCTCCCTTTGGTGGGTTGGGGTCAGCTGTCCTGGCTATGTTCCATCCCAGCTTCTTGAGCAGCCCTAGCCTGTTTGCTGGTGGAGTGGTGTGAGAAGCCCTTGATGTTGTGTAAGCACTGCTCAGCAATAATAAAAATATCTCTGTTATCAATACTGTTTTCAGCACAAAAATCAAAAACATAGCCTCATACCAGACACTATGAAGAAAATTAAGTCTATTGCAACCAAAACCAGCACAAACAAGTAAAAGAATAATTCTATTTTCATCAGCCTTTAGACACAGGTATACATTTGAAAATTTTCTCCCCAAAAAAAGAAATTGAAGCTATTTTATTAAAGTAAAGGAAGCTAAATTAACCTAATTCAAAACATTGCATGTTATCATTGTGATACATTTGATTAATTTAGCCACGATACCTGTTATTTTAAGGTATTTTAAATTTAATGTGACACCTTGCCCTTACAGCTGCCACTTAGAGAAAAAGAGTTCTAATATTCTAGTCTTTAAAAAATCAGATATTGGATGCTTAACATCCATTGGCTTTAAAGCAATCTGTGGGTGTTCAAAATATCATTGAAAGGGAGTTAGTCACTACAGGATCTCTGTCTTTTAGAAAAATGCAAAGCAAAAAGTGTCAATTAAGAGAGAAGAGGAACATTCAATTTGAACATTGGAATACAGATGAAATTGTGCTGCATAAAATTCAGAATGGATGCAGAATAACACTAATTTTCATGTCAGGTACAGCAGAAATCTCAGAGTGATTAAAAAAGAGTGAGAGAAACAGAGAAGAATATTGCTTGGCAGTTTCATTTGGACGAAAGAGATTCTTTTTCATATATTGTATTTTAAAGAATCTCATTTTTAAACAACATAAAAAGGAAATGGAGAAATACTGATAAAATAAGCAGGCATCTCAATGACAATAAAGCTTTGGAGAAAAAAGGGACCAAGTTTGAATCAGATACATTCGGAGCCTTTGGAAACCACCATTTGCAGTAATTTTTGCACCAGTAGTTTTAATAATTACCTGTTGTCATTTTGAAAGAATTGAAAATATGAGTAAGAGAGATTGAGATGTTTGAAGGTGAGAAGAAGCAGGGCTCGTTCTAAGAGTAACCTCAGCAGGTAGGAAATGGCAGAAGACCTCTGCCTGCTGCTCTGCTCCTGATGGTTCTTGTACAACGGGTAATATCTCTGTGCTCACAGCTGTGGTGCTCCTGGATGCACTCTGCACCAAACAGAGCAGGACTCATTCTTCCCCTGGAGCTTTGGAAGATGAGACATGTTTACAAGTCCTCTTAATACATTGCCTTACAAGTGCCTCTCTTTCCTGTGCATGACACTGTCTCATCACCTTGTAGATGTTTCTAGAAATATGGACTGGCACACCCACCCAAAGACAATGCTTCAGTCTCTAACAATACCATTTTCTGCACTACAATATTTTAGAATATTATTATAATATTTCCCCCAAGCATAATAAGAATTACAATTCATTTCTGCTAAATTTGCCAGTCTCACTTCCTTTTTGAGGATTATGAACCTTAGAGAAATTCAACAATCTTAACATTTCTTACAGGTTGGAGAGCACTTGGAAAGGTCATCCACTGGATGAGAAGGCAATTTTTTATAATAACTGTAGCATACTTTGAGTTTTCCCTGATATAAATCAATATCTTTGAGGAAAAAGGAAAAAAGAAGAAAAAAGACAAAAATTTAGGTTATTGAAAAGAATCAGTTTTTAAAGTAGAAAGCTATTATTTACAAAACAAGTGATTATGTTTAAAACTCATAGGAGATCAGATGATAACCTTAATGATCCTTTGTGAAAATCACATTTGTGAATGTTTCTTTTTCCTTGATAACAAAGCATGTTGACTGGTTCCAAACTGTGCTGTCAATTGTCATTCTTATCCTGTACCTCTTGTTATTATCCTAGACTTGTATTTCCCAGATTGTCAGTTTACTTGTGGCATTCCCCTAGACCATCATGATTCTTCCAGACATCCATATTAACTTGGTTTTCTGGTTAGGATGTTTTGTTTGGTTAGTTGGTTTTTTTTTCACTTTTGATGTCAATGCTCAGAAAAGGGATGAGACAACTGTAATATATCTAAATGTTGTGAGGAAGGCACAAGATCGATATCTCGATATTTCATGAGCCATCCAAGATCAGTTTTCAAATAATGTCTTTTTTGCTATACTATGTGTACCCTTGTGTTTGAACTCTCTCTCTTGAAAATTGCAAACTTCACACACATAAATAAGCCACCTTCAAAAATTCACTCTCAGTGTTTTTTCTCCATTAAATCAATCATTTGTCCCAAATATTCTGCTCTTTCATATATTCTGCCTGAACTCTCATTTGAATAATTATGGTCTTAACTTAAAAAAGATACTTCTTTTCTGAATTGTTTAAGCCAGTTTTAATTTTTTTGTGTCTTCAGCTATTGGAGATTTTTTTCTTTCAGCTTTCTGTAATTTTTTTTTTTTCCCAATGGTAATTTAGAGCAGATTCCCTCTTCAGTTTCACAATGGATTACACTGATTTGGAATGGGCTTCTCCTGGAAAGATTCATCTCAGAAAAGAACAGCTATAAATTCCAACCAAACATTATCAGAAAGTCAAGCAAGAAAAGCCAGAGGCAGTAGAATTTACAACAGCCTCTTTCCAACAAGGTCTCAGCCTCCGTTATTCAGTCTTATGTTACCCTATCAGTCTTTCTGCAATCAAGATCATCAGTCCACAGAACAAACTTTCTGTTTATCTATATTGATTTTATGCAACTTCCCATTTTTTCTCTAAATCTCTTACTTACCCAAATGAGTAAATAAGTGGGTCAGAGAATTATTAAGTCTAGCACATTCTGCAGTTTCTTTGACCACTCTAAGGTACACAGCAAGCTTCTTGCAAACAGATTGGGAGATTCCCTGCTGAGTGTGCACCTGTTTTCAAGACATCTCGGAGACAATTGTTTTCCAAAACACAAGTACACCAGAATGTGTAATTCTCTCTAAATATATCAAGATACAAAGGCTTTTGTGTGCTTGTCAGAGTTCCTCTAGATTAATCATCATCCTAATCAGATTGTCCAGCACTTCCCAACCCACAGACAGCTGTGTCAAATGGCACAACTAGTGCCTAGGCAAATCCCTCCAAACCATTTTTTATGTAACAGAAGTAATTAACTCTATTAGCATGACTGTATCTGTCTACACTTAGAAATAATCAACCTAATTGCTATACTAAGGGAATGAAACCCTTTTAATGAAAAAAGGGATCTCAGAGGCACATGCTGGTTTGTAATTTGGGGAAAACCACAACCTGCTAGATAAAAATACATTGGGGCAGAACTGAAATATGCTTGCAATAAACCTCAAAAGAATGTAAAGCAAATAAAAATTTAAGTTGTTTTAAATCCCAAAGCAAATTATAAAAAAACATTAAAATGATCATGCTAATGTAATTTAAACTACAAGAAAAATGTTTTTTTCCATTCATGAGTCCATAGTGTTTTACATAAAACAATTCAGAAAGTGTTCAGTATCAAATGTGCAAAGGTTCAAATTCCATCTAAGGACAGTGCCCAGTGAATAATCCCTGCAAATTAAATACAATACCTGAAACCTCAGTGTCTGAGGTATGTAGTATCTCCTCCCAGCCATCAGTAGTTTTGGGTACAGCCATGTGCACTGATGAAAGCTGAGGAGGCCCAGAAGATGGGAAAGTGGATTTTTAAGTAAAAAGCCTCTTCCTGGGGCTGTCCTGTAGATCATTAAGGCATTTAGCACCATGTTTTTTGCTATCAGACATGTCAAACTTTTACCCCAGTATCTCCACATAGACCTTGGGAGGAAGGTAGTTTTTTGGACCATCTTACAGGCTATGCAACTGCTGCTGAATGAAATGCATCAGAGAGCAGACTTAAGTATGCTCAAACACTGTCTGCTGATTATCCAAACTCTCTACACAGTTTTGGACCATATAATCATCACTGTCTTAGTGCATGGGCTTGAGTCAGAACAAATGCCCTATGTAGGTACCCACTACCAAGACATAACCTAAACAGACTCTTTCCACACTCTTTCAATATTAAATTTATACCCTCTACTACCCAGATTCATATACATGTCAAACACCAAGGCATGAAGCACACGCTCCCAGGTTTATGTCAGAAACCATGACAAGCTATTCACATCACCTCAGAACTCTGAATCAACAAAATTGCCCTCAAAAATATGACAGTATATAGGGCCTAGGTGGATGACATGTAGAACCTATGGGAGACTCGGTGATGGTCAGTTTGTGCCACTTGTCTTCAAGGCCAAAAAGTGATCCCTGACTCTATTTTACTTAGTAAAATAGATGCAGTCATACTTATTCTGTTTCTTTCTCAAAGGTTTGCACTACCTCAAACCTCACTTTTTTACTCATCTTGTATAGAAGGGACAATGTAAGGTAGAGATATACCCCTGATAATTTTGCTGCACTGAAATCAGACATTACAAATTCTGGTAAAATATTTTACTTGAAGGCTTTGTGTTGCCATACTTACTAAACTTTGTATTCAGAACATATCAGGCATCTTGCCGTCCTGTTCTACCACTTCACCTTTCACACACCATCTGAATGCTAAGAGACTTTTCAGGAGGATTTCAGGAAAATGCATATCAGGGGACCAACAGATCTACAGCCATGGATAAAGAGCACTGCAGAGTCCACAAATCCATGTGGTCACATAGAAGAGTAAAGATAAAGTATTTCTTGTAACTGACCATGAAAAGGCATTAACAGTTTTGAAATGTTTGCTTTTTTATAATAAACCACTAAAAAAGCAATTAAAAATATTTTTGATGTATCATTCTTTATCCCTAAAATTTGTATCATTCTCATTCATCCTCAAAATCAGAATTGTTGAAAAAGAAAGTAGAGGTGAGAGAGAAGATAAAAAAAGATAAAGAAAGAAAATAAGGGAAACCCCCTAAGTATTAAAGTCTTCAAATTTAAGAAGTGCTGCCGAAATTTCATGCTTTTCCAAATCTCGCAGTTTATACATGCCCTTTTATTTCCTTCTTCCGACCAATTCACAGCATCAATTCAGACCACAGGCTGCAGAAAAAGTGTACTCAGTAACAGAGCAAAGATTTCAGAAATCCCATCTCCAAACCAAAACCAAGAACATAAATCAGAAAAGTGTAAGAGGAGAATTTTTGTTGTTATCTTCTCACTAAAATGATTATGTCACCTTTCATCTTACTGAACAGTTCTTCATTTCAGAGACACCATCAGTAATATATTGAATTATCAACATATTAAGACACACTGACTGTGAAGCAAGAAGGTAAAATGAGGCTGCTAGAAAGAAAACATAAAGCTGCAGTGATGAACCTACAGTGTTCATCTCTTCAGGCTACGATATGCTTAATTACCCTGATGTCAGGAAGCATTAGTTTTCTCCTTTCCCCCTTGTATTTTAAATTTATCTCTCGTACACTTCATTGTTTCCTTTAATCACAATTACAGTTTTTAAAAACCTTGTTTTCATACCTTCCTGTCTTCTTTCTTTAATAGATTGAAATATTGTAAAATGGAGAGAAAGAGACAAAACACACAGTGTTTATGAATATATATGTCTAATGGAAGAGAAATCACTACGATCACTTAAACAGGATTTTGTAAGAACATAATTTAGATGGAGCAAGTGATATGAGAGTGCGCCACATTAATTTTGAAGTAGCAGTCATCCAAACTCACTATGCTATAATAGACAAGTTGCATAGAATAAATTAGCAAACATCAGATACAGCTCTCCTCACATCAAAAACATTGCCTGAATTAACATCAGGCAAGAGGGACAAGAATCAACCAGCTGGTTCTTGAATTACACAAAGACACATTATCACTTCTTTATGAACGTGAAGTAATAACTGAGAAGAGCTAATTTCAAGTGACAATACATAAATATTCAAATTTTAATTGCATGTCCTGAAAACAGTGATGAGTAAGAAGTGAAAGAGATTTGACTGTATGAAGAAAATCATTAAAAAGAAGATAATTTACATTTACCTCTTGAAATTATCTTGGAGTACACATTACAAAATTGTAAAAACTCAAATGTTGTCACCCTCACAGAGTAGTTTTTTAGCTAAAAATCAGTTACAAGAGAATAGGAAAAAACTGCTTGTGAACATCTGCTTTCTTCTGGTGTTCTTTAGGACTAAATTTATTCACACAACACAAATCATAATTTTTGACCAGTAAACTATCTCTTGCAAAAGAAAATGCTAGAAATATTTGGTCAAGTTTCAGTTTGCATTGGTATTTGTGTTTCTAGCCTTAATCTTTTCCAAACATAATGAACATTCCAGTCAGCAGAAATAACACAATGCAAATTAAGCATCACACAGCATAAATAGCAAATTACTATGTACATATTTACAATGTGATATGTGTGAGAGGGACCACATGAACAAATCCCAGGCTAAGATCTAATGGCACAAACCATACCTTGAATCACAGTGATAAACAAATGTATCATGAAAGCTTAATCACTAATTATTTGTGACTGGAAAACGTGATTTTGTTTGTCAAGCTAACTGCTGTGAGTCATTCACTTGCTCTGAGTAGAAAAACATAATCAAGTCATTGATGCTTAACTTAAGCCAGTATTTGCTGAACTCAGTGGGATTATGTGACTGAAGAATGTGGGGACCTGATCCATGTGTTACCATCATTTCTAATTAACCAGACTTGAGAGGTGGAGCTGAGCAAATGTCTTGAAGTTCAACAAGGCCAACTTCAAGGTCCTGCACCTGGGTCTGGGCAATCCCAAGCACAAATACAGACTGAACAGAGAATGGATCAAGACTAATCCTGGGAGAAAGACTTGGTGGTGTTTGTGGACAAAAGACTCAATATGGCTCAGCAATGACCGCTTGCAGCACAGAAAGCCAACTATATTCTGGTCAAAAAAGCATGGCCAGCCAGTCAAGCAAGGTAATTTTGTCCCTCTAATCTGCTCTTGTAAGACTCTGCCTGGAGTGCTGTGTCCATCTCTGGGGCCCCCAGCAAAAGAAGGGCACGGACCTTTTAGAAGGAGTCCAGAGGAGGGCTACTAAGTTGATAAGAGGGCTAAAGAACCTCTCCTATGAAGACAGCATAGGAGAGCTGGTGTTGTTCAGTCTGGAAAAGAGTACCTGAAAGGGGCCTATAAGAAGGTTGGAGATGGACTTTTTGCAAGGGCATGTAGTGATAAGATAAGGGGGAATGGTCTTTAGATGAAAGAGGGTAGGTTTAGAATAGATATAGAAAAAATCTTTTACTGTGAGTGTGGTGAGGTGCTGGAACAGATTGTCTAGAGAAGCAGGGAACGCCCCATCCCTGGAAGTGTTCAAGACCAGACTGGATGGGGCTCTGAGAAGCCTAGTCTAGTGTAAAGTTCCCTCCCTAATGCAGGGGGGTGGGAACTAGATGATCTTTAAGATCCCAAACCTTAAAACCAAACCATTCCGTGGTTCTATGGTTCTAAGCAATTCTTGTGGTCATCTCCCAGACAAGTACACAAGGCTCCCTTCTACTGCCCCATGATGTCTCCTCTTCAGTCTGTCTTGCTTGGCTTTGACCATGAAAGGTCAATGTCCAATGCAATTTACATATCACTTTGGGTATATCTAACCTTCATTTCCTCATCTGAAATATAGATGCAACAGTTTTTACGAACTAAGTTTTGTATGTAAGGTGTGCTTCACTAATGTCTTAAAATTACTTTGAGTTCCACTAATGGTAAATGATAAAATGAATTTAAGTATAAATTTGTCACTGTAATTTTTGGGATAATAGTCCCTCAAATCCCATGAAAGCTCTCAAGTCATGCTTTAAATCAAAAAGAAATGCATAGGTAGATGTATTTTTCTCCAGTCTGAATTTCTTCCCACATGTTCTTTCGTTTTAAAAGCACACTGGGTTTTGGTGTGTTGCTTATTTTTGTTTTTTTTTTTTAAACTCCACTTCGTGAAAGACATGAGATGTGTTTCTTCTATCTATAGCAGTGCTAAATTTTTTGAGAGCAATTATGTTATAGTGCAGTTCTTTAGCATGTGCTTCATGGCTCTCATTTACAAAAAGAGGCAAAAATAAATCAAAATAACCTTTGAAATACTAACAGTCTTGGCCAATTAGGTCCTTTTTTTTTCTGCATTTTTACATTTAAGGAGAAGACACATATTTGAAAGGGAATATTTTCTGGCTAAACTAATGCTCTTTCTTTACAAAGTTTGTCTTGGAATTTTGAACAAACCTGTAATATCTTAAAAGATAAGCTTATTATTCTGAATGCAAGTCGTAATGGATATTAATATACAATGAGTTTCAAACACTGCATTGTCCATAAATAAGTTTTAAAGTCTTCAGGAATATTTCAACATTTTCCAACATAAGTCAAAGTTGAGCAAGTCAACAGAGAAAAAGAGCAACAGAACAGGTGGAGCAGATAGATTTCCACAGCTGGCAGCAGATGGATACCTAAACATTGCTGTGTGATCTGAGAAATAAGCACCCAAGACTATTTTTATTAAAAAAAACAAACAAACTAAAACCAAAACAAACAACCCCTCAAAAAAAAAAACAAAAACAAAAAACCCAACAAAAAACCCCCAAAAAAACCCAAACCCAAACCAAAACCAAAGAAAAAACACAATGTAAAACCCAACTAAAAAAATAAACAATTAAAAAAATCCTACTACATAACTTTTAAATGTCACCATGCAACGAAGAAAGATAAATTTAAATGTGGCAAATAGATAGCCATTCCTCCTGCAGGGAACACCATGAGATTACTGATCCAATAAGGTTTTTTTCTTCTCTGATGAAGGTGTGGCCCTGTTTTCAAAGGGTATTCATATGACTTTGACGGCTGTTCATGAGGACCTCATGATTTTAATTGTTTTCATATTTTTCCACTGCACACCTGGAAGGGATGTCTGGTGTTCCACTGTGAGCAGAGTTCTTGTGCTGGAGTTGTGGCTCATGTACCTAGTGCCAGAAGCACTCTGCACTCCCAAGTTATTTATTTATACACAGCCAGAAGGACTACAGTGGGGAAAAAAGGTCCTAATTTTGAAAGATTTGCTTTTTCATTCAGTATAGCAACACAGAAAGTTCCCAGCTACTAATCAAAACTGCAGGTTTTTAGGGGGCTTATGTTTGGCCAAATATAGGCTAATTTTCCTTCAGTCTGCACGAGTCATATAATTACAGAGTTTTTCTGTCAGACTTCAATTCCTGCTCCAAAGAATGGGCTGAAAGAAAGAAAGGAAAGAAAGGAAAGAAAGAAAGAGAGAAAGAGAAAAAGATCAGCAGAGTTTTTAAAACTGAAATACACTTTTTTCTGTCTTCTTTCTGAAGAACGTTGGTTGAAATTACTGTCATCAGCACTACTTTACAATAATTACCAATTCATGCTGAGGCAGTCTTCTGGCAGAGAATATTTCAGTACAAATGATTCCATTTTAGGAAAGACCTATCCCATTGAAAACAGAATCTTTTTCAAATAATGAGTGAGTAATGAGGCTAGGCAGTGCTAGCAGCCCTGCCAATTATATGATCAAGACTATTACAACTAAAAGGAGTCTAGAAAAACAGATTCACTTTGCTAAGTTACATAAACTTACTATTCTGTTGCTGCATTGCAATGGTACCTTGTAGTGTTTCTCAGACGATGTTGTAGTGGCTTCCTCCAACAGAAAGAAAGAATTTGGGTTGAAATAGCTTTACAAAAGTTACTCTTTTGAGGAAAGTGCTGGAGTCAGGAAGAACAGATCAAGGACAAAAATTGCTCTACTGCTTTAATTTGAAGCGATTCCATATCTTTTCAGATTTACTGCCTACTATTGGACATTTGACATGACCCAGATAACACCTTCCTTCCAACCAGATTCTTTGTAGGGGCAATTCTAATTATACCATGATCTTTATAAAGAAATATATAATGTATTATTTTTACTATAAAAGAAGATTTTAAATGTAAAGATTAAGAAGATGAGAAAAAAACTTCCAAAACTGGAACACTTTGACAGCACTTTTTTTTAACAACTTATTTCCACATACTGAGGTGCTATCAGAAGGCAATTGGCATGAGGGGTAACAATGAACACTTGATTTTCCAAGTCTGTTTTGCTAAAAGGCCTCATGTGCTAACTCTGAATTCAATCTAGAGAGAAAAAATAACTTAAAATATTAGGAAAACACCCTTTTGTCTTCCTGAGAGCAGTGGTAAAGAATATATGAACTTAGCAGACCTGCTAAGTATAAAACCTTGAGGTTTTATAAAAGGCTCTCTTCTTGCCCCTCTCAGTGTCCTACAGTCAAATGTGGTCAGTCTTTCCACAGCTCATGACCAGACGAATGGAAGTTATTTTCTAATTTGAATTATTCAGAGTTTTACAGGGAAAGGCAAATTATTAACTTCCCCCACCCCTCCCTGTGGCATTCTCATTAGTTTCTTTGTTGCTATCATTTTATATAACCATGTCCCAGTGGTGCAGTCTTGGCTTTTCAGTGGAGCAGCAACTGACGAAGAGTCCAAGATTCCTCATGTTTCTTTCTTCAATGGCAACCCTACAGAATTATGGCTGAAATTAGTGCTTATTTTCACAGGATCAGCAGTCATGCTGGTTAAAACATCATATCTTACTTCAGAGCACAAAGGAGCTGAAGAGCTAGTGGCAGATGGTGGGGACAAGCCTGCCTAATCCAAGTTTGGTGCAGTTATCAGGAATATTGTATAATGTAAGGGCTTTAGCATAATTTAAAGAGGAATTCATATGAAGTACATTCCGGAAGCTAGCTATTGCTGTAATTTTTCATGCCAGTGGACATCTTGCTATCTATAAAACATCTGTGCATGACTTTTGCCCTCAAATGTTGTCTTATTTATGAGGAAGAACATATCCTAGCAGTTGTCCATAATGAATGCAAGATTAGGGCCCAGCTGCTTTTTCTGTACAGCAAATTTCTTTACTGCCTGGAGTCAGATTGCCATAAAAACAGGCTGAGGTCAGGCAGGACTTGCTACATGCTTGTGAGCTGTGAGGAAGGGCCATCTTCCAAGATATGTTGTCCTGTTTCTCGCTGCTGTCCTATTTTGGTATCAATATTTCCTATTAGGAAAAATCCATGAAACCGTTGGTAGTCCAAGGGAAGAGAGGGAAAGGGTTCATTAGACTGTAAAAGGTTTTTGTTTTTTTTTGGACAGGAAGACTCCCTCCTTCCTGAGTCTGGCTAGAGAAGTCTTCCCTAGCTCAAGTCTCCAGTGTGATGGGTGCTGTGCATCTCAGAGATGTGCAAAGAAGCTTCCCATGAAGAAAAACCCGTTGTCCAAAGAACTTAGATGAGGGTGAGATGTCTTGTGGAGCCCCCTCTGAGCAGGCCAGTGCCTGTGGAGAGCACACTGATGCAGGAGGCATGGTTTGCTGCTGTCCAAGCCAGCACAGGCAGTGACTGAGGCTGCTCACTTCTGGAGATGGGCATGCAGGAAAGAGCAGGGGAGTGTGCCTGGGGGCTTTCACAGCTCCTGCGACATTTTTGAGATGTGGGTCATCCTGAGCTGGTCCAGTGCCATGGCATCCAAGGTGCTTTTAAGAAGAGAGTTTGAATCTGATGCAGACCATATCCTGTGTTTAAGTGTCATTGGTGGCCAAGGCAGCTGGGGCACATTTCAGAACAGCCAAGATGAGAAGAGCATGTAGGCAGTGTGGGATCCTGGGATTAATAACAAGCTCTTTTCTCATGTAATGCAGTGTCTCAGGCACTCCTTGGGAAACCACTGCATCTGGAGTCATAGAGATAAGTTTGCACTCATTTTAAGGATACTTTTACAGAGTGATGGGATTATCAAAACAGTATTTGAAACGAATAATTCCTAGGTCATATCTGAAGTATTGAGCACAGAATTAGCATAACCAGATAATCAGCCAATATGAAAATGTATAAAAGTTTCCATTTTGCCTTTTCCCAGCTGAAGATAAGTAAGATGAGTAGCAAAATTTGCACTTCTCACTGTTGTTTACTCTTGTGACCATTAGGTGATGAAGTAACATCTGCTGGAGAAATGGAAACATTCAACTGCTATCGACTTCCTGAGCAATACCATATGGGTAATATTTACTCAACAGAATTATACTTGGCTTATCATTGCTGCTAAGCATTTTATACAGAACATGATAGAAAGGTCACTCAGACTAACTGGATTTTAATGGTAATAAGGACAACAACCTAGTAGTGGCAAATGATAATAATTGTGTGTGCAATCAGATACATTTTTTCTAGTTAGGTATAATAGTATTTTGTAAGCATCAATAAAGACAGTGATATCATTTACTTTCTCTTCATGCAGAGGAGATGTAGAGATTTCCAGAACCCTCAGGGCAATGTGCTCCTGAGTGCATTATGAGACTGAGACTATTTGTGCCTGCAACTGGTTATTCAGGCATTAGTCCAAAGGAAATGACATTTCATGGATCTGCATGCTAAACACAACAGCCATTATTCACACTTCTTCAGAGAAATAAACATAAAACTGACTTCTGGGAAAAAAATGCTTTGAGATAACTTGTGAATTCTTTTAATAACTTGTGGTATAAACACTGCTCACCATTCTGATAATTGGTTTTGACAGGACTTTCTGAATTATGAAAAAAGAGATAAACAGGCAACTTAGTGAGTGATGGGAACTGAGTTAATAAACTTGGAAAACTGACTAGTTCATCTAAGATGTGCAGAGTCAGAAAAACACCTCACAGGAAAGCTGTGAAACTTAAAAGACAGAAATAAATGTCTTAAATGTAAGAACTTCATTCATGTATGTCACATTGCAGCAAAATGCATAATCAACGTAATGCATGATGTAGTGATTTTTAAGACTACACTTCTAAAAGAACAAATGGAATGGGTATTTTGGGGGAGTTTCATTTTCTGTTTGCTTTGGAAGGTTTTGTATTTAGCACACAGAAGAAATCGCAGAAAAAAAAAAAGAAAAAATCAGAGGTAACATTTGCTACAAATTACATAGAAATTTATTAGAAATATATGTATTTGCTGAGAGTGTGCTTTGTGTTTGTTGTTTTGGGGTTTTTGGTATGGAGAAAGAAAGAGAAGGATTTTATGCTTGAGGAGAACAGCTGAAGACTTGCCTCATTTCCCCCAGATATTCTGAAAGTATTTTAGCGTTATAAAGGAACACTTGGCATTTGAATCAATTGTCCTTGCAATGTGTCTTGTGGCCTGAGTGCCCTGACATATCTCAGCTGCTGCCCAACCTGAAACACTCCTCGCCTCTAACTCCTGTTATAAATGTCTCCCTTCGTCTCCACAGATGGATCTAATGCCCAGCAACCTGGCTTACAAAAGAGCTGTAGAAAGCTGAAAGCTGTAGCGAGGGTAGAATCATTGAGATGGGAGCATCCATAGCTCAAGCAGACAGATGCACTCACATGCTGAACACTTATAGGGAGTAAACAAGAAGAAAAATGGAAAGCCCAGAATTGCATTTATTTACCTGAATATATTCTTTCCAAAATTAATAAGAGGACCCATAAAGAAAGTCATCTTACTCTATAAACTAATGGATTCAGTGATGACAAGAACCAAATCTGCTGTTTTAAGATAAAAACAATCTTAGAAAATGCAGCAGGGGAAGGGAGTCTGCAGTTCTCTGGAGAGTGGACATAAAGGTCTAGTTCATACCTCAAAACTCATACAAATCCTTCAAAACAGCTTATTTATTTGTGAAAATAGTGCACCATGCAATGAATCCAAAGAGGCTTTCCTAAATATCGACTTTCACAGACTTCACTTGGATAAAGCCAGTGCCAACCACGGGGTATTTTGTTCATTTAACCTTTACTGCAGAAAATTTTAAGGCATTGTCCCCAGTTTGCACATTACTGTAGAAGCAGTCAGAATCTGACAGGAATTTATAAAAGCAAATGTAACATATAACTCACAGAGCTAGCTTTGGAATCATTCTGCTCTCTTATTAAATCAGTACAATTGGGACATAGGCAGTGTAGTCCTCTCGTGTCTCCAGATCTCAGCTGATGGGTGCAGACAATGCAGGGTGTTCAGTGGAGAGTCTTGAGGGAATTGTGTGCCATGTGTAAGAGCAATAACTTGAAGTTTTGAGACTTGGGGTTTGCATAAACTGAAAATTTAAAAGACAGATATTAAAGGTAAGGGGAAAAAAAGGAAACAGATTAATGTGGCAGCTTTTAGATAGCCAAACAGAGACAAATATTTCCATAAAAGAGGATAACTACAGATTAGAGGACATACTGTAACAGAAGAATAGAATAGAATAGAATAGAATAGAATAGAATAGAATAGAATAGAATAGAATAGAATAACTATTTCAAAATTATGAAATTTGCATCAGCTGTAGTTGTTGGTGTTTCTAGCATAATAAAACTGCTTTGAGAACACTGTTTGCATCAGTAAAAAATCACATAGAAAAAAACTCACATGAATAGGTTAAGAACCCTAATAAACCCATTTTGTTAGAAACCACGTTGCATTTTATTAATCCTGTTTAAAATTCCATGTTTATATTCCATTAACTGCCAATATTATTATAAACTTGCCTGAATACTCAGTAGAGGAACTTTCTTAAGGTGGAAAAGACCTATTTAGTTTGATTTCTACTGATGTTCTCATTAATCAACAACAATGCTATTTTAACCCAATTATTTGGAGTAATTTTCTATGTTTCTGTGTTTTCTTATCTGGGAAATCCTTGAAGTATTTGCCTTAGTGGATTCCACTAGAGTTTTTATTTGGTGATAAGAAAAGCACACTCTGTCAAATGTCATATTTGATGAAGATGTTACCATTTCTGTTGCTGAAAGATTTTTATTTTGTTGTGCTCTAATTTAGTTGAGAATACCGTCTGCCTTTGCTCACCATCAATGGGATAACTAAGGCTGTCAAACAACTAGGTCTCCAAAGAGATCTAGACAGCTTATCGAGATTAAAACATACAGAATCATTCTGAACAGAACAGCAGTTCATTGATCAGTCCTATCTCCATTTCTACTGTTTTCAGCTATTTGTGGGGCTCCATGCACAGTCTCGGAGTATTTCAGTAGAACTTGTCCTTTCCTGTGGCTGGACTTCATTTTAACTTCAAGTGCTGCTCCAGTTTCAGCATCCATTTGTGACTTTCTAATTGCCAACAGGGTCCCAAACTCTCACTGCCCTTTCTGCAAGCTCTCAATTTGCCTTTAGCAAGCCCAGAAACTTCTTTTTAAAAAAAAAATTAAAAAAAAATAAAAATCTAGCTCCTCCCATAAGGACAGTTCCATTCTCTTCCTCTTACTTTTCAGTTGCACAAATAAAGATTTGTATTAATAATCTAAGTAACTAAACAGACAAAAACTCACAGCAAAAGTTTGTGATTTAGAATCTCCTTTTAGCATTTCTTTTTTAGGTATCTACACTTCTGGAAACCTAATGAATACAGGAAATTCAGATTCTCTCCTTTTATTTTTTTTCTTTTTTTCACTGAAAGAAGGCTACCAGTTCTTTAGGTTTTCTAGTGCAGTTTGGTAGAGTGCTAATGGAACCAAATAAGGAAGAAAGATGTTTGGGCCTTAAAGAGCAGGAACACCTCTTTGGGAATACTAATTGGACCTAAGGATGTAAAAAATTTCTTCACCAAAGATAATAGTGTAGCCAAATAGAACAACTAGGGAGGGAGGAACTGTTATCACCAGCTGCATTCTCAGAAAACTTAGAAGAGTTGCTGCATAATTGTTTCTGAGATCACCACATTGAAAACATGAAAAACCATGCTAAATACCCATTACTGCTCACTCAGCATCATATATCATGTAAAAAATACTTTATTTACATGATCATTGTGTCCCTACCTCAGGAATATATCTACTATTAAAAACCAGACACCCTAACACCAGCCCCAGAATAGTTTGAGCATTTCAGAGCATCAGCAGAGAAGCACAGCAGAGTATTCTCATCTGGCTGAAGTATGAGCATATTCCATGAAGCACAATTCAATAGGTAATCTTGCCACACAGTGTTAGGAAAAGCTGTGCACGAAAGCATGGAATAAAAAGTTCACATGCTGCCTATTTCAATGTTACTTAACATAAAAAATGGAATATTTCATGAAAAGAACCAAACTAAACCAGAAAACACCAAATCAGCTTTTCTTACAAGTTCTGTACCATCATATCAGTTATATATGTGTCTTTTTAGTAAAATTTTCATCTGCCAAAAAAATCTATTTGACCAACCTTGAATAAATAACCTCATGAGCGTTTTGCATTGGTTTTGATTTTTTAATAGTTCCTTCCTGATCCTAAACTGTGTTATCAGAATTACTTTGAGTGTCTAATCAGACATATCAGTCAAGCACCTTCAAGCACTGTGTTACCCCAATTATGGGTGCCCCTCACTCAACAGCCAGCTGCAGTCAATTGCAAGTCCTTCAGAAGAAAAGATGCATGTGTAGAGGAAGAGGAGCATTTACAAGTCAAATTACGGCCCTGACTCTTACAGCTGATCAGATGAAGCCCTGAAGAATGAGATTTGATTATAATCACAGTCCTAATGCAGAGCTGAAGTGTTACCAGGGCATGCTGAGGGCAATGAAATTTATCCTGCTCTATTTGGACTTAGCAGATGAGAAAGGAAACAGGGTGACTCAATCCCCATATGTTTTTAGATGCAGGCAGAAGAATGCCTCCCCAAAGTGAGGTTAAAGAATACCTCTGAACAAAACGTGGCTTGCTTTATTTAAGGCTCTGGTTTTAAAATGCGCATTTTTCTGGTGATGGAAAAAGAGGTAGGCGTTTAATACTAATTACGTGAATGCTTCTTTTGCTTTTTCCCTTTAGCTGGGAATGGAGACAGAGTGACTGAGGGTGGGAAAGGAAGAGGTATGTTCAGAAGCATTGTTTTGTACTTGAATTTGAAATATTTGATATTTAAAAACAAGTTTGTCCATTCAATTCTGACTTTTATTGTTACTGTAACACTGGATGTTTGAGTTGCTACTTCTCTGTGATTCTGCTCCTGACTTATTCTGTGTTTTAATTTTATTGAGATACATCTCTCCTGATGGCACACGAAAAAGGAAGATTTTCCTCTAGGTAATTATGAATTAGACAATTGCTATTTATGTTACTGCAGTAAACTAGAGACATTAGGTCTAGACCAGCAACAGGAATTGTTAGCATTAAATTGAGACACGAGATATAAATTAGCCCTGCTCCAGAAAGTTTGTAGTCCAGTCATGAGACGAGAAACAGGCAACAGCAGATTAATAACCGAGGCAGTCAAATTATTGTTGATGCAGTTCAGTGTGCAGAGAACAAACTGTTGTCAAGAGCTTTTAGGCATCCAGACAGAAGGCATTTTCAAGGCTATTTGCTAGTGGAATTAATGCGTGTTCGGAAGAACCTAATGGAGGCCAGATATAAACAGAATGCAGTGTTTTCACTTTTTTCTCTTAAATATATTTTTCAGAAAAGGGTGTTACTGTTTTACCCCTCTCATTTGGACAAAATTTGTGCCAATATTTATAATAATGGGAGATTATGCAATTTTTGAAACCCTCAACCAGAAGTATATATTCTTCCTACTATTCATCTCACTAATGATATTCATTTCTTTTGCCAGCCTTTTGCCAGTCTGTTGTTCAAAATGTGCCAGGTGGATTTTAATGCCAGCTGAAAACCATCCTTTGAAATGATTTATCCAGAAAAATATGCTGTTAAACACAGTGAGACATACCAGCAAGCAATCAGCCACCTACAGTGCTAAGTTTATATCAAAGCTAAGAGGAATCATTAGGAACCTAATAGCCTTTGCACTCTGCTACGTGTCTTCAGGTGAGGGATAACTGAGGATAGTCACAAGCTTGTAAAACACAAGTCATATTAGGCCAAAAACAATGTCTGAATAGCATTGTTTTCCTTCAAGAAATGTCTTAATGCAGCCTGGATATCCCAATGTGATGGTAAAATAGTGATCAGTTCCTGTGAGCCTTCAAAATGCTTAACCATTCATGACTTGGTTTTTTTTGCTTTAAACTTACACCTCAGGGGAAACTCTCTAAAAAGCAAACTTAAATACATGAAGATATAGGATTTGTTGCTAATCTGTTAGTAATCCTATAAGACTAGACAAGGTAGTCTTCCTTCAGGAACAGACTGCTCCAGCACAGTTTCCCCTGTGCAGCCCCAAGTCCTGCAAACAAACCTGCTCCAACATGAGCCTGATCCAATGCAGTTTTCACATGGGCTCATAGCCTTTTCAGGCCATCCACCTACACCAGTGTGAGGTCCTCCATGGGTTGCAAGCCAGTTCCACCATGGACTCCCTTAGGCTACAAGGGAACATCCTGCTTCACCATGGTCTTCACCATGGGCTGCAGGGGAATCCCTGCTCTGACATCTACAGCAGCTACTCCCCTCTTTTACTGACCTGGACACCTGCAGAGTTGGTTCTCTCACATATTCTCACTCCTTTCTCCATCTGTAATTGCTCCTGCATGGTAAGTATCTCCCTACTTAAATCTGATATACCAGAGATGCTACCACCATTGCTGATGGGCACAGCCTTTGCCAGTGGTGGGTCCAACTGACGCTGACCCCATTGGACATAGGAGAAGCTTCTGGCAAGCTTCTCACAGAAGCCACCCATATAGCCTCACTCCACACAAACCCAGTACAGCTGTGGACACAAGAAACAGACACAGCAGTCCAAGTGTGGCCTCACCAGTGCTGAGTAGGGTCATTCCAGTATAGGTTAGTCTTACCTCCATACAAAAACCACTACTACATTCAAAGTACTTATCTAAGGATTGTGCTGAGTTAAAAAAAAATTCTTTCCTATTAATTGTTACTTCCTTTAAATAGTAAAATAATGCTACTGAGAAGCCTGTATGGGGTCTGTCTATACAGTAATTACAGTGTACTTTCAAAATTGTGACAACCATTTTACACCAGGTGATCTGAAAAAAAATCAATGTGTTTATTTGATCATTTCGGTTCTATCAATCCATCCAGAGCAGACCTATTTCCTATGTTTATTTTTGAAAAGAAATTAAAATGAATGATCTTTCTAGGTTTTTGCTACATAAATTATCAGTAGGTGTTAAGCCTGACTTTTCCTTCAGATAATGAGACAATTGATTGGAAGTTAAAAAGATACTTGTGCAGAAGTTCTAGATGTCCTGCAGCAAAGCTTAACCCACAGAAAGCCATCATTTGGGCAAGAACAATCAATAACTCAGTTTGGATAAATAACATTATTCACAAAGCTCCTTTTCACTGCTGTGCTTAGGGACATCATGCAATGTATCTGTGGTCATCTATAAAAGCCCTAGAAAAAGCCAGTAATAGCTAGAGTTGTCATAAGAATTGGTGAATCACTGAAAGACAGATCTTTCTCAGTTGTGTTCCCACTTTGAGTGCCAAGGCAACCTAATGAAGAAGTGCATGTAGAAAGCTGTGCATTCATTTTCACTACACCAATGGATTTTATTGAACATTTTAATTTTGAAAGTTTCACCATGATATTGCAGATGTGAGTTTGACTTTGTCCTGTTTATGCTGCTCGGTAGGGAAAGTGCAGGGTGGGTTCTGCTGGCCTATTTTATCATCATCTGCTTCTAAACCTGAAGATTTTTCTAAATCATTTGTCAGTCCCATTTCTGTCAGAAAACAGGAGGTTTACCATTTCAAGCTTTTAAAATCTTTATACATACCCACTATGTCATGGTCTTCGCCTGTCCTTGGTGTGCTGGTTGAGGAAGTGCAGTTGGTCTGCTACATTAATTTTTAGAAATGTTATTTTAAAACACAGGACCATAAAGTTTAGTAGAGACTACAGTGTGCTCATGATGCTTCAGTCAAGAAATCCTTTTTAACAAATGCCAAAAGAATACCTCATAGATAAGCTTTGAAATTTATAAGGCCACTGCACTACCAAATAACAATCTCAATTGGGAAAAAACTTGAGAAAGGCCTTTTCCTTTGTTTTGTGTTTTTAAAACTGAAAGTTGTCTGGAGCATATAAAGGTTCTTAATCCAAATGATGTCTAAAGTATAGGACCAGTATCAGTGCAGCATGCTTCTTGAGAAGGGTTTCCTTTCAGAACTATGAAGTACAAAGTATATGAGTTATTAATTCTTGATCTACTTTTCAAATATTTAAATGCTGGGATTTGCTGTGGTGTAACATTGATTTAATAGAGACTGTTTCTAGTTAGGGAGAATGAGATCAAAGTACGTCCAGTAATAAAATTGATTCTGTTGATTTCACCAGTACCTGAGTTGTAAAAAAAAAGCCCCAAAAATCCCACCTATATATCTCTTGTCAAATTTGAGCATAAATTATATTTGGGGACTCAATAAAAGTATTGGTTCTTTGGTTCATTAGCTTCACAAGAAAGAGTACAATGTCATCAAGCTGACCTTTTTACTGAATAACTGAGTGTTGAGTCAACACATTGTGTATCACAATACTAAATTTCAAACAGCTGTTTGAAAAAGAGTTAAGATTGTGAAGTGTAAGATGTCAAATAATAAGCAATGCCTGTAAAATGTTTAAGCCTCTGTGCACATCTCAGATAAGCAGTTCAGTACCAAGAGGCTGATAATCTGACTTCCCACAGACAAGTGGCAGAGCACACCTGCTGATGAGTTGCCTTATCTGTAGGGAAGTTGTTGCTTGTGACATTCTCACCTACAATTCTACTGATAGCAGGGTGTTTCTTTATTTATGAAAAGAAAAAAAATTAAAGAAGATGAAGTATGATCTCAGCATGAAATGTAAAGCTATTGCACAGTTGCAGCTTTTGGGACCAGAAGAGTTTTTAACGACTCCTCATAAGTTCATGTCTGTGATTCTCTAAGAATTTGCTAGTTCATACTTAGATGTTTGCAATGGGATGGTTTTATATTTTGAAAAAATATAGATGGGGAAAAACAATATGAACAAGAAGAGAGTTTGAAATTGCAGTAGTAAACAAGGCATAGGAACATAAGCTAATGACCGAAGATAAAGCAGAGGAATGAAAAGCCATTTAGTTACTCACAGCATAAAGTCCTTAATATGCAAACTTGAGCAAAGTGAAGCCTAATTCATAATTCTGATAATTCATAGTTTATTAAATATCACATTTTCTGTTGTTGCTATATTAGAGTCAATATTATGAGAAAGTGAAAAATGTCAGTTTTCTAAGATGTAATCAACTAAACTTGAAAAGGCGTGGAACCATTTCAGACTTGCTTCCTAATATCTTTGACATGCACTATTCTTCCAGCTACTTTTAAAACATGTGAAAAAGAAAAGAAACAAACAAATATTGATGCATTTAAATATTTATTTCCTATTACTTTTTGTGGGTTTTCATGTGTCAGGGCACATTCAACACATCAGTAAAGTGTGCTGCTGTCATACAAAACAGTTCTTGATTCTTAATTTGAGACAAAGATAGCTAAAAACCAGTTTTTAAAAACTCCTTTGAAGAAAAGAGCTAGAGTTAATCCTTCTTCCATTGAAAACAGTAAAAGCCATATGCAGAGTCCATCAGAGAGACATATAGATAATGGGGCTGTCTATACATAGAAGGCAACAGAGTCCTTGAATTGCAGTTAAATTCCAGACATTTTTCCTCAAAAAGGCCCAATAAAAAACCCTAAACAAACAAACAGACAAAATAGAAAACCCCCCAAAACCCCAAACAAACAAATTGAAGGGAAAGAAAAACAAACAAACAAACAAAAAAAAAACAGGAAAAAAAACTTGAAAAAAAAAAACAAAAGGAGGAAACCTGAAACTCATTTCATATAGCAGGTGAATCTGTACACTTTCCTCTTTGATCACATTATCACATTTCATGTATTCATTACCAAAATCACAAGCACTGTCTAGAAGACCAGATTAGAATAGGCTAGACTAGATTATTTCAATCTAGTTCCTCTGTACTGAAATATCCTAAACACCTGTAGTACATACAGCTCTTGTGGCAATTGGGAGATGCATAATTGGAAAAACTCTGTCTTTTATTCGATAGCAAATATGGAATTAAGTTTAGTCTAACCACATGATCACGGTTCCTTTATACTTGTCAGCACTAAGTTGATGCCAGTAAAATAATAGTCATCATCTTATGGAGATTTCAGAGGCGATTCCTTAGCAAATATTTTTCATCTTAAAAAGTATATTGTGAAACTTGAAGCTGATTCTTGCATCAGACACTCAAACTTATCACTGCTGCTATTCAGATTATGAAATTAACCTGCCAGAGGCATATTATTCATTACCCAGAGATAATGATATTTTTGCCTTGATACTTAGAAACTAATGCAGCTACTTCTATTTGTGCTACCATAGGTTTTATGTGTTCGTGCATGTGCACTGCTTGCTCCTCATTGAATGTATTTTGCATCAATTTCGAAAGTGAAGCCCACAAATCTGCCTTTCTTGGAATGTGAAGAGCCCTATATCCTGTGATTTTTTTTTATTTTTTGTCATAGGGTTTTGTGGGTTTCTTTTGTTGTGTGATTTTTTAAAATGTTAATATTGATAGAAGATGTTCTCCTGTGACAAACAACTGATGTTTTAGTGGCACCAGATTGCTTGAGAGTAGGAAAAGGATCATTTAGCAAAATGTAGCTGTGGCAGCAACCAGCATACTATTTATCACCATCTAGTGAAATAAGGTATTTAATTTAGAGCAACCTCAACAGTATGTGTTGAGGCTCTGGTGAAGCAAATTTATACTCTTTTATAATTTTCTTGCTGCCATTTATTTGACTTCAGCTATAAGGTCCACACAAATTCTGCTTCAGAGCAATTTCACATTAATCTGTAAACCCTATTCCTTGAACTAGAGAGACCCCTTAAATATCATAAAATGCTCCTGTTCTTCCTTGGTAAATTGACAGAATAAGCCTGTCAATTATCTTAGTCAATTTAAGAAAGTAATAAGACAAGAAAAATAAATATGTGCATACATAGAAAATGTACTGCATCATATTAAGAATCCAAAAAAAATTGATCAGTGGAAAGTTCATGTTGATCTCATACTTTTAATTAAATTATTAGGTTTACATGATTAAATCATGTATCTCAGCATAGAATAATTCATTTAAATTAGATTGTGAAACCTTAATGGGAATTATTTTGTGTTCATTTTTAATTAAAAAAAAAATTGAGGAAGAATGAATTTTCTTTCCATTCAACACATCTATTAGAATACCTTTCAGCAGATTTTAGCAAATTACTTTTGAAAAATCTTGTAAACACAGGCAGATGCAAAATTAGTCTGATGTGTGATGCAATGGTCCTGAACACAGAGAAGAAGTACAAAACAACTGGAATTAGAACAGTTAGATAACACAAGAAACTCTGGCCAGTTCAATTTCCATAATAAAGAAATATTTAATATTGTTGTATAAAAATGAGAATAGAAGTTGAAGCAATGTAAAAATCCCATTATGACTGGTTGAGAAAAGGTCATTAGGCTAGCTAAAAGAAAGTCTTCCAACTTTAATGCAAAAATAAAGTAACTGAAGAAAACTATTTATTTTCACATACACAAAAGGAGATTTTGTCAGTATATTTATCTGAGCTTTTGGAAAGTCTCACTTTGATGGAGAAAATTGGAAATGTCACTCTTATGAAAGCAAGGTATACTTACTGATAAGTTGATCAGCTAAGTACGCGGTATCTAAATTGCAAACATTTGGACCTACTTGAACTGCCAAGACTTCAGTGCAAGCAGTTCAGTTTTGTTCATTAGCCCCAAAGCTGAAAGGGCAGTACATAATTTCAGTTTAAAAGAGATTTTATCTGATTATGAGGAAAAACTCTGGTATGGAAAGAAACCACTATGTTCAGTTGCTGAAATGAAGATTAAACAGTCTGCACATGACTAGTTTAAAAGGTCCTTGATATTGGGAAAGGAGAATTTCATGCTCAGTTTCAGTATCAAACTGAATTAACTTCCATTAAGAATATGAAAAACTTTTCCAGCCACTCCTGGCATCTCTACTGAAAGTGATGTACGCCACAAGCAATTATTGTGACTATCTATATTTGAAAAGATACCCTGACAAACAAATTAGTATCCAAAACTTTTAATTGGTTTTCAGTACTTTGGTAATAAGCTAAAGCCAAATCACTGAAAGAAGATTTTCCAGTTGTGTAAATAGCTCTATGATTCATTCTGTAAATAAAACAGTGGTAACTGGGAAAGTCTAACTTTCATTATCTATTCAAGTAATTAAGCAATTCCAAATAGTTAAATGTGGCAAACATTTGCAAAAATTTTTATAGACAGTCAACGACAGCATAAAATAATTTCTAGAAATCTATAGCTTTGTAATTTCCTTAAATTCCTAAAGTTACTAGCTGTAATTAGTGCAAAATATTGTTTAATGTAATGTTCAATATAATTAAGAGATTCTGGCACGCAGTGCACTTCTGTGAAGGATAGCTCAATGGGCCCTATGGTGTCCACAAATTATGGACTAATGTGATTGACTTTTAGTCATATTTGTGTATCAGCCATATTTTGGTTGGTGCATGCCCGTCTGGAACTCAGCTGTTGAGCAAGATTTATGGCTCTTAACTATTGTGTGTTATCTTCTTCCCAGAGACCAGCTGAGGCCAGAAGCAGCAACCATGACTGTCACTGGTGTCTACTGCTTAAGAAGAAAAGGGGCAGGGAGGGTACACCACCACAGCAAGTGTGAAAACAATTAAAGCCTTCCTCACTGTGTTTCTCTGCTAGGTTCAGGGATTAAACAAATACTTCATGTATGCATGTACTATATTAGCATTGTCAAACTGGTACTAAAACTCTGATAATACTTAACATAACTTTATATTTTGATAGCTTGCCCACATATCAAAACTGTATTGCTGTTGATCAATGAATACTGGTTTCAGCTGCTGTACTTTTATTATAAAACACCTGCATTCTCTAAAATACCTTTTGCCTATGAAAACATCAAGATATCAAAGTAAGCTATCTTGCCTGAAGATAAATCACATTGTACTATACATTTTCAGATATAATTTTATGATACAAAAACATATGATTTAGAGGCAGAATTTTGAGGCTAACTAAAAATACATATTTTGTTTATTATAATTTATTGTAGTATTCAAAAACATGCAATCCTCAGACATTGAAATTATATTTTGTCTGTGGTGGGTTTTATATTTTTTTCCCATTTTGCACAGTTGAAATTCAACAATTCCCATAATAAACACTGCTGAATGTTTTGTTTCTTAGATTGGCTACATATGTTAATCTTGACATTTACCAGGAATAATTGACCTATATATATGTGAATACTTGCTGGTAAATGTAATTTTATTTTTTGTTTTGTCTTTTGCAAGATAGGTAATACATAAGACAGTTATTAACATTGTTTGCTGTTTGACCTCAATCATGTAAGTGATGATGCAAAAGTGAGAGGAGTAGTTGTCAAACCAGATTGTTGTGCAGCCATTGACAGTAACCTGGAAAAGACGGAGAAATGGACTGACAGAGGCCTCATGAATTTCAGCAAGTAGAAATGCCAAGTCCTAACCCTAGGGACAAATAACTCCAGTCACCACTACAGGCTGAGTATTGACCGGTTTGAGCAGTTTGGCAGAGAATTTTCTGGTGGTGCTGGTGGACTCCAAGCAGAAACAAAGCCAGCAATGTACCCTCATGGCTAAGAATGACAACCTACTGGGCTGCAACAGGAGGAGTGCTGCCAACAGATCAAGGGAGGTAATCCTTCCCTCTACCCAACCCCACTGAGACACATCGAGAGCACTGAGCTCACTGCTGAGACCCTCAGTTCAAGGCAGCAGTGGGCATGCTGGAGTGAGTCCAGTGAAAGGCTATGAAGATGAATAAACAACTGGAGTATATTTTTTAAGAGAATAGACTCAGAGACCTGGGACTGCTCAGCCTGGAGAAGAGTGATCTTATAAATGTCTATAAATACCTGATCAGGGAGGAACAAAGAGGAGAGAATATAGAATCACTGAACATCTCAAGTTAGAAGTCACTAGAAGGATGATAAAGTTCAACTCCCTGTTACTTGCAAGGACTACCATATGACTATGAGTATTATCCAGATGCTTCTTGAACTCTGACAGGCTTGGTGCTATGACCACTTCTCTGAAGTGCCTAGACTTCACTGCTTGTCTGCAGTGCCCAACCACCCTCTCAGTGAAGAACTTTTTCCTAAGGTCCTGTCTGTAGCTTCGTTCCATTTCCTAAGCAATCTATTGATGGTCATTAGAGAGAGGAAATCAGCACCCTCTTCCTCTGCTGTCCCCCTTGAGGAAGTTGTCTCTCTTCATCTATGAGCTGGCAAAAAATCAATGTATGTTCTGAAATGAGGTTTTTGGAATAATCTTAACAGAAAATCTGTGGATATTTCTACAGTCATTTTTATTTAGTGTGCAAATGGTCTATATGTTCTCTGATGAGTTTTGGGAAGCTGGTCTGTGCCAGCACCAGAGAGAGAATCCATACCTTGTCAGGTGTGGCAAGTTTATTAGAAATAAACTTGTGTCTGGTTTATTAAAAAAAATAAACAAACAAACAAACATACAAGCAAAAATAGTGAGGAGTGGGAGCATAGGCAAGGCAGATTCAACGTTATAAAATGCTGAAAGCATGAAGGCATGAAAGGAGCAGAAAACAGAGAGCAGAAGATGCACAGCAAACAGAGTGGATTTAAATAGGCTGGAGATGAAGGAGAAACAATATTTTCAATGCGGTGCTAAAAGAAAGTTGAAAAAAAGTCTACCAGAAAGCACATGATGAAGCGTTTTCCTGACAAGAGACTGTCCTGTCGCTAGTTAATAAAAATGCAGAATACCCCACTCGTGAGAAGGTCACTAAGATATTCACCATAACACAAGAAAATCTGTGCATGGCAGAATGCTGTATGATTAAGAATGCTTTCTTTAAAGTGTCTGGAGACAGACAGTTGTGTATCTGCAGTACTCCAAGCTGTAATGAGAGAGTAGCTGTATGCAAAGAACAAAGCTTGACATTTATCTTCTCTGAAAGAAAAAAAAAAAAAAAAGATTGAAAGCAAATAGGATTTTGCTTTTTTTGTTGCTTGGGGTTTTTTGACAGCATTGAAACTCCTTCACGATTAGACAGAGAAAGAAATTAAATATAATTAAAAGGTCATAAGAACTTGCGTGGTCTGAAAACTAGGGGGAACACAAACTGATAAAGAGCTTTGGAGAAAAATATTTTAAAAGTAAGGCACTAATAGATGACATTCTTCTTGGAAAGAAGACACCGATAAAGACAAGGAAGCATAAATTGCTTTTCATTTTAGTTTGAAAAAATCTTTGTATAGAAATGAAAAAAAAATCTGTCATGAATCCTCAAGTACTTTTACAGTGATGTAAATAGTTAGTATGAATAGAAAATCAGCCTTCATTTTGTTACAAAAAGTGACATTTCTCAAATAATAAATCAACACTTCATAAAACCTCCATCCTCCTTAGTCATTCACAAATTACAGCATAGAAATAAATATTTTAAACTGTCTAATGATAATTTCATGGGTTTTGCACTGCATAAATACTCCTTGCATAAATATAAGCTCAACAACTTCATATTTTGATTGTAGATATAAAGATGTTTTGACATTTTATTCTCTACAATTTAGTTCAGTTTCATCTAATAAAAAGAGATAATTTCTATTATTTCAGTTTCCCAGTCCTTTCTGCTTTATTGAAGAATTCTTTCGGAGCCAGGGGAATTTTTTTCTTTTTCTTTTTATTTTTTTTTTTTTAACTTAGCAGGCAGAGATTTTAACTCTAAGCATTGGCAGATGCTGAAAGTTTAAAATCTTTGAATTAAATATTCTTAACAGAGCAAATAAGTCAAAAACAACTTGATAGAGATTGGTAGAGTTATTTTATTGAAATAAATGTATTCAGTCAGAATTTATAAAACTGCTAGATAAAAAATGTGTTAAAAGCCTACAATATAACTCTTTATACATTTTTGTCTATGAATTTCCCAAGAAAATTTGAAACAGGAAGAAACTTTTATAATTCTATAATGATTTAGATAGCAAGATTTCCTCATTGCAAGAGTTTTTAAAGCTTTGAACTTAAGACCTTCTCAACCATTTTCCTTTTATTTTTCTTTAGCAAAAAGTCCAACAGTTCTCCATAAAGATCAGTTCATATCTTCATTAAACAAAACCAAAAAAGGTCAGAGGATCAAATGATTGAATTACTAAATTCTTTGCTGTCCATAAATTTGTCTAGCTTCTTTTTAAACCTAAAAATACTTCCTCTTTCCATGAACTCCTGTGGCATCAAGCTTCAGACCTTGGTGACCTGCTGTGTAAAATCATACGTTCTTTCACTTCTTTTGGAATGACTACCTATCATTTTTACCAATTGTCCTCAAGTTTCAGAACTGGAAGAAATGGTGAATAACACTTCCACTGTTATATTATACAATACCTTCATGGGTGTGTAAGTCCTTAGCGTATATCTCTTCAAGTTTTTCCTCTGTAAATTGAAAAACCTCAAGGTTTCAATTTACCTTGTAAGGTACATTCTCATGCTCTATTCCCTTCATAAATCTAATTTCACTTCCCTGCAGCTTCCCTAACTCCTAAATATGTTTCCTGGAATGTATAGACCAGACTGAATATGATACCAAGATGCTGATATGAGAGAAGAGGAGGGGAAGGGGGAGGGGGAGGAGGAGGGAAGGGAAGGGAAGGGCAGGGACGGGAAGGG
>JAWWEW010000112.1:55263313-55326433 GCA_035583185.1 Anabacerthia variegaticeps
AAAGAAAAGAAGAAAAATTTTCTCCTAGATATTTATTATGAGTCTTGTTTCTACAGAGTAGCCTAAAATTACTCTGTGATTCCATGTACTCAGTTTGAAAGAGGGTTTGCCATTAGTTTACAGTTACACATACTTATCTTCATCTCTAAGTGCCATTTGATTTTTTGGTACTATATTTAACCTACCAGCCAGCTGACATACTCTTGATCTCTGTAAATAAACTGTTGGTTTTAGTCATCCACCACTGGTGAAGATTTCTCCAAAGTGTGTTAAACTGATCATGACTTAAAAATACTAATCCCCAATGGTCTTTAGCTGATCTCTTCACAGGCTAAAATCCATTTTGCCAAATCATTTTTGCAGAAATGGCTGACTCCTATTAAGGAGCATAGCATTGATAAGACATGAATTAATTCAAAGAAATCCTGCTACCTAGACAGGAAAATGTTATCTCTATTTTTCACATGGAGAAACTGGAAAGTTGAAAAGGCTTCTTAAGGCCACAGGGTAGGTAAGGACAGAGCTGGTACTTCAACTCTCCAGTGCCTGGTTTCCAGTCTAGAGTTATAAATGTTAAA
Organism: Anabacerthia variegaticeps; assembly: GCA_035583185.1. Classification (NCBI taxonomy): domain Eukaryota; kingdom Metazoa; phylum Chordata; class Aves; order Passeriformes; family Furnariidae; genus Anabacerthia; species Anabacerthia variegaticeps. Next base: position 55,263,892 of record JAWWEW010000112.1, read on the forward strand.
CATCCTACACAGTTAATGCATAGTTAATAGTAGAAGAATAGTAGATATGTTTTGGTCACAGAGAAAATGGAAAATAAATACAAAATTTTACATCAATCAGTTACTATGTCTGATGTTTTAGGCAGATATTTAAAGTGTGGGAGGAGAAGGGTAATTTTCATCTTCCTGGCAGCGTATACTCAAATAGATGTATTTCACTCACTGCAGGCTTAATTCCATTACAGAGTTCAGTTTTTAAGGAAATCTTCCTGACTTATCATTCATATTCAAAGATTTTCACTCTGTGGTTATAGTTCTCAAGTTTGAGTTTACATATAATTAAGAAGTTTCAGACTAACAAACCTGGAGAATAAAATTTCATATTTATACCTGGTCTAGATATTGTGCAGCTTTTTCAAAAGGTGGTTAACTATAAGTGTAAAAATGACCCAGATCAAGAAGAGAAGTGGTGATCAAAGTACTGATTCTGTCCTGGACTTCCTACAGGAAATAACCAACTTAAAAGTGTGACACCAAGAATTATTTCCCCTGTAATACTTAGGTTTAAGGGTGTTAGCTTTTCAGAAAAGACATGAAGCAACAAAAGTTAACTGAATTACCCAAAATGTCCTCTGTGTAGAACATGAGGAACTGCAAGAGCCATTTAATCAATGCTGCTTTCACGGAAGGTAGGTTTACTGTCACAGCAGACCCAACCCAAATTCCCCTTAGGAAAATCCTTAATCACTTGTAATCTTAATAAAAAATAGCAATTATGATGGTATACTATACAATTATTAATATAGTAAACTGAGCACTGCTCTTTGTTTAGTTTACTCCAGAATTCTCAGAACTAAACAAAAAGTAAAACAACCACCATGCATAGGCAAAAAATTGCTTGCATAAATAAGTGCAAAGAGGCAAAATTCACCATCTCTGGATAAAGATAGAAATTGAAGGACTGAATTTTAAGAATAATAATAAAAACAAATATAAGAAAAGAGGAAAGAACTTGAAAAAGTAAAAGAAATAAACTTGTTCCTCTTCAGCTTCGGGTCAATGCAAAATGAACACCTGGTTTTAACACTTTTTTGTGAAATGGAGTTGCATTTTGGTATATGCAGGAAAAACAGGTGATGGAAAAACATGGTTCTACTTGTTGTTCACAGTTGCAGGCTATTAAAAGGCCATATTGAAAGAGAGAGAAATGACTCCATGAAAGGATACTCATACTTTGGCAGAAATACTGTAAATATGAAAGTGCTGCATGTAATTCAACAAGTACCGAAATAGAGGCTGCATGGTTCTTTCTCCTTTCTATTGGTCATGTTGAGTAGGGTTTGTCATTTGAAGTATGTAAGAGAATTGACTTCACAGAACAGCATGTTCATACTTATCTTGAGGAGTCTAAAAAGCCATGACTTAAACAACCTTTTGTAAGTGGTACAAAGTACACCAACATTGGACTTTGTAGAGCATGATACAACCTCTCCACATGCACACCACTTCACAAATGCAAGCTGACACATCTCCAGAGCCAAAGATTACTGCTTTCCTCTAAAGAAATTTCCTGAGGATAAAGTGGTCATTATGGTTAAAGTCCAGCCACAGAACTGCACCGACAGATTTTCAGAGAAGCAACTGCTCCTTTAGCTACCCCACTGCAGCCTCATTGTGCCCTGGGGCTGGGCAAGGCAGCACATGGTCTCCCAGGTATGATCCTGTGCCCTACCTTACAGAGGTACATGGTCTGATGCACCAAACTGCTCCTCAGTATCCAGAGATGTGCAAGAGTTTGTAAGAGGAAAAAAATCAAGGCTAATTATGAAAGAGTAGAGACAGTACAAGCGTGCAGGAGATAACGGTTCAAATTCTAAAAACTGCACCGTAGGAAATTGCCTCTGTTGCTGGATTATTGCCACAACATGTGATATCATTATGAGTTTCTCATTAATGATTTCCCTGTGTGCAAGAGTGAAACTTATATCTTGCTTAGTCTGTGGTATTTAATGACATACTTATTTATTGTACCAGAGTTTGTTAGGGAAGAAAAATAAAGTGCTGAAGGTCTAAATTGCAGTGACCTACATAGTGAATCCAAGGCACTTGCAGTTAGAATGGATTTATAGCCATCAGTTACATCGACAACAGCTTTCTCCTAGTTTTTCCTGTGTAGCATGTTCTTCCTGAATATGACTTACTGTGAATCTGCTGTTAATGTGCTAATTTTTTCCTATTGTTGACTAAAACCGTTTATTTTCTTATTCTAAACATTGCATATGTATACATTCACATCCTGTAATTAAGGATACTTTCTCCTCCTTATGAAAATTACTTTTGTGTTCCTGAAACTAAATCCTCAGCAGATAGGAATAACAATTCTATCACCCTTCATAGATGTCAATGAAAACAGAATTCAGAATGAGCAGAATTTGTTTTGCTTTAAGCAGATATTTTTACATAGAGCACATGGTGTTCTCCAAAGGGTATTCCACATAGTTTTTGCAGGATATTTTAAAACAACCTCAGAGTGATTAATGCTAATAAAAATGATGTTACACAAAATTATTTGCATGCAATCACTAAATATTTCTTTGTTAAACCTGATGTGTTTAGGTCACCATCACTGGAAGGCTTTTCCCCATGATTAACATTCAGTTAATACTATATAGGTCAGTTCAAAGCAATATTTGATCTTTTCCTAAGACACATATTATGAAATATGTAATTCATGTCAAGGCCAATTAGTATACAGTACATAACTTTCTATAATACTTGCATTTTCATCTATTTCAACAGAGGCATGAATCTCAGAATTAATTGTTCTACTTAAACAGTGTAAAGGACTTTAAGATCAGAGAATGCAGAAAGATTCATAATTCTATTTTGTATCAAAAACAGATATTCTGTATCTTTTGGGGGTTTAATACTTCAATTTAAAGTTATTTTGGTATTACTGTAGGTGGATCATTAGTCTGCTTTATCATTGAATTTGCTTTTTAAGAAAACCAGTAAAGAAACAATCAAAATTTTAAACAGGAATAGTGAAGAAAAACTGCATAATAATAATAATATTAGTAATGGTTGTAACAACATGACAAAGGATAATTTTTTTTTATATTCTCTCATATAACTGATGTGAAAAACTGTTGAATTGTCCTGTTAATACTACTAAAACTCTACTAATTCTAAAATTCTGTACTATATAAGTAAAATGTCAAAGGCAATTCCCTTCCTATCTTCTAAAAGATCAGTTAATAGGTGACATACTCATATGATGCAAAAGATAGTTTTTGCATCCTTTGCTACTGCAATGAATTTGAAGATGCACAGCAGTTTATTCAACATCTCATAACCTCCAAGAATGACTACTTTTAATAAATTTGGTCACAGTTGGTACTCTTTGACTGGATTTCCTCTTTCATTTGAAAGCAGTGTTAGTGATTTCCTGGTTTGATTTTCCATGCATTTCTTAAAACTTTCCTGTGTTTACTTCCTTTGTTGCTATTTACTTTCAAGGTGATACTGAATTTTTTTAAAGATAAAAACTATTACAGACCCTCATAAATGTTTTCTGCTGACATAATGCCAAAAAATACAGAATATCACTGGGGATTCATCAAAGACCTTCAAATAGCCTGAAACATTACAAACATTAGGATGGTTTTCTTTTGGTCATGCAGATGAATTGCTTGTGTTTTATTCACTAATATAAACAAACCAAATACATCTAATAGACATGGGCTGATATTTTCTGTGGCTGTGCTGTAAGCTGTGCTTTACAGATAACCTCTAGAAAAGACTAAAAAATAAATTCACTCCATATAGTTTTTGCTGTACATACTGCATCGTCACTCTCTGAACTTCAATGCAGTTGCTACTACCTTATCAGTAATTAACTTATGCATTGTCCATCTTTGTTCTCTGCTCTCATCCTTATCTTTCATTTACTTGGAATTCAATTATTCTCCTTTATTGGTAAGTTCAGCTAAGTAAATTTTCCTTTCCTAAATCAAAACTTGAAAATGCACAATTTACTTTTATATTAGTCCCACAGAATAAACATCACCACATCATTTTCATGATCGTAAGACTTTGACTAGACAGTGATCCTTAATCCTATCTAGACATTCAGAGGACATCTGCTGAACTAAAGGTTTTTCTGTAGTCATTTCACCAGAGTATGTAGCATCTGGATTTTGTAGGGTACTAAGGATGTGCACTTATTCTTCAATCATTGTGATCCAGCTCAGGAAAAATTATAGGCTAAGTTACTACCTCCTGATGGTTTGAGCATGTCCTTTGATTAAGAGGTAAGTGATCTGTTATTTTAACATTGACTGTTCATCCTGTGTCAATACTATAGCATCTAGAGTCACTAGAGAGAGAAGGCTGTAGTAAATCAGAAATGAAACAGAAGATATAATTTCCTTGGTGTTTGGGTTTGCAGTCCCAGATTTAAGTATCTGCCAAAGGATTTGGAGTAGGTTGGAGGACATTTTCTGCTTGGCATACTGCAGAACTGATGACAAGCAGCCTGCATTCCTTCTTACAGAAAATGCCAAAGGAAGGTAGAAACTACTGGAATTACTTTTCACCCACGGGAGTGTTTCCCCACTTATACAGAGGGAGTCAGGCAGAAAAAACATATACTGGTATTTTGTGCTTTTAACTAGAACTCATCAGAAGAAATGGAATAATAAAGGCAAGTGATTAGAAAACACAGGTTAGGGGTAAGTCAGGCTGGAGAAGACAACTCCTAGAGAATTTTAATTAAAGTCCCTGAGATCAAACAGTTATGTCAGGTTTTCAAAATATTTATTAAATGGATTTGCCTCCAAACCAATAACTGTCATGGTTTTCTTGTATCTGGGTGAACTACTCAGTATAAAAATTAGGCAAGGATGATGCTCAAGAAGATCAGAACTGAAAAAGTTTGCAGACTCCATGCCTTTCTATTCCTATGTTATGTTGTATTGTCTAGCAAAGACCTATATCCAGAAATACACTTTCTCTCCTTTGAAACCTTCCAGACTATTTACTGTGAACAGCCAGTGCCAAAAGTATAATTAGCCTTACTTGGAAAGTGGAAGCTACAATGGCAGCTGTCCGTGTGCATATCAAAATGCTTTTTAGGGGAAAATAAAAGACTGGTAAAATAATCCAGAAGTGTTTCAGGAAAATGATGGAGTTCTTGTATATTATACAGCACCAGTAAACTCAAAGAATGGAAGATATAGATTTAAGGCTTTGAAGAACAGTTTGTATTACTAAGTATAGAAATATCTTATAGCATTAACTTGTTATCATTGAATTTAAGATTACTAAGTATACAGATATTGAATACCATTAGCTTGCTTTCATTTAATTTCAGATTTCTGCTATTTTAGTTTCTAAGGTGGACTTGAATGAAGATCTCAGAAGGATTGCAATTCAGCTGCTTTTAATATCTTTCCCTTTGTATTTAAAATATGGTTCTGAATATTTTATTGTCTAAAGATTTTTTTAAACCCTCAGTACTGTGAACTAGATGGACCTCTTTGCAGTATTTTAACACTGATGCATTGAAAAGATGTCAATTGAAAAAAAAAAAAACACAAAAAAAACAGAGAACCTATATTCTTTCATTATTAGAACAAGAAATTGCACAGACTTGCATCACTTATTTCTAGGGGGTTTTGTTAGGTCTCCCTTCTCTGTTCCAAATGCAATATAATTGGATTCATGTTAAATATGTTTGCAGGAGAAAGAATGTTTAACTAGCCAAAATAAAGCTATGACTAAACTACAATGTTCATAGAATGATCCAGAAATTCTGTGCAAAAATGAGTACAGGTTATATATTGGACTGAAGTGGTGTTAAGATATGGTTTTAAGTAGTTTAAGGGGTAGAAATATACAATATTTGCTCACTTGACATTGAGTACAAATGACAGTTTGGCAGTGCAATTAAGCAGACGTTGGGACTCTCTGCCATATCAAATATGTTGCAAACACAACAGCTGGTGCTGGTTCAAAGTCTCTCAAGGACCAGCAGATCAGTTCATATGATCAAACTTTAAAATGTTGGGTAACATCTGTTAATGACAATGAATCTGCATCAGATCAGTTTTCATATGCCTTTCTACTACAATATAAAACCAATATAATTTTGTTTTGTTCTTTAATATACACCGGTGCAGTCACATGTTCACAACTGTTTTGTATCTCATTGGCTCTATGGCAGAGTTACATGTGACTGTCTGGGTGTCATTTTATGCTTATGAAATATGAGAGTATGATAATTTAGAAAATTAACCCACTGCAAGAAGACAAAACATGATACTACCTTTTCAGTCTTGTTTCCTGCTTTCATATTCAGTCCTTTCAGTGTGTTACTTGTTTCTTCATATATGACTTTACTATTTGTCCTGGCTTGAACAAATCCTATAGTCTAACCAGTTCAAGATCTGAATAATGGCACTCTTTTCAGATATATCTCATCATTCTGTACTTGAATTTTATCCAAAAGGTTGTATAATCAATAACCAGTGTTTTTTGAACAAGGCCTACTTTTATAGGAAAAAAAAAAATGTTGCAGAATAAAGAAGACTGAAGTAAAAGATCCTGCACCTGTTGATGATCTTGTAATTGTAAATGCCCTACTGAGCATTATTTCAGGCTTACCAGTTGTTCTTGGACCTATAAGATACACCAATACTGAACCAATCTAACAAATTTTTTCACTTCAACCACATACTTGAACTGGTGAAGAGAGTAAAAATGTATTTCAAAGTGGAAATTCCAATGGTTAACAGATACCTTGAAACCTTCAAGACCCAGGTGCACAATATCAACCTTTTTGGGTTCAACAACAGATTAATGTGGCTGCTCTTCCAATTCACATTCCTCTCTCTTCAACTGTTACACTAATCCTGGTATATTTACTAGAGGGAAGACTTTATCATGCACCTTTAAAAATAGAAATGTCCATATCTGAATGTTTAAACACTGGATCTTTACTGATGCCTTAAATGCATATTATATAGATTTTAGTATAGCTTTTTTAACACTTTTGGTATAGCTTGGTAATGTCTTTGACCTGTTAGTACCTCTGTACAAGATTACTGAGATATTGTTTAATATTTTTCATCAAGGATTTCGATAGAGATTTTTTAGCAAAGCAGAGAACATCTTTTTTGCAAAAATGTAATTAGAAGAACAGAACAGCCACATTCTTTGATATACCCCAGTCAAAGCTCCCTAAATAGGACTCAGAAACATTGAAACTGATCCAAAGAGTACAGAGGATAATTTACAGGATGGGAGTATCCCATGATGTAATGGTTAAATATTATAATTAGCTAGTGTTATAAAATTGTAGAAACTGATGCTGGGGAGTTGGGGGCGAGAGTGCAGGGGGGGGTGGAAGGGCAGCACACACTATGTATATTGTGTCCTTAAAGCACTTTAATTAAAAGACTGCTCTATATCTTTCTATACTAAAATTGTTTAGGCAATTATTTCTCCATTTTTAGGCAACAGTACAAAGCAAATTACACCATGTGCCTTTCATTTACTAATGTCATTTCAACCTGTGACCAACATACCGACTGCACTACCAAAAATTTATAAGCACTAAATTAGCGCTGAAATACCATGGTAACCACAATTCTCTGTCTGCTGTTTCCCTGACCACAGAGTCTAACAATTCTACAGATACTATATTCTTCTTGTACCCCATTAGATTTTTGCCCTTTTCACATCCATTGATTTCATCTGTGTTTTCTCTTCTGGAAAGACTATGTTTTCTTGTCTTCAGTAGAAGATTATATAGTCAGCATAAATATTACTGGTTTACTATGTGCTGTGTTTATGCTAAGTCCACTTAAGAACCACTTTTTTAAATTTTAGTTGTCCCACTCAGGATGAATTTCAGTTCCTTTAAAAAGGGAAAAGAAATTAAAAAAACACCTCTTCGGTTTTCCAACTATAGGCGATCTCATTTCAGCCATCTCTTATGCTGGCATTCTCTTTTACTGAGAAATTCCAGGAGAAAAGGATGAGTTGAATTTTTTTGAGCTGTAAGAAGTTGCACTTGTTGAGTTTTCTGTGTTAAAATTAACATTGATATAAAAAAAAATGTCACTAACTTTGTGGAAGTTCTTCTATGTCAAGTAACTAACTTCATGTAAGAATATAATTTTTAGTTATTATTTTAGTGTACTTTGGCCTGTCTCGAAGAAGCAAGTTTTCTCTGAATAGATACTCCATTGATGCTTCCAGTTAAATATAAGAAATAACTTTCTTACTATGCGGGTGGTGAAACACAATCACAGGCTACCAAGAGAGGTTAAGCTTTTCAGACCTTGGAGATACTAAAGATCTGACTGGACATAGATTTTGTGCAACCTGATGTAGGTGACTGTGTTTTGTGCAGGGGGATTGGATTAGGTGATCTTCTGGGGAGCCTTCTCACTTCAGCTGAATTGGGATTTTCTGAATCACAAATGCTCTAATGCTCTAATTCCAGGTACCACAGAAGAAATGAATACTATGTTGCCTCAGAGGCACCTCTCTGGACAGTGTTGAGGGGGTTGAAAGAATCATTGCTCAAAAGCAGCTATATTTGTTCAACTATAAACCATCTATTCAGAGAAAAGTTAGAATAAAAAGGATGTGAAAAACCCGAATAAATAAGATTTAGATTAATCCTCGATCTTTACTGCTTCATACTGCATTTCTTTTTCCCACTAGCTCTTATACTTTTTCCTTTTCCTGGAAGACAATATCTTTGTCATTTAGACAGGCTTAATGAAAGAAATCTACAGACAAGGCTGTAGAAACAGAAAAGAGGTGACAAAATAGATTGCTTAAGTCAAATAAAAGAAAACAACCTTTGTTTCCTAAGTTCTTTTTTCCTTCTTCATCTCTCTCTTTGTTGGGTTTTGTATAGTACAGAGCTCACCTGAATTCTGGCTAAGTCATAACAGAAAGGCAGGGGTAAGAGATCATGGGGTTATCCAGAGCTGAAGAATGCCACTAAAACCCAGGATGTGCTACTTTCAGTAGTTTACTTTCAGTAAGCTTTGCTATTCAAGTGCAGTACACTATAATGCAAAATGTGTTGAAGATTTGCTGAGAAGGAGGTTCACCTCTCCAGATTTATAGCTAATGCAGACCAGAAAAACAAGAAGGCTAAAGAAGCTGTCAAAATGCCAACAAGTGCAGAAGAAGAAGATAGAGAGAAAGCCCATAACATTTTACCTGCAAAGGTCAGAACGTCATGTTAGTGAGAAATCAGAGTTGTACTACAAATTTACCCTGATCTCCTGAAGTCACATTCTTTGCTTTGCTTTTTCTAATCAGATTTTGCCATCACCCCCAAGATGGGGAACAAAAATTAGCTGAATGCTACCTGCACCGATAGGAAAAAAATTGTTTGAATATATATGAAGTTGTAGCTTGACAGGACTTGTAACTGAAATCAAGGACAGAGGTGATCCTAAGCTGAACATAGTGTGGAGGAAGACAACAGAAAGTACTTTAGTTAAAGCTCTATTTACATAGTAGGAGGAACAGAGGAGCAAGAGATGGAGAAGTGCAATCCTGCATCTGTTCAGTAAATGACAGAGAGATATTCAAAATTGTTCTGGGACTGTTATGCTCTCAGAAAATTTTATTTCTACTGAAAACAAAACCAAACAGGAAACAAATTTTAATCGGTACCTTCAGCCTACATCCATTTAAATTATGCTTCAGAAAGTTCTTAAGGCAAACAAAACAATTCAGGTGAAAAACTTCTACTTTAATCATGGTTATTTGAATAACAAATAACTTATAATTACCTTGGTTGATGCTGAATCCACTTAGCAACGAACACTCCAATATTAACTATTCTGACCCAAATGTTTTCTAAACCAGAGGGACACAAGGACAGCACCAGTAATATCAAGCATTACAAATGCAGCACAGTAACATTCAAGTGTTTATTCTCATTTAGTTCTGAGATGTTTAACACACACATATTATTTTGATGTCCTCTACAAGCTGTTGACAGAAATTTTATCTGCTAAGAGCATTCTTCTGCAGACAAGGAGTTCTTTGTCTCCTGCATCCAACTCAATCTGTGTCTAACATAACTATTCTGCATCATTTCCACCAGTGTAACTTTTCAGATATTAGGCACCTGCAAATAGCTAGTTAATAACATAGATACTATTTCAATATAATTACAACCATGATTTTCCTTATAATTCAGTGAGCAAATTCATGCTTCTGTGAAGAACAAACAGTTCCTTTTCTAAGCCCTCAGACACAGTCCTAAAGGCTGCGTGATTGTATGCAAGTTCCACTTTAGTTAGTGTGAGACTCTTCTTAAACCTTCTTTTTTAATGACTAGAAACATTCTTGCCATTTTGTTTCAGGACCTACTGGTATCTTGTGCCAGTGTTGTTTCTCATACCTTGCCTTCCTCCTTTGGTGCTTGTCCAGGCAGAGTAACTCTTAGCATTCTTTTTGTCAGGTTACATATGCACGTTATTTCAGTCTTCTTCATGCCCTGACCATCTTTGTAAATCTTCCCTGCACCAGTTTCCATTCAAATTCCTTTCTCTCAACATGGTTAAGTAGCACTGCAGAGTATTTTTGATAATATTTTCCCAACAACTTACATGGCCATAAATATTTTTTTACTACAGTATTAGTGTGAGCAGCCATAAAGGTGGCCTGGTTATAAAGAAAATTACTGAACAGGAGAAAATGGCTCCTGGATAATACTGAAAGAGAAATTGCCTGCCAGAGTGGGAGCTGGAAGTCTGGGAACGAGGCCTGTGAACCAGAAATATCCTCTGAAAGTGCATCAGGTAATTTTGAAGAATAGTTGGCATATCAAGAATCCAGAGACGTCCTGAGGTACCATCAGTTAAGAATAAAGCCAAGAAACTTTAATGGCAATTTATCATCTGAAAAAGTAGAAACAGCCTGGGAAAATAAAATTAGACTGGAAGAACTGAAAGCACAATTTAATCATTTAATTGCTGGCTGTTACAGATGAGAAATTGAAATTAACATTATTGACTGCTTGAAGAGGTGTTGTTTTGCTCCCTCTTATGTCTCTAGGCTATAAAAAACAGCTTAATTTTTATCCAGAATTGAGTTTCTTTCTCTGAGAACTTCCCATGCCACACATAATTCTCCTTTCCTAAACAGGTTGAATTTCACATAAACTTTTTCTGCAAGATTTTGGAGTCTCACTGAGCAAGGCCAAATGACTCTGGTCTCTGTGACATGGACCCTCTTTGAAGTGACTGTCATCTCATTGTGTCCACTTTGGTCCCACTTTGCGGTCAGTTTGGTTTGTCCTCACGCCTCTGGGATGGTTAGATCCAACTTTGGGACTGATTTGTCCTCCCCTTTGGGATGGTTTCACCCCTTCTGAAGCCTGCCTAATTTACTTGATAGCCCTACTGTGTATATCTGTATAAGTAACCTGTTGTAAGCATATCTGCTTTTAAATTGCTCATAAGTTGCTTCACCAATAAGTTTATTGTAACCTGCAATATACCATCTTGATTGCTGTTATTATGTTAGTTTTTGCTATAGGATTGGTTGTTGCTGTTATTTGTCACTGTCATGTTATTGATGGATACTGATTAATCATTGACTACTGATAGTAATTTGTAATAGCTTGATATATTTATAGATATCTGCTTTATTCATCTAAAGTATACTTTCTAGTGGTGATGTCTGTGGGTTTGTGATAATCTTCAATTAAGTAGAGAAATTTAGAGGATAAAAGCTTCCATGTCTTTGTACATTAAGAAATCTTATGAACCCAAGGTTGTAATCTGTACACACTCGTAGTCACCCATAGTCTTGGGTAACCTTTTAGAACGTATCAGCTATCTATATGACTATGCGCATTGTATACCCATACCCTGTATGTGATTTCTTTTTTAATCTTTACCCTTGGTAAGAAGAGAAAGAATGTTTTGCTAAAAATTCAAAAATCTACATGGTGAAGCTACATCAGTGAAACTAATCTTTAAAGTCCATATTTGAATTTTGCAGGTTAAAACATCAATTGAACCCCTTACTGGCTAGCTGAGCATTTAAGAGCCAGAGTTCCATAAACAACTCCCTTCTACTCTTTTTTTTTCACTCTCATAAACAGTAGTTAAGTGTAAGTACTTGGAAAAAGTGTTGATTGAAAAATACATATTTGCAAACCTGACTTTCGAATTATATTTCAAATATAGATTCTCTGATCCCTTTATTCTCCAAATACAGCACAAAATTGCAGTGCATGCTATTTTGTTCAGTGCAACAGACCTCAGGATAGCTGTAAGAAGTGTGTTCTTCTATGCAGTCACATTCATCTTTGAAGCACATTTTTAATAAGGGGTTCAAAAATGAATGCATTCATTGCATAGAGAAACTGGCTTGCAGACTGTAGAGATAAAATGATGCAACTATAAGGTCAATTTTCCATGTGGATTCTTTGTGTCACGTTAGTTATTCTGCTATTCATAAATTTTGGTGTGCCATAGGGACAAAATTACTTCTACAGTTCTGTGTAGACAACTGGCTATGCTTTTTTTTTTCCGTAATAATACAACCTTTCAATATGAACTTAGGTAAGTATCTATTTCTCTACCTTGTACAAAAGATGAGAAGAAACAGCCTATCTAAACTGCAGCATATTTAGGATATTGTCTAATGTGTGATGTTTATAAAATTTATGTTTTGCTGTTACAGCAGAAATATCTCAGAAGAGAAAATGACAGTAATTGCATGTTATGATGAAAAAGTAAATCCATATGCAACTAAAAACTAAAGGGTTTTGTCTACTCTCTTGGTGTCATCCTTGAGATCTCAATAAAACAGCAATGGACAAAAGTGCAAATGTTCAGAACTGATTTCTTTGTAGCTTCTCTGAACTCCTTCTGCCCTTTAAGGAATTGAAGAAGAAACAGAAACCTTCATAAAATTTTTCTGTACTATACAACAAAATTGAAATAACCATGAAGCACCTTTTTTCGTTGTGCAATTAAATCCACATCAAAAATGAAATCATAAGTTTGGTTTTGCTCTAGGGAAGTATTTTTTTTTTTAATACATTTCCACCTCAAATGTTTGTTTCACAGATAAAAAAACCCAACTTATTCTCATGGAGGATAATGTTAAAACATGCTTATTACAAATTAACTGAGTCATCTTACAGATTCTAAATATAATCCTACATATAATGAATACTATAGCTTTACAAATAATAAATGAAGTTAATTTTGATTGAAGATGTGTAAGTACAAAAAAAACCCACCTGGAATATCAGTAACATACTTATTCACATTTGTATAACATTTCAACAGTTGTTTGTTGCTGTAAGCTATCTCTTGTGTACCAATAAAACTGGCTATTGAGTTCAGCCCAATGCTATGGACATCTTCAGCTGGGAATTAACTTGTGATCAAAGTTTTCAAACACATATTCTTTAAATATCAGATTCTTAAATCTCTAAAGTATTAGACTTAAGAGAAAATCTCTTTAAACCAGTACAAATTGTGTAAAACAGTGTCATTTGCCTCCAACTGATTTAGCAACTTTAATCTCTAAATTAGAAAATTATATCCATTTTAAATCTCGTATTGGCTCCATTATTTTCAAAACAGTATATTTGCCACAACTACAATATAAGATTCTATGAATTTCATCATATATGGCAAATGATTTTGAAGGAATATTATAAGATCACATATATGCTGAAAAAAAGGAAAATTTTTATGCATTTTTTCTGTCTTGAAGCACATCTTTGACATCTGAGACAAAAACATCTCTGCCAAAGCATGTGGACACTAGGTCTGGACAAAGAAGACCATGTGTGGAGATCTTTACAGGCTAAACTACCTACTGTGAATACTAACTACCTACAATAAAGGACCATCAATCAGAGAACATTGAAGCAATGGGCATGGAACCTAATGCATCTAAGCTGAAGCCAGTCGATGTCATTGGAAGATTGCTCTCTAGTCCTTGTTCAGTTCAAAGCAGAAAAGACTGAGGAGAAATCCTCTTGTTATCTACAGCTGCTAAGTAACGGATTCTAGAGAAGACTTTTCTTGGAAGTGGACAGTCAAAAGCCAAGAGGCTATGGACACAGATTGCAACATGACAAGTTCAGGTTAGTCATTAGTCAAAGAGAGTCATCAAACATTGAAACTGGTTTCTCAGAGAGGTTGTGTAATCACCTCACTGGAGACAGTCAAGACTCATCTTCACATGAACTTGAGCAACCTGATCACATTTTGGAGTTAATTCTAATTTTTAAACTGACCCTACCTTGACTTGGAGATTGGAAATTTTGATTCCCAGAGATTGCTTCAATTCTGAATCATTCGAGTATGTTATGATAAATCTTGCAGTCAGATTTTGAGACATAAGTCATATAGGTATACAGCTTGAGACAGGAAATTTGAAGCAGAGGGAAATGCTAAACAGCTAAGCAGCATTTACTTGTATAAAAAAAAGACCCCATGTGTAATACTAGAATATTTCTGAAGAAACTGTCTTCTCATGCTATGGATAAAAGAGTGAATCAGTATTAGAATGATTTGTGGGTGGAACTGTGGCTAGCAATACAGTGGTTTCTTCACTTGCTTTGTGATAGTTACAGATCTGTGTTGTTTCATGCGAAAAGATAGGTTTATCTATGTGCCCTTATGTAACTGGATTTTGGATTTGCACCTTGTTGATATGATTTATAAATGTTTAATTATAGCCATAGATAGTTGATGGAAAGAAGCATTTCCTAAGCAACATGTCATCACCTCATATTTGTGCTTTGTGGAAAGAAATAGGCTCAACCTATTTAAGTTCTATGACAGTAAACACTATCACATGTTTTTCCCTGAGGGATTCATTATATCAAGTGGCAGATTTTGCCATTAACTGTGCACTCAAAGGGGGTTTGAGAAGTCCAGGTAAGTTAAAAATCTGTTTCGCATAATGAGTAATCTTGCCGGATATGTACAAGATAATTTTCAGAACGGTGTGTGAGAATACTTGTGAATTAACCATGAACTACAGTGAGAGCAAAGAGAAAGGTGAAAGCAATTTCCATCTGTTTTTGCAGATCAGCTTTTTCTATGCTGTTTGTCATCACAGTATCTGAAGCATACTGACATGTCACAGGCAGAGGTTGGTAACAGAATGATAACTAGGCTAGCATGGAACAGCCACCTGCCTAGCTAAGGTCAGAAACTAATATAAAAAACCTGAGATAGCAGGAGAGGTGACTTTTTGAAGTATCTGGGGAAAGCACTTCAGTGGAGGGCTGAAGACTGATCTTTGGGTGATACATGTTTACCTTATTTATGTTATAGGAACAGTTCATGTACAACAGAGCATTCACAGAATTCCTCTGCAATGTGCTCTCACAGAACGTACTGCAAAAAGGCAGAGTGTGAATGGAAGCTCAGACATAAATGTGTTCAAATCTGAAGGAAGGGTTACAACTCATTTTGTATCTAGGGAAAATGATGTCATGGGTATTCCATTCCCTCTTCTTCCAGCTCTTACTGAGGATGCCTGTACAGTGATAAACTCAGGGCTTCTGTTCTACCTTCCTCAAATCTGAAATATCTGAAAATTTCATCATTTATCTGGTTTTTTAAAAGGTCTTAGTCACTTTGAATTCTCTGTATTAATTGAAAACCTCTGAGGATGTAAGCAAAACATTTATGCATACATTCTAGGGTTTTTTATGTTCCTTAAGGAAACATCTGTTTTAGAAAAACAAATCTAGTTGCTGAGTAACTTGATAAAAGAGAAGCTGTGAGGGTATTTCTCAACAATATTATACATGCAGTTTAGTGTGTCAATACTGGATAACAATCATAATGTTTTTCTATTTGATGCTACTGCTACTGCTGAAAGCAGCAACATAATATTTATTTCCTGTGCTATGAAATATTCTGCCATTTAACAAGGAATTAAAGAATAGCAATGAAATGGCCAACTACATCACGTCAACTGCAGAAAATTATTACCTAGATTGTACAGTGAGCTAACCTAAATTATCAGAATTTTTCTAAAAAATTTATTAAAACCCATAAATGTTAGCTACCTTACCTGGAACATATGTTCAGGCCAGGATAATGTCAACAATATATATTAACATGTATGTTAATCATTGTAAAGAGATTGAGAGGCAGTATATCTTATATCTGAAGTGGTGACAAAGCTTTTTCTTTCCTTCTGTAATCAGAATTACATTGTCTGCAATGGAAAGGGGGTGAGCTTTATAAAATTGTTTTGAGTCTTATTCTATCGAATCCAGCCTAATCAATCAGCTGAAAGTACTTCAATCCCTTAGACAGACACATTTAGGTAAGCGAAACATAATCAACACTGCTGTTGAAGTGGTGTGAAGCACCTCTTCTGAGTCTTATACTTTCTGATTACTACAGGGGTCAGACTTTTATTGTTACATGTTTGTTTTTCTTTTCTTCTGTGGCTGTATGGTTTGATGGCTGCAAACACAGTCTTGCAAACACACTTGCAAGCTGCACAACTTGCACAGAAATCTATGAACTTTTCTTGATAGTGCTTGACAGTTTTACTTTCAGTGTAGCTCCACTTATCTTGGCATCCATTTTTTTCTTTATCACTCAGCAGAAAAGATGTGATGACAAATAGTGAACACTCAGTCTGTGTACAATCAATATCTTTCTCTATGAGTGGGCATTTCTTTATTTCGTCAAGGGAAAGAAGACTCTACATCAAAAATGCCTGAGTTGACAGTGGAAAGGATCCTGTATACACAAGCTGGGATGAACAGTGTGAGTGAAGCTGAATTCCCACAAGCTAAAGATGTGGAAAGAAAAGATACTGAGATGAAAATGCAACAAATGTGTCTCCTGGTTTGAGTGGTTATAGAGTTAATTTCTTCTCAGTAGATGGCACATTGTTGTTTTTTGGATTCAGTAGGAAAATAATGTTGATAAAGCACTGATGTTCTGGTTGTCGCTAAGCAGTGTTTATCCTAAGTCAAGGATTTTTGTATCTCATGCTTTGTCAGTGAGAAGGAGCACAAAAAAGATAGGAGGGGACATAGTCGCAAGGTGACCTGAAATGGCTGAAGGGATATTTCACACAGAATACAAACTAGTATAGTTTATAAACTATATAAACTGGGGGAGTTACTCAGAAGAGGGGCCAATCAGGGTTTGGGGATGGGTTCTGCGATCAGTCATTGTGTTGCACATCAATTTCTTTTTCCTTGGATTTTTATTTTAATTATTATTATAAGTGTTATAGTTGACTATGATTATTGTATTTTACTTTGTTTTAGTTATTAAACTGTTCTTTGCTCAACCTACAAGTTTTACTTTTGATTCTCCTCCCCATTCCATCTGGAGTGGGGGAAGTGAATGAGCAGCTGCCTGGTGCTTAGCCTGCCAGCTGGGCTTAAATCATGACAATGGAAGAAAGAACAGGGAAAATTTTGAGGGGAAAAAAATGCAAATCTGGCAAGAAAACAATGAAACTAGGTGATTGGACTGATGTAGGCAACATTTTATAAATAGCATCAAGTTGCAAAAGAATCCTGCTGTTTTGGTTAAAGGAATGGAAATTTGACTACAAGTGTTCAGGCTCTTGGAAATTACAATATTCCAACAACAATTTAATGTAATATTCATAAATACGACTTAGGAATCTGCTTGTCATAAGTTAAATGTATTCAGTTTGAGATTGCTGGGAACAGGGAAGAGTCAGGAACTTTTTATGTGCATATAGAGAAGATTTCTTCCACTGCAGCATGTGAAGGGTTACGTGAAAAGTGCTGATTACTTCATTTACTGTGACACAGGAAGGAAAGAGGATGCTACAGAGAGTGATACGAGACCAACACTGACTGATTTAAAAGGAACCAGTGCTCTTCTTCAAAGTCAAAATACAGAATTTACAGCTCAGGTAAGCCATCTGAATAACAAGAGCCCTTGGTGTGAGATTCAATTCCTCTGAAGAGAAACTGCAAAGAATTAAGCTGATAGTAAGTTATTTGTCCTTTGTAGTTCAAACAGAAAACTAATGTTAACTCTGACTAATAAATCTTTTTCAGCACATTAAGTCTTACAGGTCTTACAACTGAAATAATCTGTCAGACTTTATTACTTATTCAGATTAAAATAATTTTCCCATTAACAGAATTGCAGACACCTGACTTTTATTCCTGTCAAGGTATGCTGTTATTGTGTATGACAGAAAATGCAGAAAGCTAAGTCAACTTTATCAACAAAAGATGTTTCTGCAGGTTTTTGTTTTTGTGGGATTTTTTACTGACTAAAACTATAAGTATTTTGAAAATCCATGTCTTCTTAAAGGGCATTTGAATGGCCACTATGACAAGGACAAGGGTTAAGACCATGCGAGCACTACCAGGCTTGA
The DNA here is from genome assembly GCA_035583185.1 of Anabacerthia variegaticeps. Classification (NCBI taxonomy): domain Eukaryota; kingdom Metazoa; phylum Chordata; class Aves; order Passeriformes; family Furnariidae; genus Anabacerthia; species Anabacerthia variegaticeps. The sequence goes on from JAWWEW010000112.1 coordinate 55,282,300, forward strand.
CTGTCCCTGTCCTTCCCCTTAGGACTCTCCCTGGGAGGAGAGGCCACTGGCCTTGACAGTGTCCTGACAGTTCTGGCAGATTCAATAGACATGAATTTTCTGCCTTATCAAAGACAGCAGTGATAAAACCTTGTTCACAGGAGATGTTCAGAGATCCAATGGGAAGTGATGCTCTGGAATCCACACTCCTGCGTTTTGTACTGCAGAAAGGATTTTAAGAGGAAACCTGATCACAATTTTATTTATATTAGGAAAACATAAACCAAGAAAACAGAAGGAATTCTTGTGATTTTGTAACAATTTTATCCTAATTTGCTTCAAGAAGTAGTGATTGAACAATAAAGTTGGCTGTCAGTAAGAGAGTTTCTTTTTTTCTGTGAAGGTCTTTGTAAGGATAGAATACTCTTCTGCAAAATTTACTGCAAGGAGATTAGAGGTTTTTTGCTTAAGAAAACTTTCCTGCCTAGAAACAGCATCTTTCCCAAAGACAGTTTCTGATGTTTTCTCCTCCTCTATTTCTCCTCCTGTATTCCAGAGAAACTCTCTCTGCTATAAGGAAGAGATAAATGCTCACAGGCATGTTATAGGCCCCCATGGCAGGGGAGCCAGCAGTGACAAAAGCCCCGAGAAGAACAGGGTTGTGTCTCTCAGGCCCAGTGTTTGAAGCGCCGTTAGGATTAATGTTCTTTTAGGTCTAGTATTTTCATTACAATTCCTCCACTGCCTGGCATTTCAGGGGTACCCATGTGTTATTTTGTTTCACACTCCTGAAAAACCTGAACATTTTGAAGGTATTCTTTTATAACTAAAAGCTATTTCAGGCATACTCTTAAGCCTCTAATTTCTTCATTTCTGCAGATGAAAAAAAGTATCTCTCTGGTTTTCATTTAGCTTATACTATGTTTCTTTCTTGACTCTTTCTTACCCTTCCTCATTTGCACGAGCAAGAGCAAGGCCATCCTTACAGTATCCCAATACAGGAAAGAAATACTATAGGGATATTTCACTAGTGAAGAAGTATCTCCATTCATCACCTTGTTTATTGTGTAGTGTTGCTGCATGTGCAGGATCTTCAAAGCCATCATGAGTAGGACTTGGGATTTTATTAGAACAATATCAAGTCACTGAAGTGACCATCATCATGAAAGGTGTGTCTATATCAGCAAATGCAGAATTATCTGCATTATTTTGACCTGAAATAATGAAAATATGTGGTTACATGTACATGTTTCTAAACTAAAATGTCTGTCTTCAAATCCTAGGTTGGGATTCAGACAATTACTCTGTTTAAGGACATTGGAAAACAGTGTGTGTGAGGATCCGAGTACCAGTACTTTAGGTTCTCTGACATCAAGTCTCATTAAAACATGTCCATCTATGAAAGATGATATTTGAATAACAAATCAGCTGCCCAAGCAGATGTCTAGAGGCATCCGGGAAAAACAGGAGAGATATTTTAGTGTTTAAAATTATATTGGATATGGACATTATCAGTTTTGCTGTAGTTGATATAAGTTCTTAGGCATTATGTTGTTGTAGTTAATAAAATTGAATATGGATAAGCGTAGTAAAATGGAATGGAATATAAATATTACTTAATAATTCCTTGAAATAATAACGTTCAGTTCTCTTTCTATCAGAAGGGAATACATTTTATTCAGTACATGTTCATTGTAAATTTTCTTCAGTAGATAAGTTCCCTTATCATAAATGACAAGGAATGAATCCTGGTTAAATTTCAAGATGTAGTAGTTTTTAAAAAGTGGCATTTGGGCATATTGTCAAAAGAATGTAAATATTTTTCTTAAAGTTCAGGCCTAAAAATATCACTTTCTGTTTAAACTATAGTATTATTGATATTTTCCCCTAAAAGAAAGACAGTCTAGTTTGTTATTAGTGTTCTAATCAAAATGGGAGTTTTTACTCCAAACTACATTTCAAGAATAATAAACAGGTTTAAAACCTGAATTTAAACAAAAACCTCAGGGCAAACATCATATTTCCTTGACAATATACAAGATCAAAACAGTATTTTCATAGTTGTCATTCAAATATCTTGTATTACTGAAAATATATTCTGTTTAATATTTATATAAAATTGCAGGCCAATACTGCAATTCTTCAAAGTGTTAACTACATAAAGGGTTATAATTTGCAATCCTAATCATACATACATATTTAACATTGAAAATAATTTATTGGGGCAATAGAAAAACAGCTAGGGAATAAAAAGTTGCAAAGATTGGATTCTTGCCTACCAGATTAAGGCATGAACATGAGCTCTATAAGACAGCAAAGAGACACTTGAGAAGAGAATCAGCAGAAAGGGCAACCCAGACCTTTCATGAGCTATTTGTCTCTCTTTCATACTTTATTTAAATGGTTACAACTGGGTTGGATGAAACCAAGACTGAAGAACTAAGAAACAGAAGCATGTATGCTCTTCCTTGGGAGTGAACAGAACAGTCCATTCAGGAAAGTAGAACTACACATGATTCACTTTGAAGGTCCATGCAACTTCTGGAGCATCAGGCTACATTTGCTGAACTTTCTCCTTGCTATTCAGCATTTTCCAGGAAGATATTAAGTGTAATTGACATACATTCATGCAGGTGTAAGAACCCTTTCAAGGTAAGAAACAGGAAATTGTGATCTTCATTTCTCATAATTTTCTATTTTTGTATGTTTCCTTATAGCTGTAATACTCATCAAGTCATATATGCTGGAAAGCGGAAGAATTTTTAAATGAAAGGAAATCAATAGGCTATTTCTGTGTCTTTTTTATCTGTCTCTCCTCTTTTTTTAATGAATCATCTACTCACTCAAATATTCAGAAACCTGTTTAATTTTCATTTTCTCTGACAGCACAGAAACTACTAGTAAGCTTTTATTTCACGTAAATCAACAATTTACTATGAATATTTGGACAATATATGTCAAAGGCAGGATCAAAAGAGAGGAAGGAACATAAAATGCCTGTTAAAAACTGGGACACTGCTGAAAAAAAATGTTGAAAGATCAATTAATGATGGCAATTATTTTTCTAAGGAGTCAGAAAAGGAAAGTGGAGTATACATTTTCTTACTGTGAAGCACAGATGAAAGTTATCTCACTAATGATATATTAATTTTAACACGTTTCAAGGAGAAGTATTAAATGTTTGAGAGCCTAAATGAATCCATAGACATAGAAATTAGTTGAGTACTCAGAAAATGTTAATTTATTCAAATCTCTTCATTTACTATTATGTCTTAAGTTTAGTACATAATCCTATTTCTATAAACATGTCAGGATTTTGCTGCATGTGCTAGAACTTTAAACAAAGTTTAACTTCAGTGAAAGTCATATATCAGGAAATAGATTTTTTTTTCTATTTTTTGGATGAGCAAAAAATATATTTCCACTTTAAAAAAAAAAACAAACAAAAAACGCCAACAAAAAGACAACAACAAATAACCCTTTCGGTTTCAAAACATAGTTTTCTAGTAACATGTCATTTCTATGCAAAATAGCTAGAGTCAATTATTCTAGATTCTCTAAAGAACATCAGTGCAGAAAAGATCTGTAGCTACAGAGGAAATAATGATTGTATATGAATGTCTTTGCAGTTACCCAGTGTTCTTCCAGGTACAGTGATCAGCAGACATGCAAGCAAGAGGAGAAAAAATTAAACTGAAATCAAAGACAAAAAACCCTCAGGTTTTTCTATTCTTCAGCTACAACCTTAGAGGAAAAAAAATAGTAAATATGGTTGCTATTATAAATATAATTGAATAATTTGGCATTAATGCCATCATATACATTTTACAAAAAGTAGTACGGAAGGAAAATATATGTCACTGAAAAGTTAGTCTATTTTACATGTGTTTGTCAGAATATTGTGCCTTTAAACATGAACATTTGTTGCGGCAAAGCGCAGTGAACGGAGCTCCCAGAGTCAAAGGCACAGTCTTCATAGAAGTATGGTCAATGCTTTCCCTTAATTTATTAATTACACAGTTTATAAAGGCTTTACACAGTTTACGTATAACAATTCTCTACAACTTATTGGTTAAAAGTTACTCGCTTATTACATTTCTATAGCTTATTGGCTAAAACTTGTCCGCTTATTGTATCTACTGTCTATCTTTAAGCTAACCTTGCAATAAGCAATTCTACTGCCTTTCCCATACGCTTTCTTGGTTTCTCATCCGTCTTCTTATTTCACTTGTTACCATCTTCTACATATCCATTGCTCATGGATACATCACCTCTGCTTCCCAACACATAGGCTAAGTCACTGTCCTTGTTTCCCAGCACGTAGGCTGTCACTGTCCTTGTTTCCCAGCATGTAGGCTGGATTGTGCAGACAGGCCTGTATTAGGATCTCAGGCCCTATATCTGAGAGCATATTCTCAACAAACATTGTATGCCTAGTGTTGTGTTTCCCTCCTGGCTATTTCCCAGGAACATTTACACATTTTGGTTTTGTACCCAGGCTGAAAAAATGGGATGTTCTTGCATTTTCTCTTCTGCAGTTATATTCTTTGTCCATTACTTTTATCAGCTAAACTCTAGATTTAGCTTTCTCTCTTCCTTTAACTTAGCAACTACTCTTATAACTTCTGAGCTCTGATGTCCCAGTTGGCATCCGAAGTGGCTACTCCCCCAGTAAATCTAGCTCAGAGTTTCCTAGCACTGTAGCTAAACCCCTGCCCAAAGGTTGCATGGGCAAGGTTATGTCATGGCCACAGGGCATCATCCCAGAGCAGCAGTGGAACATGGGAAGCAGTGGAGCTCAGATGCATGGAGTGGTGGGTTTGTTGTACCACCAGAGGCAGACTTGAGCTGCCACGCAGGGGCAGAGCTCCCTTCCCACAAACATATGGCTCCTCTTCCCTATGTGGTAGCCTGGAAGGCTTGCTGGGTTCTGCTCTAGATGAAGTACACTGAGGTAGGTAGCTCTTTTGCTGTAATACAGTAATGAGAGTCCCTTGGATGCTGTTCATTTTAGTAATCTGTAGAAGTGATCATGCTTCCTACTACTTAATAGCAGTATTAGCACTGTTACTAAATGCTCAGAGCAACGCAAGGCTTCTCAGAAATGGGCACAGCTTTCAAATCCTTTCTTGATATTGGACTGAACTTTACAGTAGAAATAATATTTCAGTATTTCCAATAATTTTAAGATACAGCCCTTTAAGCTAATCCAGCCACAAATGGCAGCCACAAGTCTGGTTCTACAGGATGGTGTCTACAGAAGGAAAGTCTTCTATAAAATAAATAATTAGTTTATAAAATAAGCATTAGAACACACTTTTTACTTCTGAAGGTAGCTTGTTCAGCCACAGCATTTTAGAATTAAAAATTAATGATGAAGAAAATTGCTTATCCACCCACTAGACTAAGAAAAAAATCAACTCATAGCACAAATTCACCTAAGTACTCTTTATATTTCATTTCAGTTTCACAGAAGAAATTAGAAGTAAATGTTTGGGGAATGTGGTTTTCCATTTTAATTCTACTTAGAGAACAATAGAAGAACTGGGTTCAGTTACCTCAGGCCTGTGTTTACAGGCAGTTTACAGTGCAGAGCATTGCACTTTCAGTGAGTCAAGGATATCACTCTGTCACAGTTTATTAACTAAGTAGAACCCAAAGCAGACAAATCCCAAGGAGATACAGCCTTAGGTTTGCTAAAGCTTATCTTTTTTTCCAATTCATTTTACCTCACCAAACAGAAGATATTACTTCCTCTGGTACACCTTGTGCCATTGCAATATGATGAGGATGCCTCAGTTATGAATGCAGGATCGCTGTGGTAGCACTAAACTTATGAGCTTGTACTTTTGGACCTGATGGAGCAAGACCAGAGAAGGCCACAAAGATGATCAGAGTGCTGGAGCACCTCTCCTATGAGGGTCGGCTGATACAGCTGGGGTTATGCAGCCTGGAGAAGAGAAGGCTTCTGTGAGACCTTTTAGCAACCTTTCAGGACCTTTAGGGAACCTACAAGAAAGCTGGAGAGAAACTTTTTACAGGACATTTTACGAGGACATGTGGTGATACGGCAAAGATCAGTGGCTTTAAACTGAAAGATGGTAGATTTAGATGAGATATTAGGAAGAAATTCTTTACAGTTGGGATGGTGAAGCACTGGAACAGGTTGCCCAGGGAAGATACGGATGCCCCCATTCCTGATGGTGTTCAAGGCCAGGCTGGATAGGGCTTTGAGTAAGCTGATATAGTGGAAGGTTCCCTGTCCATGGCAAGGGGGGTTGGAACTTGATGATCTTTAAAGCCTCTTCCAAGACATTCTATTATTTTATGATTTTCCTGGCTTGGAAGACTTAGCACCAGGGGTGGTTCAGTCTCACACTACTATCAGGAAAGCTGATTGGGAGAAACTTCGGGGAGGATCACTAGCTAAAATTCATCTTGGATTTCTCTTTCCAGCATTGCTTGCTGTCTTGTCCTCACTGAGAATAATAGAATAATCACAAAACAGGTGGAATGGAATGTGGAGAGGGAATAATCATTGCTGTTATCTTTTGAAACCCTTTGTACATTTCTAAATTGTGGCTGAAAGAGCTTACTGGAATCTGGCACTCAGATCATGCAGGAACACAAAGGAAATTTGGTTTATTATTAATCTCTAACTCTAAAAAAATTGGGGTTTGTGCCACAGTTTGTAAATATTGTGTGTATCCATGTGCAAATGTATGAACACTCCAGGGAAGCACTTTGCTTTCACACATGACCATGGTGTGTCACTGACACAGACACCACCTTAGGGCTTCAGACATATATTTTGTTTCCAGTCTTGCTTATTCCTATGAAAGCTATGCAGCCGGCTCCCAGAAATCCTCTTGACTAACAAAGGCACTGTATAGTGTACAGAAATTGTCCACTTCATTCTATGGCCGCAGCAGCAACTGTAGGATGACATGTCTGGTGAACTGAATACAGCCCTTCTGGATGTGCTTTTGTCTGAGAAAGTTAGTGTAGTCAGGGACTCTCTTCGTGTTCTTGTTACTTTTTACTGTGACTTTCAGCTCTGGTCGGCTAGAGATCCAGGTCAGTGACATGATATCAGACTGGTGTGACCACTTCACTTCAACAATGAAGGAGCCAACAGTGTAAGAAAGTCATTTGAATGTTGAATAAAATGAACAAGACCATCTGTCATGGGTTAGTTACCTTTGTTTAACTCTTGTTGTGTCTGGAGAAGTCTATACTTTTGTGCAGGACCATGTTTATTGCCCTATGAATCCTTTCAACTCTCAGTTCCTGATAGTCAGTGATTAATCAATTTGTAATGGAAAAGTCTATCATGGGAAAAGGCACAATCAAAGTCTCCAAAGCCATCTTCCAAACATGGTTTAAAAACCTGTTCCAGGCTCTTTTAGGAAATAGAAATGAAGGGATCAATATACAATAATTCATCCAGTAAACTCATACAATCTTTGACCTTTTGGTGTTATCCAAAATATTTAAAGATAAACGACAATGTACTTATTTCCATGCAGTAACCATCCAATTTCTGCATTCTGGACATCATAAATCGTAAGGCTAAGAATTCCTTCTTTAAAAATACACAAATACCTTAAAAGGAAAAATGTGTTGATGTTATGCTAGAAGTACTGTCAATTGCCCTGGAAAAAGAGGTCGAAATGGATAAAAAATAGAAAGGGCATATTGCAGAAATGTTTTGCCTCACAGACAGCTATCTATGAAGATGGAGAATCCATCTTTTGAACCATAAACTTTTATTTCTATTCAAATTAATTTGGCTTCAAATTCCAACTATTGGTTCCTGCCAGAATGAACTGACTTTAAAATTTCTTCCTGTGAAGAAAGGAGTAAACTGTAATTGTGTCTCATTAGTCTTCTCTTTGATAATCTAAATCACACAAAGCTCATTAATATTTTTTTGTAACAAAATTTTTAAGTTATTCCTTCTCTTCTTTTCAATGTCCTTTTAAAAATGTGTATATCCATGCTGAATGCCGCATTGCAGAATTCATCTCATCAAACACAAGCCATGCTTACTTTTGATCAAAACCTTCCTTTTTGTATAGAGAAGGATCACATTTTCCTTTTTCATCTGAAGCTTAAGTCTCTTATCATCTGTGAACCCAGAACCCTCATCAGAGTCACTGCTTTGCAGTTTTTCTTTTCTTTCATTGTTATGATTTATGTTTCTTGTTACTAAATGCATAACTTTGCATTTTGTGGAGCTAAACCGGTTACAGCTTTCCAAGTGGGCACATTTTTATGCAAAATGATCTGTGTGACTCATCATAATCATGATTCCTGTTCAGCAATTTCATGTCACTAATGTTGACATTTCTACAGGAATTTCTTATAAATTCTTCTCTTTATCCTGCTAGTATAATTATTCTTTATAATCCAAGAACACAACTCTTCCATGTAACTCTTTATGTCTTCTAGGTTAATCTTCATTTTTTTCCTCATGTCCTTATTTACAACCTTAACTCCTTTACCATGGAGAATTGTGAGTCACAGGAAAAAAACCAAAAACAATTACTGAAAGACCAGAAAAAAAAACAACATTTAATGAAAACAAGATTAATATAGTGCTCATCCTGGTAAATAGTGTGGGGGGTTGAATTGAAAGACAGACATTCTATTCTAGCTGAGCTTCTTATAAATGTAGATATTATCAGAAGAGAGATTAAAATTAGGAGAGCACTGTTGAAGCAACTAAAGGAAAGACTTGGGGTTGAGAGACTAGTAAATGGTATTTGATGGTTCAGGGATTCACTGAAAGAATATATCCCTTCACTTCATAAAACAGCCCAGTGATATGTTTGTTCTAGTCATCAGTGTGGTCAGCCGTGTGGATACACAGCCATTAAATCTTATTGGAGAGGCATTTGGCATGGCTCATTTTTAGCGTGATCGGTTCTGATTACACTCACACTACAACTGGTGCACTCTCTCTAGCCACCTGCGCCTGTTCTACCAGCTCACCACACAAAATGTAACACATGCAATGGAGTAAAAGGTAAAAAGGCACTGAAGCAATTGTGAGGCCAATTTCCTTGACAAATTCTTCCTATTTCTTTCTCTTTTCATTCTTTTTTTTTTTTTGTCTTCAGCTTACTGTGAGGCAATTCCTTTTTTTCCAGACATCTCATTACTTTGTGTTCAGTACTGATAGATTTTTAAATTGAAAACAGACCCTGGTTCTGAAGTAATACAAGAGTTTTACATCAGTAACTGAATGAAGTATTTGGATCTAAAAAAGTATCTACTACTTTACAGATATAACAAAATAAATGTATAATGACATAGCAAGAAGATTAAACCCCACTACATTTCTTTCCCCTGTATATTCTATTTGTATTTTATGGAAGAACAAACTGAAAAAGCAGAAGACACGGCTCCTTCGGTTCTACTACTTGACAGGGAAATACCCACCTGTAGACTTGAGTGTCAAATTGTGGCAAAAAGGAAATGCAGCTTTTGGCAATGTTTTAGTGGATTGGCTTCTAATACATATACAGAATAAAATAGATGTCCTCTCTGATTTTAAAATCTTGCCTAGTGATAATGTTTCTGAATTACCTGACAAACCCAGTGGAATCCATCCTTAGACATTTGCTCAGTGGCTGTCCTTAGCAAAGTTCAGTCAACCACATGAACTGTGTATTCCTCCAAATCTAAGGCATGTGTTTTCTGATGCACCATGAAAACTGGTGTCCTCAATGGTAGTATCAGATGTCAGTAAACATCCTGAAGTGTCTCTCAGAGTAAGCCTTAGCAGTGCCTCTTCAGAATGCTATAAGACTATAAAATATTAACACATGCTGTGTTTTCACACTGTTGGACCTGTTGAACTCTGATTTTTAACTGTTTTACTCTCCTGGTAACAGTGATTCAGATACAGCAGTTCTAATTATGGAGTCATAGCTTCAGATATGCTCTCCTCTGACCTGCCTGTGCCTTAATGCAAATAGCTGAAGCAGTACAGGGAATATTTCCTTCGTTGTATTCTCTCTGGTTACAGGGAGCAAATAATAATTAGGGAGCAACAAGCCCGTCTCTCCTACAACTACAGCACTGACAGCAAGACTTCGGGTTTCAGGGAGATCAGACCAAAACAAAATAATTACAGTGTCCCTAAGATGTAATTTTTGCAACAAGTCCAGCAATCAGAGCACTTAATAAAATAACATCCAGTTCTAAAGCATGTAAAATGTAAAAAAAATTATAAATAAAAAAAATCTGAACTTTCAACATGAGACCTGGTATGTAGTAAAAATTTCTAAGTCTAATTACTCAGTTTACAGATGTAGAGAGATCTTTTTAATTTATTACAGGTAACAAGGTTACCTGGTTTTGTCTGCTGTCAGTATTTCGGTGTTCCTTGCCTCCTATGCCTCTTCAGAGGTGGCATCCCCTAAGAGTCATGTGAATGTAAAATACAGGTAGAGCTCAAGACATGACTAATAACATCTCTTGATTGCCTTTATTCATGTGAAAATCAGACAGCCCAATAGCTACTGTTAATCTTTTCTAATGAGCAATAAATTAATCATGAGAAAACATCTTCTATTTCCACCCTACTTGCCCCCTCTAAACCCTGGAATTATCAAAGGCAAAGAATAAAACATCAATGAAGTTGCATTCAACAGGATGATGCATCCAGAAAATTCTCCACCTGAATTCTTGCCCCCTGACAGAGATTTATGTTTGAGAAAGAAAGGGATGAAAAATGGATTATTCACAGGATATTTTGGGCTGTTTGAATGGGCTTAAGGCTTAATAAAATGAAGGCTGAACAAAAATTCACAATGGTTGATAACTCCAAGGTATTGACCTCAGTCACTCCATGATACATCTGTATAGACATCATCAGAGTGTTTATGGGTACAGCCTGAAGAAAGCAACTTAATAGAAGCAGGAAACTCTGAAATACTGTGAAAGATTAGCTAATTCGTGCTGCATGATAGAGTAACTCAGTTCTGTGCGGTGCTAGGACTATAAAAGGAAGTGTTGTAACTCAATGTGCTAAAAGTATCATACATGATTTCCCTTAACTACGGTGTAAAATTGGGGTAGGTTTTTTTTACCCCCTCTCCCCAACAGAGGTAAAGTTAATAAAATGAGTATTTCTCTCCAGCATTGCTCACAGAATTCTTATATCTATCAGGTTGTGCACAAAAAAATTGCAGGGGTTTGTTTTGTTGGGTTTTTTTCTTTATATATTCAAGTAATTTTTAAAAGCAATAGTAAAAATATATAATCCAGTCAAGGCACTCATTTCACCAACTTTTAGGACTGTCATGCAGTCTGGAAAATCCTTTCCTAGCAAAAGGAATCTTCCTTTCTACTATACATAGAATTTAAAGCATGATTTTTGAGAAAGCACATCCATTATTGTGGTTTTTTTTAGATTAAATATTCTGCAGTTTTTTAGATTAACTATTCTGCACATTTTATTCCCCAGTGCATAAATGTTAATACTTTGCTTCTGTAAAATCATACTTTTGTACAGGAACATGGATACATAACGAACTCACAGGTAAAGCACTGTATTTCCAGAGTATTCAGAAACACAGGAAGTGCATTCTCTTATCTGCTGATTTTTGATGTCTTGATTGGTGGGATCAAGCCATTCAATCTCCACACAGGCAAATTCTCACCCCAGCCCTTGTAAAGCTTCCAAAACGTGACACAAAAACAGCTGGGGCATTGTCCTTTACACACCTGTTATTTCATGGACCATTTTCCTGTGAAACCATCTGAACCACTTCCCAGCAGCCTAGATACTGAAGCACAGCCTATCTGTCCCTGGTACTACCATATTTTTTCTCCTATCTATCCTATCCTTGAGCCGAGTGCCCATCAACCCACACTGTGCTGATTATCACTCCTAAATCACAAATCACCAGGAACCCATTTCACCATTAACTCTACGCATTACTAGGCTCATTTCAGGCCATCTGGCTTCTTAATATACTGGGAGCTGGTAGCAAAGTTGCCAGTGTGGTAAGTAAATTCTAACTGATTTGAATGTTATTGTCTCTGAGCAAACACTTTGCTGAGAAGAATTAATGGGAATCGACCTGGCAGAACTGTGGCTTCCTGTCTCATTGTACATCCCAGTATATATCTGCAACCTACACATACTAAGCTTAATCAACTGCTGGGAGCATGTGCTTAAAATATGAGAGATGTCACGTCTGTTTAAGTCTGTCTTCCTTTGTGCTCTCTGGACTCTAATGATTTGGAAGAATTGTGGTAGCAGACCTCATTCCTGTTGCTTTTGAAATGAAGCAAATCGATAAAGGCTTTAGTTCCCTTGCATCCCACTGGGATCAGGATTTACCATGAACTTCAAAAAGTGTAATTGACTAGTTCAAATTTTAATAGCCTGGCAGCAATAACAATAAAATTTCATATAATCCCAAATAACCTTCTTAGAATAGAGGCTGAGACTTGTTATGAGATTTGGAAAAATTGCTTCTTTTCTGTTTAAATTCATTAATATCCTTCTGCCCACCATAATCGTAAGCATTCAGATAAGGTCAATCAAAATAGTTCATTCAGACAAGATTTAAATTTTTGCTGTTGGTGTCTGAATACTGTTGTCAAAATCTTCATTTTAATTACTTCTTTAGCTTAATGTTATGTTCTTATTAAATTTAAGTTACATTAAAAACTGCACAAAAGTTTTTCAAAAAGAGAATTAGAACATAATACTACTCCAGAAAAACAATCAGTTTGAAAAGTTCCTCCTTGGCTTTTATTGTCAATACTTCATGGTAAAAATAAGCTATTCTCTTTCAGATAAGAATAAGTGCTCTGGTACAACCTTAAAACTGACAATCCGGCATTAATTCTGTCCTCAAAGTCTTGACATAATAAGCATTATTTTCATGACATAAGACATTCTGCTATTAATACAACTCTCAGATATTACAGAATGATTAATTTCCAAAATTAATTTTTAATCAACTATTTTAACAGGTAATGCATGAGAAGCACATAGAAGAACAAATATCGCTTTTAAAGAAACAAATGTTTCCAGAATAGAAAGGTTCAGCTTTGTTTTATAACCTTGGTTTTTATATCCAAAAATCCATCAAATCTTTGTCAGTCTGCCCCTCTGGATGAGCTTGGCTTAAAGAGATATTGCACATCTTATACACCACAGATGTAATGAATTCTTTAATAGGGATGTCTTTCATAAGCTGATGCTGCTAGTGACAAAGACAATCAATTACTGCAACAATTACTTCCTAAAATGGAATTTTTAGACACCCAAACAGGTGAATTACACTAAATACAATTTATTTGCATGCATAAAAACAATTCCTGCTGCACAAGAAAATGGGAAATATAAAATACGAGAAGGAAGGACTGATGATTTTATTTGCCCATTTCAGATAATAAAGATTTTGTAGTCATTAGTCTTTGCAAGCTCAGTCTGAATAGAAACAGCCTCATTATTTATTTTGATAGCGTGGTAAACTGTGCTTTACAGAGGTAAGAGAACACCATTTTCTGAGGATTAAAGTTGCTTAAATATTTTCAGACAAACATTTTGATCACCAACTATAAGCAGACATTTCTCAATTGACATTGATAAACTAAGTAACTAATTGGCATTACCAAAATGTTAACAGATGAAATTTTGCTACACAATCTGAGGTGCCATGTTTTTTAAAGGTACTCCATCTTCACCAGTTTCATTGTATAGAACTTAAAGTCTATCATGAAGGAATGCAATAGGTTTTAGAAAATCATATTATAGTACAGAGTGACTCTTAAATCTAGTGGATGTATGGAAGACCTCAAAGGCAACTGAACTCTCTTGTTCTGTTTAGCCTGGACAAAAGGAGGCTGAGGGGAGACCTCACAGCTGTCTAGAACTTCCATACGAGGGAAAGCAGAGGGACACACAATTATCTCTTGTCTCTGCTGACCAGTAATAGGAATAGCCTGAAGTTGTGACAGGGAGGTTTAGATAAGGAAGAGGGTGGCTGGGCAATGGAACAGACTCCAAAGGGAAGTGGTCACAGCACCAAACCCGCCATAGTTCAGAGACTGTTTGGAAGCACTTCAGGCACATGGTGTGACTCTTGAGGTGTCCTGTGCAGGGCCAGAAGTTGGACTTTGATGAACCAAGAGAGTCCCTTCCAACTCAGAATATTCTGTGATTCTATGATTCTGTGAACAGGTGAGAGGCAGATAGGGAATTTTCTAAGGTGTATTTCCACATGGTAAAACTCAGAATCTATAAAAAGAGTCGAGTTAGGAAAAAACCCAACTAATTAGACTTATTTAAAATAAAAGGGTACAGCATTTCCATGTCATTTTATTAAATTCAGGGACTAATTATGTTACGTCTTTGCAGTTCCAACGGTTCCAGTTGCATCCCTCATTAATGTCTAAATTATGTCTAGCTATTATTTGAACAGTAATGAGATGAAAGACCTCCAGAAGTCCCTTCCACTTAGTCAGTCAGTCAACAGTGTTGTTTTTCCCTGTCAAGTGCCTGTGCTTTGCAGAGACTGTCTGCCTCTCAACGAGCTCCTGCAGACTTGAAGAGCGAACAAACTGCAGCTCTAAATTGTTTAGATTATTAGTTTTCTCTCAGTTTGATAAAAGTCAAGGAGCAATAAACTGTACCCCAGTAAAGGGCTTCTGTGCCAGCAGACTTGCCAAACTTCTGCATTCATTTGCTAAAAACCTGGCCCATCACTGAGATCACGGCACTCTCAAACACCAAGGTTGGGATTGTCTTATTTTCTAACCCCTGCCTCAGTCTCTCTGATTCACATCCATGTAACACAGTGAATAAATCAGTGCTTAATAGTTGCCAAGGTGGGTGCTCTGTAATATAGAGGTTATCACAGAATCACAGAATCTTATGTGATGGAAAAGAGCTTTACATGATCTTCTAGTTCTCTATCCCTTGCCACGGACAAGAACATCTTTCACTAGACCAGGCTGCGCAAAGCCCCATCCAGCTGGACCTTGAGAACTTCCAACGATGAGGCATCTAACTTCTCCGGGCAACTTATTCCAGCATCTCTCCACCTTCATTGTATATATTTCTTCATTAAAAGATGTTGTCTAACTGAAAGTCAAGGAGACAACTCGGAGTAACAAAATGCAAGTGTGATTTTAGGACCAATCTAAAATGATACTGATGTACCCTTTTGTCATCACACCTGAAATATATCCCCACATGCCTAAAAGAGCCACCTTTGGAATTGCCAAACAAAAACAAGAAAGGTCAGACAGTCCCAAAATATAGCATTTATTAAAAAAAAAAATAATGCGATAGTTTTTCCATGCATTGGTTAACCATTTCTTTATTAAGTCTGATTCCTTCTAGGTGCTTAATGCCACACTGAATCTGCTTAGGACTAGTTAGAACAGAGCTGTGTTTACAACCTCAGTAGCGTTTCTCAAACACTCAGTCTATGCCTATCCCAGCAAACTCAAACATATAGAGGAATATTCCTAGGTTCCCAAACATAACTGTCTAGATTCTAGGAAACTTCTGAGACCCAACAGAAAGCTTAAGGAAGAGTTTTTCCTGGAGTATGTATCTAGAGATGTATGGAAGAGAGCATGTCTGAAAGGTCTATTTTCCCACTGTACTCTATGCTTGAAGAGACATGTTATAAATCATAATGACATAAAGATCCTGTGAGCTTGTAGAGTTATGCCTTTCCTGCTTTTTCTTCCCTTTTTTTCTCAGTTTTTTCACTTTCCATAGGGAGTGGACAGGAGTGAATAATGATTACTGCACTTCTCACTTTTTTATAAAATCTTTGATCTTATGGGAAACAAAGCAAAATACTTTTGAAAGTTCTTGAAAGCCAAAGAATAAACATAGTCCGATGTGACACAAATTTACTAGGGGTTTCATGTTCTTTAAAACATGCTAGTATCCCCTGAGTTGCCAGTGACACATTCCACTACTCTGTCTCTTTGGAAAAAGTTATTTCTACGTGTAAAAACAATTGTTTCACTGAAACCATTCCCATTTAGGAATTTTGCCTTTCTCAGCGGTAAACAACTGCACAAATCCTTTGCATCCTCCGTATCATCCATTTGTCTTACAGGAGACCAAAGTATGTATTAAATAAGAAAAGACTTTCAAAAAGATTAGTAAAGTATGGGATTGCTAAAACCCAGAGAAGCTTTTTTACACCTTTGTGCACTGATAGATTACATGATACAGCTCTGTCCATTTACTTCAGTCTCTGCTTTTCTGGCTTGGAATTATTTTAGATGCACATGCCATAAATAATAAGCTATATGCACTTTCTCCCCATGCAAACTTGCTAAAAGCTGGTGAAAAGAAAGAAACCACTTAAGCCTTAAGAGTCATGAAGAAAAATATTACTTTTCAGTAATCTCTATACAAGATTGTACTGTGAAGAATATGTTAGAAAGAGCTCTGCCCGGGATTTAACAGTAGCTGGCTCCTCAGTACTGGTATAGTTCGCAGTAATAAGTAGTATGCAGACCCATAAATTTTCATCTTTAGCACCCACCTGTGTAAATGTTTTGAGGCTGACTCATCTCAACAACGAATTGCCTAACCTGTTCTATTACCCTTGTCAGGAAAGATATGTGAAAGGAGTCAGAGGACAGTATATAAGCAAACACACATATACCCTGGGTTTGTATATCAACTACCATGGAAACAAAGAAACAAATTCCTAGATATTGAAACAAATTGAACACTGGAAAAATAATGAGAAAAATTTAACCAATGCATGTGAATGATTGAATGCAAGATGCATTTGTCATTATTTATTATTAAACAGAGATTTGGTGCCTCTGTAATGAATACATACACCCTGTTACAAACCTGAGTCACCTGTTTCAACTGCTTATTTGTATTTCATTTGTTCAGTATTAAGTTACCATAGTAGCCTCTTCTCTTTCAAAGAAAACATAGCTTTGTGTATGTTTAATGATTCATTAAATTTGTATTTGTTTTAATTTGCATTGTTGTCAGTGTCACTGATGATAAAGTTGTTTATAATAAAGAAAATTCAAGGTAATTCCAAACCACTTAACCAGTCTTTCTTGTCCATATCATGTAATCAGTAAGTGCAGGACCTCAGAGTGTGTTGGCCCTGTAAAGACCTACTATCTTTCAGCAGTGAAAATCTAGAATCATCCCTTTTGCACATTCCTCTTGTGTAAAATCCTATTAGACTGACACTGACACCAGATAAAATAGTGGAAAAAAAATTATGTGGAAGGGAATCAGTACATGACATTGTCAGACAAGATCATTTTAGATCAGTGAGTCCTTGTAAAGCTTAATAGTATAAATAGGGCTGAAAAAAAATAGATAAAAAATATAAACTTAATAGAAATTTGTTAGACTCTGACTTAGAACTAAGTCATAGGAGTGATATCATGTAAAATGGATGTAAATAATAATGTGTTTATTGTACATGGAGAAGCAGTGGAATATATACAGAATTTCATATATATTTATGACCTAAATTCTCTAAAACAGATGTAAAATAAATTGAAAGAAGATAGAAGTAAGATTGGAAATTTTGTGGTTTGATAAAACATCTAAGACAGCTAAAGTGTCCATAAATATATAATAATCATATAAATTCAATGTGAAATGCAAAGAATGAAAAAAAATATAGCTTAAATAAGAAATATCACAGAAAATGTATCCTTGAATGGAACAAGTAAAAAAAATTCTTTAGGAGTCATGAGAGATGAATAACTGAAAATAAGGTCTTATTGAGGTTCCATAACTCAGAGGAAGAATATAATCCTTGGATACAGTTAAAGTATATAACTTCAGATATGATGATGACACCATTATTAGAAGTTCATGTTCCTTCTGATGTTGACATGTTAAGAAATATGGTGATTAATATCCATGGATTCAGAAAAGAATTTGTGGTATTGTTGAAATGCTCAGAAGACTTTTTTGAGAGGAGAAATTTTTAATTAATCTGTTCAACAAACTAAAAAAGAATAAAGAGAGAACCTGGCTAGAGTCTATATGCCTGAGAAAGTTCTGGAGGATCTAAAAGGGTGAAAATTTGTTAAAGATAATGAAATATACAAGTGATTTTGTGCGTCTGTTCAGAAAGTATAAGGGTGAATTTTGCCCCACATTGCTGTCAATCTACACATTAAACCAATATAGCTTTTTGAAAATTTTATAGCCCCTCAAAGAAATCCCCAAACAAAATCAAAACCAAAAAAATAGAAACCCCATAGATTTTTGTGGAAATCTTCAGGTGAGATTCAAGAGCAGTACAGAAGTTTACTGTGGAATAACAGTGGTTTGCTACTTCATTAAAAACCTACAAGCTAAGCCTATTACAACCTAACTGGTATAGCCAAGGAGTTGAATGGTACTCTCACTCCATATTACTGTAAGTATAAAATGTCCAGGTCTGAGGACTACATCTTCCAATAGCATTCACTTTTCTGGAAGTCCTAACCTTCACTACTCTCTTTTGGTCCACATTTAGAAAATTATGGTCTGTGATCATTCTAACATGGCAGAAAGTAAACTTTTACTTGAATCAAAATTTTTCTCATTTTGGTTTTGTGGGTTTTTGATTTTTTTGTTGGTTTGGTTCGGTTTTGTGAGTTTTGTTGTTGTTTTTTTGCTTCGAATGTGAAACAACTGGTTTGTGAAATTATACACATAGTATTTGTGGTAGAAATATATAAAAAAAAATGCAATTACCTGAAGTTCATTTATCTATTGAAAGGAAATTAGCAAAATATAAGCAAGGCAAAAAGAAAGACACGAATTTTCTCAGATCTACAAAAAAATGTATGAAGTTATGAGGATTTTTTTAATTCTAGGTAATAATTCTAGGCTTTGACATCCAATATGTCTAAGAAAACTTATAAGATTGTGTTCTGAAATTTTATTTGACCATTTTTCCACTTTTCTTGACATCCCATGCTTTCCACAATATTTCATTTGGTTCAAGTGAAGCATTACTTAAAAAAATACACAATTTGTCAAGTAATTTAGAAGACTTCTCTGGGAAATGGAAAAATGTATTTCTTTATTAGTGAAAAATGTATTTCTTTATTAGTGAAAAATGTATTTCTTTATTAGTGCAGTAAGTTTCCTAGTTACATCATTGCCGTAAGGGGAAGGAAGAAACTTTCCCAGACAACTTTATGTAAGTAAAGTAGAGAAGAATTGTTTTACTTATAGGGTTTTAGGGTATAGAATATAAAGGAATATAAAGAGTACATAAAGTATAAAAGAGTTTAAAAGAGTATAAAAGAGTACAATACGTGTTGAGAAGTAACAGATAGAAAAGACCGGTGCTAGCTTGAACTTACAGCCTCAGGAATGCCATGTAAGCTCTTTTTCCAAGAACCACTTGTTCAAAACATGCAGAGTAAATTAAACTGAAAGGCGTCCCTTTCATTCCTGGCTGGACACATACCCAGCCAACTCCTGAGCCACTCTGCCTTGTCTTACAGAAGCAATAAGGGGCAAAAACCTGCCCCTCCCAGGTGAAGGACCCTTTCACCCACAGGCTGGGAAACTGACTCTTGCAACATCTGGGCCCAAGTCAGGTCACCTCCCAACCCACTATAAACCAGGGAGAAACTCCCTTTTGCAGCTGCTTCCCTGCAGCTCAGTTACCCCCAGCAACTCATGCTGGTACCCAGTTCCCATTACCGGTCTCATTTTCCTTCAATCAGGACTTGAGGTTCTTGAGGTCTGGCCTGGGAGAGCAAGGGTGAACATCTTCTCCCCCCACCTTAGGAGAGCAAGAGCTCTTCTGAGTTCTCCCCCCCCGCCTTTCGGGGAGGGGGGGGACAGAGGGCACCACAGCAGGCTGGGCAGCAGAGAGAGAGTGTGTGTGTGTGAAAATTGTCAACAAGGTGGAAAAAGCCCTCTCTACGTGGCAGCATACTAATTTTATAACACTACTCAATTATTATATCTAAAGGTTTCATCCAATTTAAGAAATGTCCATACCCAGAACTTCCCTTGGTTCTGCCCCATGTCATTCCTCTCCTAGAATTGAGTTGGAGGTCTTAAGACTCTTACTTCATCCTTTATCATCATCTTCACACCACTTTCCCTTATTGGAGCTTCTCCAAGGTTGCTGGGCTTTGCTTTCTTGTTTTGACTAACACGGTACCTAATTGTCTTAGCTCTGGTACATGTTTCCCAGGAATGGTGTTCCAGCTATTATCTGACCCTTAAGACAGATAGCACAGGGTTAGAGGTTGCTAGCTACTCTAAATGTAAGAAACTACATAGAAGTATAAAAATCAAATACATGAAAACCCTAAGTTTCATTCAGTGAAATGATCAAATCTGATTTTTTGAACCAGTAGAAAGTTGACTGCATGTTGATGGAGTTAGTCACTCATTTTCTTAGAAGACAGAAAGCTCAGGACTATTTTGTTATCAATTATGTTCTAGTCCACTTCAGTTTGCAGAATCACAGAATATTCAGAGTTGGAAGGGACCCACAGGGATCATCAAGTCCGGCTCTTAAGTGAGTGGCCCATGTGACAATCAAGCCAGAACCTTGGTGTTATTAAGATCATACTCTAACCAACCGAGCTAGCCTCAGGGTCATTCCACAGGTATAGGAGTTATTATAAAAAAAAACAAGTGACAAGGTTTCAAAATATCTGAAAAACAGCTTTGTCCTCTATGGTGATATTTTGTGGTAAGTGGCAAAACAGAGTTAAAAACAAATGCAAGAGAATGATTTGCTTAGGACTGAACTTTATGTTTTTGATACATTTTGGAGTAAAGTTATTGCTTTCTAGACAATTTGAGTCTAATTTCTGTTCATTGAAGATGGTGAGACTTAACTATAATGAAAGCAATTTTAACAACCCAGATTTTTTCCAGACTAAATAGTTGAAGGTAAGTGCTGGTAAAACCTTATTGTATCACAGAGTACAGTGAATTACTAACTGCAGAGCCACATTCTTTTGTTACTGTGATACAGATGAAAACAAGAAAATATACTCTCAGGCTTCTACTCAAGTGCAAGTAGCTGCTTAGTCTTCCTGTTTCATCATGAAGTTTATTTTAGTACTAAGATGCATTTAGGTTTGTTATTTCTGCTGTCAAAAACACAACATGGACCTGTTTTAACTAGCAAGAAGCAAATAAACCCGAGCAGCAGAATCAACCTGGCTACAGTAGCAAATCCAGGCTAATTTAGCCTCATTTTGGAGCTGGGCACTCTTCCTTCCAGAGTTTGAATTCTATTAGTAAATTGTTTCGTGTACTCAGATAAATTCCAGGACGGTTTGGTGATCTGTCTTTTGTAATTGCAGTGATCAGCATAATCACCCTAAGAAGAAAACGCTAATTGAAAAAGTCAATGGTTACTATTTCAACTAGGATCTGGTTTCATGCACATGTTTCTGAGTGAATGTAATGGGTTTGACATTATCAGTAGCTTGTGCAGAGCACGCTCTCTCATTATTCTGAAACAAGGCTCCTGGTTTATCAAGAAATCACCAAGTGTCTGAAATCAGCTGGAAGAGATTTGTTTTGAGGGAATGTAGATTTAATTAAGCACAAATTCTTTTATACAATTATTCTTATCTCATTAAATAGCAACCATGGGGTCATTACATTATATAAAGACTTATTTAGGAATGTCCTAAAATCCCAAAATGTAGCAATCTTAAAAATACTGTAAGTATAGTCCTGTGACTGTGGCACCCAAAGCAATTGGCTTATTTGAAATAATGCTGACCTTTAAACTTGATTTTTAAAAGCTACCTAGAATGTGGAGATCTGTACTTAGTAACCTCTATGTATAGAAAAACAGCAAAAGGGAATATATCAGTACTTTGACCTCAGAAATCCTTTTAAAGGCACACAACACTGCTGAGGCTTGATGTTCCATAGTGATAAGCAGAGTAAAAGAATACAGACATAGTTTTTAATATGGGATCTGGGCTGAAATGTCACAGAATTATTTATAAGAGAATAAGTGTTTGTTCTACTTTAAAACAAAATCTCATATCTAATATATGATCAGATGGAAAGGCTGAGAAGACCCAGAATTTTATCTGAATCACAGAGGGTAAATGAAAACTTTATAACAGTTTTGTGTCAAATTTCAGTATCTTGCTGTTCAGGGTATGATTTGACCAGATTGAAGAGAACTGATATAGAATGAATGAAACCAAAAAGTTTATATAATTCTTTTTGTTTTCATAAAAATATGCAAGATTGAGTGCCAGAAAAAAAAAAAAAAAGAACAACAAAATAAACATTTATTTGCTTTTGAGTATTTTTTCAATAAAAGCAAATTGACTTGTCATTTTGAAATTTTCTTATTGATTTCATTTTGTTTTGTTCCTTTGAAAAGACTTGGAATCAAAAGAACATATGATTTATGATCAAGCAAAACATTTTATTTTCTTAGATCTGTAATATGGAAAGCTACCTCTAGGCTGAAATAGCTGGATCTGTTATCAGCAGCTGCATGTCATAACTCTGAATAAAGAGATTTTCCAGAAGGTCCTTCTCCTCTTTAATTTTCTTTTGTTAATTCATTGTCCTTCCTGAACAGATATAAAGCAATTATAAATAATTGCAAGAAGAATCAGTGACTCCTTCAAGCAAGTGGATCAAACAAAAAGAAATGTCTAGAACTCTATCAAATGCTTTGAAAAGGAATTATTTAGTCTTGTCTTGCCCAAAATGTTAAAATAGATATGTTAAAGATGGGTGTGGACTAACTACCTTAATTTTCAGATGTTAAATACCTCTCATAAATTAGGAAGTTAAAGAAATTTAATCTGACTCTGATTCTCTGATGTCATGAAGATTAGGTCCATAGGAATTTCCCTGAACATTGCCCTTGGTGATAGCTCAGATACAGCAGAGACTTGCTGGAGTGTGAACTTTTCTCATGATCTTGCCTCTGGCAGGGTCCAGCACTGACAAATTAATGGTTGGTGTCTCAGCTCTGCAAGCCATAAACTGATTTGAAAATAGCAAGGCAATTCTCTATTGCATATCTCCAGTCTATTTCAATTCATTTTGCTCAATTCAGTTTTATCTGACAAATTGATGACTACCATTTACAACCTCTCATATTTCACAGTACGATCAGTATGGTAGCTTTTTGGGATAGGATGAGCCAAGATTTTTTTCT
This sequence comes from Anabacerthia variegaticeps, assembly GCA_035583185.1. NCBI lineage: Eukaryota > Metazoa > Chordata > Aves > Passeriformes > Furnariidae > Anabacerthia > Anabacerthia variegaticeps. The sequence continues at coordinate 55,305,456 of JAWWEW010000112.1, forward strand.
TGCAGATGTCTTAGATGAAGAATATCCTTTTGTTGCAGACTTTACCTAAAACTTTTAAGGACACAAGGTTGACAATGAATAAGATAAACTATTTGAAGCAAGAGAAAGAAATAGATTTCTGATTGTGCTTTTCTCTCATCCCTTTCTTCTTAAAAGATGATTTTGTAATAGTAAAGAAGGCACCAACAAGTGAGCAAAACATAACTAGATGTCTCTAGAGCTTTCTGGAAAAGCAACAGCTGTGGGATATGGTAGTGCTATATGAAGTCCTGAATGGGTGGAAATTGATTAATGTGTATTAAGTGAAAGCATTTGAAAAATTTAAACAAGATGAGTATTTCTTTGAATATCGTATTAACAGAGGTCATTAGGAATTGCAGATGTCAAAATAATAGATGACATTAAAAAGGAGCTAGAAAATTAATGAAAGAAAAAATGTTATTACTACTGCAAATTCTGACTTCCAGTCAATGGATTTTCAGAAGCTAGAAAAATATAACAGGTAAAATCATAGCATGAGTGTACCTTGCTCATTCAACCCTTCAGCATCTCCTAGAAACAAGGTGATACCAGACAAGAAATTAAGCAAGACAGACCTGTGGTCAGAGAGAGCATAGGCATTTTGTTATTCAGTTCTGCAATGAACTCACAAAATGGGACAAGCAAATTTAGTCTTCTGTGGGGGAGGTTGAGAGCCTGTTATGTAGACGAAAAAATCTTTGTACTCAAAGACAGACTGTCAAGATAACAATTTCTCTATCCTTCAGCCTTTTCCACTTTTACACTTGAAGAGCAGGATAATTGATAGCAAATATTGCTAGAACTGGGTGACTCATGGAAAACTCATCTGTGAAGTTGCCTAATGAACAAGACTTTCAATTCCTTAGCATCTCCATTTACAGTTCTGTGAACCTTCAGATAAGTTCTTCTTTTGTGAAGTAACTTTTTTTTGTGAACAAACACAGGCAATTGTATTCAAAACACTGTAAAATACTGAAAACAATCAGGAAGCCACACAAAGTATTCATCAGTAGACATATTACAGTCACGTAATAAAAATTAATAAAAGATTCAACAACCACTAATCCTTCTGTTACCATTGGCCGAGGGAAATGTAGCTACACTTAGCTACGATGTTCTAGATAAATATTAAATACAGGAAAATAATAGTTGGGATCTTCACATGGTCTGTTGACTTTTGTGTCCCTGTGCTTTTGGATTCTTCCCTTGCAGTGCCTGTAAAGGCATCCAGTTTCCAGAAGAAGCTGACCCTAATTCTGAGGTTTGCCTTTGAGTCTGGGTACTCAACTCAGCAGCTTCTGAAACTTATGCTTCTCAGTTTTATTGTAAAATAGGGAGAAAGAGATAACATTTCCTCAGCTTGTTACCATGCTGTTCTTCTAAAAACTTTCACATTTCTCAGACTAAAGCAAAGGCTATCCTGCAGGAATTGCTCATAATTTCACCAAAGCACATACTTAATGAACTGTCTACACACTAAAAAGACTAAATAATGCATCTTGAACATCAAATACTCAGGAACGCATTCTAAAAATTTGTACCAAATTAATTTGTATAAGCATTTAACTGAGAAATTGATGAACAAATAATTTTCAGAGGGATTGTAGTCAACAGTTCTGCATTTGAATATGACTTTACTTCATGATAAGTCCTCTTGAGGGCAGTTTGAGAGGTAAAATATGACTAATACAAGTCACAGTATGAGTGCAGTCAGGTTTTATGAGTAGATTAGAACAACCTGAACAATATACTGGTTAAATAGATTATTTGTTCCCAGCCAGGTTGCAAATAAGTAGAATTCAGTTATAGAACAGATTTTATAAATAGGGTAAATAAGGATAATCGGTAAACGGTGTTGGCCATCCTTTGAGATATTTTTATCTTTGTATTTTAAAAAAGATCCCTCCAAAACAGAAATTCTCTGTGTAGCTTGTTCTGCTTTGTTTTCTTTGAGTATAATTTGGAAAATCTTTAGAGAGCAGATACTTTCCATATTCAATCCTCCAGTCAAAAGCAACTTTCCAAGAAAGAGTATGATGTAATCTTTTGACTGGTGATACTTACAGAGCCTTCTCTTGAAGGTCTCAGGCAAAATTAGATTCCTAAATGTTATACACAGTGTTCATTTCCCACTTTGCAAAATAAACTAAACAAAATTCTCAGGAAAAGGAACTTAAAGCCTGTGATATAACAGGTCTGCCAAGGATGTCTGCCAAAAGACCAGATGCCCTGGCTGGGAAACAGATACAATTTACAGTACTTGCCAGTATTTTATGGTTTGTTTTTTTCCACCTAACAGTGAAGAGTGAGATTTTAAATATTTGCTTGTGTTAGAAGAGAAACTTTTAAAATGGTTATAAAAATATTTAGGACACAATGTTTTCTTAACAGAAAAACCTTAATAGAAACGTATTTTAAGATTCACGTCACTGGAAAAATACCCAGATGAAAATGTTTTGCCAGCAACACTACACATTCCTAGCTAATTAACTTTGCTGTACAGTTAAAAGTATGACAATCGGCAAATCCTGTATGATTTATATAGACAGCTGTCATAAGGACAATGATGTTTCTGTTTTCAAAGTAGTAAACTTTTGATCAAACCCTTTATGAAACACTAAGAAGTATACTTACTTGGCTTTATACACCAACACTACCTGTATTCTCACTGCCTGGCTCCTCATCTAAAACAACAACAACAAAGCATTACTTGAATGTATTCCTTGCAAGACAGAATACTGTTATGTTTTATTTTCCTCCTTCAAAACTTTCTGAGACAGGTGCTGTGTAGACATATGCTATGTACAATTCAGTCCTAGGGAGAACGTTTTTACAGGAAAATTTGCCTCCATAAAGATTACAGAAAACAGTAATACCAACAGTGTATATATTTCTTTCCTTTGATACAAATTTCTGGCATTACTAATCAAATGCTATTCAAATTAAGCCCTATATACACTGGTTTTGGAATATTTTCTCCCCCAGGACAGTAAATACCCCTTGATAATTTGCCTGCTAAACTCAATAAAGATATTTCTGCTTAAAGAAAGACAATGCAATTTCTAATCCAGAAAAGAATGACAGAAATAGTTTCATCCTTAGTACATTCTTTAACATTGTCAAGAAAGAAATAAAAGGTTCTTAGTAGAAAAAAAAAGCTACTTCACAAATTTTTTCTCAGCCCTGGAAAAGTGTAAGATTCTTCTTGATTTAGAAAGCCTGAGAAACAGATGTAGTTAATTAAGAAGAAATAAAACCAATTCCAGTGAAACTGGCAAGAACACAATAATCTGTTAGTCCAGACAAAGTTTGTACAGGCTGTCTTTTCTTAAACTTATCATGTAAATTACTGGGATGTTTCTCATAGCCTATGTATGTGATCTTTCTGGATATAATATGCCTAAGTTCTTCCTTAAAATCCCATATCCATCATATGTGTTGTACAGGAGGAGAAAGTGCAGCTGGAGTGGGAATGTCTCATGACCTTGCTGTCTACAAGGAAGCACAGCCTTAGCTTCCTCAAAATCACTGTACAACACAAAACCACATGCTGTTAACACTTCTGCTCCTTTCTTCCTTGTAAACAGTAATTAACGGGTAGCACCTATTCCAGGAGCCTTCAGCAGGTCACCAAGAGTATCCTGGCTTTCACCCCAGACAGACTTTCAATGCGGTTTTCCTCCAATTTGAAGCTAGCAGGCACAACACTCAGTGCCTCATCTGCCTCAGGCCTGTTTGTCTTGCTAGACAGTAGGACCCTTCCCTTAGCAGAAGGCTTTTAGTCTCCTCTCCACACACCGAGGGCAGATGTGCATCTCACCAGCCTCTGGGTAAAGCACTCAGACAAGTCTCTCTGATATGTGCCTGAGGGCTTGAGGTACAAGACATCCTCTGTGCATGATCTACCTATGCCTGAGTGGTGACAAGTGCTTTCACTGATTTCTTTATCAGCACCCCTTCACTCTTACACAAGGTACAAAGTCCTTTCCGGGCTCTTCTGTCATGTATACCTAGTAAAAACAGCACTAAAGACCACAGCAGAAATGGTTTTACAGAGGATGGTTAAAAGGGTGGCCAAGGAGGAAGAGGAGAAGAAGTTGATAACATCTCTAAAGGTTGATAACATCTCTAAACGACAAAAATTTTGTGCTCAGTTGGAGACTCAGCTTGAAAAAAATCCTTCAGCTATCTTTTTAAGAACAGCAGTTACCAAGGTGTAACTTCTTGTAATTTTTTCTTTTTTTTTATTTCAGTAATTATGGACATTTTTCTTGATCATAAAGTGATTACTAAATTAATAAACTCCTTGAAGAAAACAAGCTCTTATGAGTAATAGTGCAGTTCAGTATTTATGAAGAGCTGATCTTCTGAAAGGAAAGAAATAGGATAATCAGTTAAAACGTCTGTCATCTCTTAACCATGGATTAATTATGAATTTTTTAGGAATGGGAATATTCTTTGAAATTGAAAGACATCTGCACTATACACAAAAGCAAATTAACCAGGAATTTAATGGAAAAGTCTTGCTGTTAAATTCTGTATGACAGAAAAAAGCCTCAGCTTCAGTTTACAAATAAAGAATATTCCTTACCGAAAGGCATGTTCCTGGGCAAAGGACTGCAGGGTAACTGTTATTGATGAGAGGAAAAATAAATTATGGTCATCTGATTACACTAGAAAAGCCTACAAAATTTAAATGTGAAAATCAGCAAAGTGACTAAGACTAAAAAACTAATTTCTTCAGGTCCCAAAAGGATCATTGTATCATTACTGGAGGATCATCACCACACTCTACCATTTACATATAATTCATATTGCATTTCTAAATAGACAGCTACATGGTAGAAATTTTCCAATTGTTAGTCCAAAAGTCAGTTCATGTTTCAAACACTGAAGAATTTTACTGTTCTTTTTAAAGAAAGCAGTCCACAAATACCTAAAACTGCAGCCTCAAATGCTCTTTCTGATTTCTAAGGTAAACTTTTGGCAGTAGTAATCAGGAAATTGTCTGTTAGGGGTGTCTATACTAACAAACTGAGCATGCCCAACAATTTCACTCTTTGTCACTAAGGCAGAAGCATGTACTGAGTCCATTTGACTTAATCTTATAAGCCCTTCAAAACAGCTGAACTTCAGGAAGTCTCCTTTTTGGATTGACTTCACGCAGTTCCAACTTCCATAGAAAAACACTAGTTGAAATAAATCAAAGTAATAGCATGGACTATTTTAGCAATTTCACTGGACAAGAAATGGAGTTCCTGCACTGGAAGACTTTTGCTGGCATGGTTTGTTTTTCTGGCCTAGTTGAAACCCATCAGTCTTTGACCCACAACCTCACTTTGCCATCTGTTTGTTCCTTTTGAATTGGACAAAATGAAGTAGTTTAGTAGGGTAAGCCATCATATTCAAGCAGCTTTAAATTTATTCTCCTGTCACACTTATTTCAAGGAGGTTCTCTGGTTCAGACAAAGGGAAGGTCATGGCTTTTAGTGTCTAACCATTTCTACCGATATGTCTTCATTATTTGTTGTTTGCTGATAAAATAGTGTGGAAATCTTTCATTACCATGTACTACATGGTTATTGCTTTAAAATTAGTCACCCCCTTGACAAAGAAGCTTTCCCTTCTGCAAAGTGGAATAAGTAGATAAGAGATAATCACCGTTTTGATGCATTTTAATGGTTAATCTGCTCACTAAGGGTGTTGGCAGTCTTCAACCCTTTTGCCATGAAGTTTCATCCTGCAGCTTAGAGCATGCCTTACAAACTCTGGACTCTCAGGAGAGAGCAGCAGAAACTCATATACTTCGAAGGTCCTGGCTGACTCAAAGTGCCCTGATTCTTTGCCTTTCCTAGGTGGCGGTTATTCCGGGAAATATCAAAGGTAGAATTCAAACTGCTAAACCAAAATTTCTTCTGGAAGAAACCTTAATGTCCACTGAAGCAAAAAACTCATTGTTGAGTTTGAAATAAGTTTTTCTTACTGGGTCAATAAACCTCACATTTGAATTTCACTTGTTTTACACTATTTGACTTTTTTTTTCCCTTTAGTGTCACAAAATTCATCACTGTATTCCTGGAGCTCAGCATAGAAACTGGGTGCTGCACAGGCTTCAGTGGGCAGAGAGACCTATCAGCTCCCCCAGTCACACAGCACTTTGGCACCAACCCCCCTGCAAACTGCCTAAAGTACAGTTCATTACTGTGGGGCCTTTTGGTTTGATAGTGGTTCTCTAGGAGAAGAAATGAGCTGAAGAAATATTGTGTAAGACTTATCTTTATACACTTATTTAGATATTGTTGTGAAATTTTTAATGCAAGAGGTTTTAACATTGGTAAGTATTTAGGTTCATCATAACTTTCCTCATCAAAAATAAGAATAAATTGAAAATCTCAATTAATTTATTTCAAGTGTGTATTTGCTTTCAAATGTATGCTGGATGAACTGATGAATTTTTAATCAAATAAATTCAACCATCTAAATTATTTTTAGCATATTTTTTTCTGGAAGATTCCCTTTGAGTATAAAAAGTTTCTATTAGTTGTCTTCATTAGTAGAACATAATTTCAAGTGCAAAACTTCTGTGTATCAATATGTAGCACCAAGAGCTTTAATGCTTACAATTTTAGTGGAACTGGGGTAATTAATCATGTCTAATAATCAATATTTCATACCAGCAGAAATAAAAAAAATTATCTAAGTACTTCACGATGTGTCAATAATGTAAAGAAATTAATTAATGGTTATCTTTATTAAATTGTACTAAGAAGCCATGTATTTCTTAAAATGTTTTAAATGTAAAACTGTTTTGATTACAGTTACAGTGCAAACATTTAAAACCTAAGGGTTTTTAGAGTATAGCATGACATTATTACAGGTTGTCTAGACATTTTCATTGTTCAACTTACTGTAAGAAGATTGCTGTCATAAGGGCCAGGACTTAATAATACCAGCCAGTTATATGGCAAAGACCACGGTAAAAAGTCAATCTCATGTTCCTTGTGACTGCAAAACTTCTTTGGCAAGAAGAGTATCTGTTGTTTCCCAGCTGGCAGAATCCAACAGACATTGTTTGCCCTAGACTGTTGATTTATGAGGCAATAATTGAACAACATAGCAGCCTCACATTCTGCAACAGCACTTTCTGCTATTTCACTTCACTCTGTGAAGAATGGAAGTTAAAGAGCTGTAATGAGCCAAGCTTCAGAATTGCAGGCTATATTTTATTTTTTATCAGAATTAAATAATAAAAAAAAGGTGCAGTTTTCATTAGTCCTGATAGGAACACAATGGTTTTACTTCTATACACTGAATAACACCCTCAGTGAAGATCTGAAATATAACCACTAATTAGGGATTTGAAAACTGCTCCATATGATATCCTGAGATTCAACTGCTGTATTTGGTGCCTTGTGTGTCTCTTGCATGCATTTATGGAATACATAGGGCATTTAAAAAATTGAGGTCTGATCCTTCAAAGGTACGCCCATACAGTTGCCTTTGTGGATCTCAAGCCCATGAGTATAACCACTCTCTGCTTAAAGTGCGACTCTACAAACATTGTAGATTAACATTTTTGTACAAATTTTAAAATCATTCTATTTTACTTACAGTATATTGAGCAGAGCCCATGTGAATTATGTTACTTTAGATTAGCCTAGAGAAAAATGTTTTGCATTATAACTATTATAGCTCGAAACAGACACTCTTATGAAGCCAGAAATATTTAAGTATATACTTTTGATTTTAAGGGGCCTTTTCCCCCCCCCTCCCCCAGTAGAAAACTGTCTGAATACTATTCATCAGCACACTGATAATCCTTTCAAAAGATTCTAGTCTGTTATTGTTCACAGACAGATTGTTTACCTCCGCCTCATCTCGACATTTTTCAAACTGTATGTCACTTCCAGGGAACTACTGTTTACATTAGAAACCTTCAAACACCGAAAAAGCCAAACCAACAAACCCAAAACCCCACCCTAGAAGACCAAGTGATAAACTTGCTGCTTCCTGACCTATCTCGACAAAGTAAATCAGTTTTGCTATGCATCCCCTGGAGATCACAGGAGAGGTTAACCCACTGGAAAGAGAGCAGAGGAAAAGACAGCAAATGTTGAAATACAAAAATGTCAGACTCTATCAGAATTAGTTCGGCATATTTTCTGCATTATGTGGTGGGGAGAAATTATACCTCTAGGTAGATTTTACATGTGAAAATTACAAAGAGAGGGAAGGAGACTTAAAATGGTGATTACAGTGTCAGAGGAGTAGAGATAGGAAGAAGAGAGGAGGACTGTAGAGGGAAACACCTCTCGATGGAAGCAGAGATGAGAGGAAAGTCATAATAACAAATATTACAGGATATAGACTGCTTGAATTTCTAGGTCTTGAAATTTCTACTTGCAATAAAGGAAGATGCCAGGCTGGTGTCCTTTGAGGCTTGGACTCAAAAAGGTACCCATGGCTGGGGATACAGAAAGCAGGACTCTGTGCATGTTCAATCTAACTTTTAAAGAGAAATGGGGATTCTATGGAATAATTAATAAAACTATTAAGAAGTCAAGATGTTGTTCAACATAGTTTATGTTTTTATATTGAGTTTTCCTGACTCTGTATTCATATTTATAATCCAGAAACTAGAATATAATTGTGTGGAAAGTCTTGTCTATCTAGTATTGGAAGAAAGGCCATTTGAAAAGGCTTATTTAGAGTCCTCTCTTCCTTGCAGGTAACAAATAATCCAAAAAACCCAACATGAAAAAATACTGGAATAAACCTTACTCCAAGGCCCTCTGGTGGATCTAGAAACTGGAAAAGGTTATCATCTCTAGACACCACTGGAGTAGGTGATGCCGCTGATTGTCATTTTCAGTCATTTAAAGTATTCCTATATAATCATAATATTTTCAAGGAGTTTGGGCCAGGAATCTTCTCCATTGGTGCTCTATGGCCTTCAGGCAGTGACATTTCTGTGGTAAAAACCAGCTCAGGAATTTTTATTTATGTGATATTTATGTGGATGCAAAATGAACCAATTATGGTGGCCTGACATGAAAAAGAATCAAAGGACTTATCTTCTTTCTTCATAGAGGAAAGGATAATAGAAATCTATATTTGCCTTAAAGCCTCATTGAAGAGTTTCAGCACAGAGATGTTTTCCAGAAATAAGCTAATAGCTTATACCAAGTGTGCCAGCACAAAAATGATGCTGGTGGTTGTTGGGGCTGTTCTCCCAAAGAGCATTGTGTCAAGGCTTCTCTGTACTAGGTCTGGAGAAATATGTTTTCTCAAATGCTCACTTGGTATGATCCTCCTACTTCTGCATCATGTGAAAATGGTTTTAGTCTCCAGCCCACTTTTGTCTCAGAACAGGATGAGGTGACAACCTGGATTGTGGAGCGGGGAAAGAAAGGACCAGAAGCTGGCTTTCCAGCACAGGGCTCTAATTGAAAGGAAGTACATAGTATGTACTTTCCTCTAAGTGCTTCTTTTTATCTGCAGAGAGACATTTTGACACAGTCTGCTTTTGAGAACATTGCAAAGGTCTTTGCAATGTTTAATTCCAGTGCCAAATGATAAAAGACTTCAACATATTGAATGGTGTCAGAAAATGAGCTATTCAAAACTCTAGTCATGCTTCTGTCATTACACTTTGACCTGTTTCATTCAGATTAAATTATTTTGAACACATACTTCCAGAGAAGCAGAAAAATATAATAAATACTTCCCAAACTACGGTGTCTTGTTCAGAATGCTGTATGCTGTATACTGCTTCCTATTTTCATGGTTAATTTTACATGGTTCATTTCTTTATGGTATGACTTACCTTAAATCAAAAGACAATATTAGAAATAGAAATCACTTTAACTCTGGTGACAGTGTCTAAGATCTCTGATCTGCCCAAATATTTTCCCAAAGCATTGAAAAAGGTCCTTTTCTGGTCCCTCACAACGCTGAAATCTTAACCTGACCCTATTATAGAACTTGGCATGTGCTAGCCAACATATACTATTAATATTTATTTATGTACTTTGCAATGTTTATTTTCCTTTCCTTCACATTTTAAAGGTCTGTCCATCATCTATCCTAACAGTCATAGGTCTGATTCTCTTAAAATCCTTTCTTACTTCTGACAATTTTTGTGACCTTGTCCAGTTACTTGCCCAGTAAATTCTTTGTTTAGAAGTCTTAAGGACTACAGTACCTACTTACCACAGTGAACTAACACTTACATTGCTTGTAAGGAGTATTAGGCTTCCATACTTAATAGACACTGTATAAGTGATATTACTGTCTTTGTATAATAGCCCTCTGAGGGATTTTTTCAAAACACTTTGGAAGTATCATGTGTGTAAATAATACCTATGAAATAACCCCATAATGTCAAAAAGAAAATTTAGCACTTAAAAATATAAAATTTTTTTCTATGCTGTGTTATTCCTGTTGTCTTTGTTTATTTTCTTAAATTTTTGTCTGCTGAAGTTGCATAACTAACATATCATGAAATGTCTGTTGGAACAAAGACTTGGAACACTAAAAAATCTGGCAGAGTTATTTTTAAATTATATATTCTGATGAACAATTTGGATACATAAATCAGATTTGGTCTCAACAAATTTATATTATATGTTACTACTTGTTTATTACAGTTTGGTATTAACTACTTGCAAGAAGTATTCCAGAGACCTTGAAACAGACATACTTTTCTCGCACATTCCTCTTAATTATAAAAAGCTTCAGAACGAAACCTTTTAGTAACAAATTTTGTAATATTTTTATGGTTGTTGATGGCTTGACTCCAATATATAATTCACTTGCTTGTTTACATTTACAGGCTTTTTCTAAAGTTCTAGCATAGATATTCCTTCTCAGAGCTGACTTCTCTTCTGTAATTGCCCATGCTATGGAGTCTTATTTTAAGCATGACAAAAACAAGGGTACACAAGCCTGTGTGAAATTTGTGTTATTCTCAGCATCATACTTCTTAGAAAACTGCATTGTAGGATGCCTTTCTACTTTTGGATAGCGTGATCACTGTCAGGTTTGGAAGACTGTTGGCTGAGCTGTATTCTTCATATTCTGAGTACTCAATATTTAACAATTTAATCAAGCTTAAGTGATTTCTTTAGAGTGGTCCCATAACAGGATAAAAATGAGTTATAATTATTAAAGAAAATGTATTTGAATAAACCGAACAACTTATAAACTCACTAAATTTAGTAATTACTCAGCATTAGCACTGAAAAAACTCCAGATTTTCATATGTTAGGAAAAAGAGGAGTAATGGAATTGATTGTAATGTCATTTCTGGGAAGAGCTATGAAAAGTCATCTCACTGATATGCATATCCATTACTAACTACAGTATATCAAATGCATCATTCACAGCAACGTCAAGCTGCCTCTTGGTTGCTCTAACTTCATTAAAAAAGTAAAATTGAATCCTGTTTATTTACGTTTAATGAAAGGCTTTTCTCTTCATGTAAATGAAGAATATATTTTGATCTCCCATCTGAACTACAACTTCACAATATCTCACCTACAAAAACATACAAAGTTCCTTTTATCATCTCAAACAAGGTCTCAGTTGACTTACAGCCTTACACCCTACACCCTGTGTTTTCTAGGATTTCTTATCCTATTTCTTGGCTAATAGAAGAATTTCACATATTTATTTATCATAAAAGATTGATTTTTGCTTTCCTGAATAAGCAATAGTTTGTCACTGTCTACATTTTCAACAAATCTAGTGAAAAGAACCCAAATGGTTCTTTCACAAACAATATCATAGAGCTCAATTTGTAGTGATAGACACATGCTGTATGACAATTAAGATAAAAGAAAATGGTTCCTGAAGAAAGAATGCTGACACTTTACCTTTACATATGTCAATATTTGCTCTTCTCATCACAAAATAGGTTTGAACATGCTTTAAAATCCCCTTTTTTCACTCTTAAGAGGAAGATAATTTAATATGTTTCTCCAACTGTCATAAGGACTCGTCTTCCCAACAGCAGGGGACCAGTCAGGGATGAAAAACATATGTCTGTTGGGAATATCATCTCCAGTCAAAATTCAACATCTGGAGAATATCCTATGACTGAAAGTGTTGGGAAGGTATACTCAGGTCTGGGATTGTCTTGTCCTTAACAACCAAATTGCAGCCTGTCTTTATCTTTCAGGAGATCTATAGAAGTAAATTGGGAAATAGATTCTAATATGTCCATTAACCTCCTGATTATAAAGTTAAATAGCATCCTTTGTTTCCTCAGTGACTTGATTTGAAACAAGAAAAAAAAGTATTAGATGTTTCATTTGCAGATTCAGTCTTTTTATATAAAATGTAGAGTGGTTTATGCAATAATGCCAAGGTAATTAAAAATATGGAAATAACTTTATTACAAACTCAGTTTCTCTGAGTCAGATTAAAAAAAAAAAGCAACAACTAGATGTATCTGGGCCCTCCAGGGTAAACATTCTGCAAAAATAATTGGTCTCTTTCAGCTGCAGCTAAAACCGAAACAAGTAGTAATGTCCATAGTAATTATTGGTGGGTTAGTCATCCACAAACACCTCTGGCAATCAGAGCTGAAGTTCCTAAGAAATAGTTTGAAGCTCCCTTGGCTCCCTCCTTCTAGCTGGGGAAGCAGCTGCTCTATTCGCTCAAACATCTTGGGAGACCCACTGAGAAGTGAATAGGAGCTACTGCAGCTTCCAGTACTAGGAAAACTTATGGAGACAACTTGATCTTCCCCAAGGATGGATCTGGTAGCTATTTTTTTTTCACTGCCAGTCACTACTTTGGAGCAATTCAACAGAGGCCCTTCCTGCCCCTACCTGGAAATCAGGCCCTTCCCTGCCTGCCTTCCAGAAAACGCAGAATTTGGCCTGTACTGAGTTTAGTTTGAGTTCAGTGACCCTTTAAATAAAGCCTGAAGTGACCCCTTAAACAAAGCTCATGCTCTGGAGTATTGTATATTCTTGTCTAGATTTAAAAGTCATTCTTTGTGATAGGTTAATAAAACATTTATACTAAGTTGACTACACTCATCTCAGTGCCAAACCCCTACCTCATACAGCAGCCAAGATTATTCACATATAAAGTACATTCCAGCTTCAGCTGCAGAACACCAGAGGGCTGGGTATACAAAACATAGAATGAAAAGACTCATAAACAAACCTCTGGGAAATCATTAATATTTAACCATGTCTTTTTTTTTTTTTTTCCTGTTTGCTGTGATAAATCTTGTACACAAAAAACCTCCCAACTATTTAAATATTTTAACTCACTCTTAATTTATTGCCATAACAATGGCTAAAGATTAAACAGATGATAGGATGAAACAAATCGTTGCTGGCAGGTTTTACGGTAGGATCAAAACTTACAACAGGGACTGATCCTTTCAAGGCACTTAACAGGAAAAAAAAATAAAAATTTTATTTTTAATTTTCTTTTGTATATGTTTACATAAATATATTGCATTTAAATATAAAGTGACACAATCTGAAAGACTGATATTTGAAAGATTGAAATATTGGCTTCTCACACTCATTTGAAATGGCTCAGAATAAAATTGTCTCAAACTCCTCAGCTACTCCTGGTTCTAGCTGCAAGAAACAACAATCACAACACTTTTAAAACTACTGGTTAGCCATTTATGGAAATGATGGTTTGAAATATTCAATAAATGCTTTTTACACAGATTACATGTGAGTAGACCTGTGTATCTGTATGAAACATCTTCATTCAACTGAAGTGTGTTGTTGAAGACAGCAGCACTGATCACTTCTGGAACCCCTAACACTGGCAGATTCTAAGACAACTTCTGAACCCACTTGAGTAGTAAGTGCATTGACTCCTCTCTTAGACTTGAATATCTGAGTCCTGCTTTGCAAGGACTTTTTAAATTTTTTAAATTCCTGGTACATAACTGGAATTTTGTTTCTGAGTCCCAAATTACAAATCTCCAATACCTTCTTATCGTATGTCCAGCACTTGAGATTGTTAAGTTCATCATAATTTCCTGAATCTGGCTTCAAACATTCATTTTATAGCAGAAGACTGTAAAAGAATGATAAGAGCAGGTAACAGACCTTGTCTGGGGATCTGCCACTGCACCATTTCTTGAAAACCTTTCTACTCACATTCTAACTTTGCCACAGTCCTTCAAGCCTAACCATTTCTATTTGCTAAGAGACTGAAAAGAATGTATTTCTGAAGCCGGAATCATCAGTACTCTTTTGAAGACATTAGATGTTTTTAGGAAAAAAATTGCCAACTTTCTCAACCTTTTTCATGTGAGGCTTTGAGCAGACATTTGCTTGTCTAGGGGCAGAAGAAGATAGCCTTCACTTCACAAAATAAATTAATTTCTTCCATGATGTTCAAAACAAGATATGTGGCCTGAGTCTCATGATAAAACACAGTCTATCAAAAGAAAAGCCACTAAAAAAAAAAAGCTTAAAAATCCCCAATATGGGGGGGAAACAAGCAAAAATATATAACAATTTTCTCTATGAGAGAAAGAAATCAAAAGAAAATTGTTGTCTTTGTACTCTCCTGAAAGGTACAGAAATCTTATCTTTGCCAGTACTATGTTCAGGAACAAGGTCAGCATAGTCAGAGAAAACCGTCTTCCGATGTCTCCTGAGTAGGTGTGACCTTCTGTGCATGGGTTTCAACAGTGTGTGCCAGCTGCAGATATCCTGAGAACTCGCTAGGACACAGCAATAATCATTATCTGTTAGTTTCTTGAGATATTAATTTAGAGTCCATTTCTGAAAAATGTTTCAAAAGACAACCCTGATGACCACAGAAATGGTTCTTAGGTTTCTGAGAATACAAAAATCTTAACCTAAAATAATAAACCTGGATCTTAATCTAAGTTTAATTACATTATGCACCAAAAGTTCATACAGTTAATTTTCATGCATTTTGTCACTTCATGCAGAGAGCACTAAAACTGCATAAAATGTCCATATGTTTTAAGTCTTTCCCCTTAGATGATTAATGTTTCAATGGAGCAAAAAAATGTTAGTATCTTCTCTGTCATTCACATGAACACAAGTATTTTCATGAAGTCATAATATCACAAAATGAACTGTGTTGAAAAGGACCTTAAAAATCACCTCATTCAATCTCCGCCCCGACATGGGCAGGAACACTTTCTACTAGATGACAGATGATGTAGACCAGGTTACTCAGAGCTCCACCCCATCTAACCTAGAACACTTCCAGGGATGGGGTATCCACCACTTTGAGCATCCTGTTCCTGTGCCTCACCACCTTCACAGGCAAGAAGTTCTTCCTAATATCTCATCCAAACCTACTCTCTTTCAGTTGAAGCCATTGCCTCTTGTCCTGTTGCTACATGCTCTTGTAAAAAGACCCTCTCCATCTTTCTTGTAGGCTCACTTGAAGGTATTGGAAGGCACAATTTGGTCACTCTGAAGCCTTTACTTCTCCAGACTGAACAGTCACAATTCTCTCAGCCTTTCCTCACAAGAGAAGTGCTCCATCCTTCCAATCATTTTGGTTGCCCTCCTCTGGACTCCCTGCAACAGGCTGATGTCTTTCCTGTGCTGAGGACCCCAGAACTGGATGCAACACTCCAGGTGGGGGTCTGTTTTTTTAAAAAGTAGACTGCTTTTTTTAATTTTTTTTTATTTTTATTTTTGGCTACTTTTTAAAAAGCTTCTTCAAATGAAAAAACACATGGCTGAATTATTTTCAGCAGTGTTGTCAACTCTCCAGCCTGGCATTAAGCAGCTATGAATAAGGATTAAAATAATTTAAGAAGATTCTTTTATATATGAAAATATTGAGCATATGTATTACATATCTACCAGAAAAGCAGGTTGTGCCTCAGTCTTGAGAGAATAAGCTCAGTCATTCTTCTTTTTAAAGATAATGAATATCAAAATAATGCATGGGGTTTTTTTTCCCAGCTATTTTTAAAAAGAACAGAAAGTCTTGTGCAATTTTAAGTGAACCAGTGATCTGAAACTAGTCACTAGCTCAGGTCATAGCATTAAATAGCTGAGACAAACTTTGAGTAAAATACTCCAAAGAGAAGCAAGAAAAAACAGGAGGGTTTTTTTGTGTGTGTGTGTGTTGGGGCTTTTTGTTGTCGTTGTTTTGCTTGGTGGGCTTTTGTTGATGTTGTTAGTTAGGATGCTTGGTTTGTTGGTTTATTTTGTTTTTTTATTTCCTCTGATACATCTTTTATGAGTAAAAACACACTTTTTTTTTTTTCAGGAGTGAGGTTTAGGTTGCAGCAGAATATTACACAGCCTTGAGCCCATGTAGCTCACCTGTGGTCTATCTCTATAAATGTTTTACAGGAAAAGACAATACAGATAATGAATCAGAATTCTTAAATTCTTTCTTTTCCTCTTCTGAAAATCCTATTCTCTCAGGAAAATAGTTCTCCTCCATACCATGTAGCTCCATATTAGAATCTCCCGTTACAATGTCAATGTTCTTTTTACAAACAGATACTAACAAATTACAAACACCCAGAAACAAATGTGTGGATTCTGGAAGTTTTCTCCTGTCTTCTACAGTCAAAAGTGCTGTCAAGAGTTAGCATGGGTGTAGTAATTTCTTTTCAGTGCTAGTGATATTTTTGTAATGTTCTGAAGTTACTATAACCAGTAGATGCTCTTTATTAGCATGTCAGCACTCACCATACCCTACTGTGTAAGAATAATTTGTATGCGCTATGGTTTTCCTTGACTTGCTGCATGTGTGCCTATCAGATACCTGTGTAATGTTGTTGTACACACTGTGACAAATTAAATAAACAGCAATCAGTTCCCAGAGTCCTTGTTGGTTCAGATTCTATGTAAGTTTTTTCAATATGTTCAAGAATTCATATTTGGACCAGTGTGGGAAACTGCACCAGGCCTGTGGATTTCTTGACAGAGCAAGAAGAATTTGACCTTGGCCAGACTGCTGTGCAGCTGTGAACATAAACAACTTGCAGAGACTGAGAGAACTCAGGAGAAGCAGAAGATAAGAAACCTCGACAAGTTTGTACAGAGACAGGAGACAGTAGTTTATAACTGTGGCCAATAGATGATTGTTTGTATGTAATGAGCACCAATCATGTTAGCTCACATAGACTTAGGAAATATAGAAAAGTAGGTGTGTGAAAAAATAAAGGGAAGGAGAAGTTTCACTTTTATCTATTTGGGATCTTCGCCTGCTTTTTATTGAGTCCGTCCCAACAACAATGACAGACCAGGACATAAAAAAACTTGAAATATATCAAGAACTATATCTAGTAAACTCTGATGATCAGCTGCTGCTGCAATAACAGCACAATGTCATTAAAGTGGCTTCCTACATAGTCTCTGCATTTTAACAGTATTTATTAATATTATTCTTGTTTGTGTTACTAATTGTCAGATGAAAAATAATTTTATAGGTAACTAAATTTATTTTGAAATTTAAATAAAAATAGTACATTGAATTTTCTTCAGTGCTTCTTGTCTCTGGAGATCCATCTCTTTGCTATTGTATAAGATTACAACATTTGACTTTCTTCTCTTAAATCCAGGGAATGTAGAAGCAAGATGCTGGTGTAGCATTGTGTGCTGCCTCCCTAATGTTGTCCTGTGAAATCAACTAGTTCAAAAATCAATTGCTTGTTAAGGCTTTTTGATCTTTTTTTCACATTAGCCAGCATATTCAAAATGCATAGTGGGAATCCTGAAGGGCATGGAGCTCCATGATGTAGCAGATTTGTAGCTTGCAGTTGCTTCTCTTATGTTACCACAGTATCTTTCTTTTATTGCCATGGAATAGTTACCTCCTCACAAAGCAGGTGCCTCTGTAACACTGGAGGCCAATACCTCTATATGCACATGGAAAGAGGCTAATTAGGTTTCATCATTCATTAGGTGAGCTAAGGCCTGCACTTGGGCTGTAGCGCATACTGTATTTTCTGAGTTAAACAATGTGGCATTTCAAAAGCAGATGAATGTTAATCAAGTATCCAGCCCATGGGGTCTGAAGGAGAAGCAAATCCTCATCAGCCTGACATGACTCTGATATTCTAATCTCTTCCAGTCTAACTGCATTAGTGTAATGTGGTTTCCCTTATTTATGTCAATGCAATAACACAAGATTCCTGGTTGCCCCATGATGTTACAAAGGTAGATTCTTCCCAGAAACAACTTTCCAAGAGAAGTAATGCAGGTATTGCTGTACTTGAGATAAAGCTATGTAACAGTAAGCAACTGGATGAGACTATAATCTAGATCCATGCTTTGAAATGGATGCAAGTTCTTAAAAATCACAGTAAACCAATATATTTTTGTCCTTCTCCAGTAATGTTTTTATTCTTCATTGAGTCCTGCTCTACAAAAGGACAAGTGCCCATGGGTGGATTTGAGACTCCAAAATCACAATCCTGAAACATGGCTCAGAGATACAGTTCTCTCTCTCATATGTATTAAAACAATCATCTGCCACATCATACCTTTTACAAAACTTTGCCACTCTCTGCTTTAACCTTGATCTCTTAATTGATACTTTTCTATCCCATAATATCATGATCCTTGTAGTAAGAAGCTGAATTTGCCAGTGATTAGCTTTTGTGCTTGTAAAACATATGAGTTTAATTTGTCTTATTCATTTCATTAGAACAGAATGTATCTCACCCTCAGTCAGTGGTCTTCTGGGAACTGAATAAACACTTTATTACATTAATCTATGGCATCTATGAAGAATAAAAGCAAAGAAACCTTTGTAGGTTGGTCATGTTGTTTGAGTTTGAATATAATAAAACTCTTTAGTGAAATGAATAAAAATAACTCCCTAATTTTCAGCTGGGCAAATGACAAAGTGTCTGAGTTGTTGGTTGAGAATGTTGCCTTTTTTTGAGGCTAGCTCCAAATGGAGGTAGGGGCCAGCACTGATTGAGTAAACACCCTGCATAAGAAAGCTTTGAGGTTATGTTATGCTACAATATTTTGTTGAGGACAAGCCCCAACAAAGGAGTTGTTAGTGAGCAAAAGCGAAAAAAAAAATATGTGAGAGATCAAGAAAGGATAAAGGAAATGGCTGACTTGCCACTTGCCTCAATGGGTCAGGAGCAATAGGCCTGTGAAAACCCAAGTAGTGCACATAATTGTGGTCGCAGTATTCAACAGTCCGTGCTGAAGAACTGGGAAAAAACATGCCTGTACCACATGTGCTTGAGAGAGAAATTAGTTGTGAAAGATCCTAACTCTGTCTGAGATGCATTATGCTAAACTTTGTGCATGTCAGACACATTAGCATAAAAAGTGTAAGATGAAATATTTTAGGCAGGACAGTTTTAAAAAAATAAAAAGAAAAGACAAAGCGACCCACAATCCACCTTTACCTAACATTTGTGTGAATGCTTGTTTAGCAAATTCTATTCTTTCTCTTACCCAGTCAGGTAAAGTTTGAAACCATTTTGTTTTCTGCAATCTAAGCTTGTAAGCAGTCTGAATACAAAGGTTCTTAGATGAAACCTATTAAATTGTAATAAATGGCATGTCATGCTATATGGTGGAATTATCTATGTTTGTAAACATAGTGAAAAAATTGTTGCTAGGCATTTTGTAGTGCTATACAACAAAACATGACAACAGAATGAAGAGAGGAGTCTACTCATCTACATTCCGAGTCTCTCAGATTTATGCAGACATAAATGAAAGAGGAATTTATGCTTGACTGCCTGGGCTCAAGAGACAGGATTTAGAGAAGTGTCGTGTGTTAAGGGCAATTACCTAAAGCTACTCAGTTCTATACATTTTATAATTTGAGTAGCTCTTCAAGAAAATAGAAAAGCCTGTGTCTATTGCACTTCATATACCTGTCTTTCATCCAGCTGTCACAGCTATCTGTCTGAATGAAAGGTCCACCTAGAGCTCTATTACATATTTTATTCATATTAATAAAGCAAAAATTCTACACTATATGAAATATTTCTTTGAAACAGAGTCCAAATCACTGTCCCAGTCAATCATGTTTCAAACATGTGCCTTTCACATCTTCTTCATCCAGTGATTGTGGCACTTTTCTGTAACTTTCTGCCATAAAAAAAATTACTCGTTTCTTTAGATAAGCCATCATTAGGTATTTTATTAGGCTTTTTAGCTAAATTAAGTAGCTAATTTCTTATTAACTTCCTGTATGTCTTAATTTGGTATTATCAAGATTAAAATCTCATTCTGAATATTACCACACCTACCACTGAAATGGAAAATGGTAAAAACTAGTGATTCTGGAACAAGGAACTCTGACAGTTTAATGCTCACAAAGTGAGTGCCTAGGGAACACCTCTTCCTGTACCTGAGGTTTTATCCAGTCACAAAAACCATAATGTGTTTCAGTGACAAATTTGTTTGCTAATTATTTTAATGTTTCTGTTTGTAACAAAGTATGATGAAAAAAGATTCCAAAGGGATTTCCAATTACCAAGTTGAAAATCAATGCTTCTATAGTTCTGTGAAAGGTTTGAGTCCCTCACTGAAAGACTTTTCCTTTTGCGTGTGTGTGTGTGTGTGTCTACATATGTGCACCTCACTATGGGTCTTAGAAAACTTTAGCATTCTTTTGAAAAAGTGATTTTGCTGTTCTTGCAAAAAATTCATTAGTAATCTCTGCTGTGACTTTATCATAGTGCATAGTCCTCACGTAATTGCTTATGTCAGTTTCTTACAAATGGTTCTTCTCAATAAGTACATAAACTTTCTATTATTCAATTGTCCCAGCTATAATTATCTCAATTAATTCCTTTCCCACTATTGGAAATTCTGAGGTTTTTTTTTCAGCCAGCAACTTCTGCATCATAACTTAAAACCCTTAAGTATGGCTTATCATGTTATTCTCTAATAAGAACACTGTACTTTTTATAGCTTTTAAGGATGTCACCTTAACTGAATGAATTATTGAAATTGTCATTTAAGATACTGTAA
>JAWWEW010000112.1:55328075-55341200 GCA_035583185.1 Anabacerthia variegaticeps
CACTGTACTTTTTATAGCTTTTAAGGATGTCACCTTAACTGAATGAATTATTGAAATTGTCATTTAAGATACTGTAATCTAAATGTTACGGATACACAAACATGCTTCAAAAAGAATGAGAGCTGTACCATGAAAATTATCTATTCCAGTGTTCAGTATTGGCAACTTGTAAACTGGAACACAGTAAAGGACTCTTTGAAAAAAAGTCTTATCCTTATATTAGATTGCTGGTTTTTAAAACATTACTCTGAAAGAAAAAAAATGGGCCAATACCATAGTTTCACCTCTACTACCTTAAATTGTTCTAGTGTTATCAATGTCGTTATTTTTAAAGTTTGGTTAGAGAGAATGTCTTCTGTCAGCTATTTGCATTTCTTTTTCTACAGAATGGCTATTCCTTTAGACATTTTTTTAAATACACCTTTCATATCTCAATTGCATAAACCTTGTTTGCTGAAATATAAAAATGATTTTTTTTCTTCTGCTTGGACCAATGCAATTTAGCATGTTTACTGCTCTGTTTTGAGTTTACTATTTTGCGGCAAAGATATGTCCCTACATTAGATAGTCCATGCATGCCCCTGAACAGAGGACTTTTACAAAAAATGAAAAATCAGCATTTTGCTTGAAAACACAACTCTAGTTTAGGTAAAGAAAAAATGTATGCACCTTATCAGACATCAGTTTATAACATGCAAAAACACAGTATAATTGAAATTCTCTTTCAAGCAAAGTGGCTAGAAGTAACTCTGGCAGTTAGATTCCCAATAGCATCTTCCAACATTAAATTAAGCACTTCAGAACAGCAGTTCAGTCAGGAGAGAAATGGGACTAGTAGGTTTTGCTTTGCAATGTCCCTTCTACAAGGAAGTTGCAGCCTAAATATAGAGATGCTGAGACAAAGGATTTGCCATCACCCCTACTTAAACAACATAAGGACAGACTAAATGTCTCAGTTATATCACACCAGAAGTCTACTGAAAAGCTTGAAATACAAAGCAGAGCTTCTGAGCCCTGCTTTGGTTTTGGCAATGCTACCAAAATGTGAGAAGTGTTTCACAAGTGCCGTGTGGAAAATTGAAAGAATTTTCTCATCAAGAGTGCTCCTAAGCATTTTAGATTTTTTGTCAGTTATTGGAGTTTGACTATTCTTACCATGTTTGCTTCATAAAGGACTTGCTTATATTTCTGAGTCACATGAGTCTTTTTCTGTAATACCAATGAGTATGTATGGTTTCTCTAGCAACAGCTTTATTTATCCTTAACTTCTGTTTTCCTCAAATATTCCCTTGGTAATTTCTTTGTGGTGTTTTAATAACTTAAAATTGTTCTCTGTAAATCAATCAGTTAGTCATTCTGTGTTCTTTAATTTCTTGCCAAGTACATTTTGGACAGCCAGCTATACCAGTAGTTTCAGACACCTACCCTCAATATTTTGCTAAGTCTAGTTGATTTATTTACTTGGTATTACTATTGTGGTTCTCCAGATACCAGTTAAGGTCATATGACATCCTTTTATAAATTAAATAGTTTTGTTTTCTTCACAAACCTGGCAAACCATCATTTTTTCTTCCTATTCTTCTGGAGTGTGAAATTCAGTTTCCTATTTTCTGTAGCTGTTCTTCAGTTTTCCTTCTGCTATGGTTTTATGTTTCCTTTCCTATAGCAGTTGTTTGATCTCCATTTGAGTGCTAACATATGAAATAGAACTTGTGCTGGATAGAATGCTTTTCATCTGAACAGTGAGGGGTTTTTTGTTTTGTTTTGTTGGGTATTTTAATGGTAAAATAGATGAATATTGCTTGATTTTCAACTTTTTTATTTTTTTTTTTGAAACCAGATCCTGTTGTCCAAGAAGCACCTTCCACTACTGCCTCAATATTACATGTGAAAGGATGTTCTTTACTTGTTGAGTTTCATCAGAAAAGTACCATTTAAGATTTTTATATGGTTCAGCTAAACATCACTGAAAAAAGGGCAGTTGTCTCATGGAACCTTCAGGAATCTGATACATAGAATCATAGAATGGTTTGGGTTGGAAGGGACCTTAAAGGTCACCTAGTTTCAACCCACCTGCCACAGGACAGAACACCTTTCACTAGATAGAGCAGGTTGATCAAAGCCTCATCCAGCTCCAGGTGGGGTCTCATGAGCATGAAAGGGCAGAATCACCTTCTCCAACTTTCTGGCCATGCTTCCTTTGATGCAGCCCAGGATATGCTTGGCACTGTGAGCAGCAAGTGCACCTTGCTGGGTCATAGTGAGCTTCTCATCCACTAACATCCCTAAATCCTTTTCACCAGAGCTGGTCTCAATCTCTGCCCAGCCTGTATTTGTACTTGGGATTGCCCTGACCCAGGTGTTGGAACTTGCACTTGGCCTTGTTGAACTTCATGAGTTTCACATAGGCCCACCTCTCAAGCCTGTCCAAGTCTCTCAGGATGCCATCCCTTCTCTGCAGCATGTTGACTGCACCACAGAGGTTGGTGTCATTGGCAAACTTACTGAGGGTGCACTTGATCCCACTGTCCATGTCACTGACGAAGTCCTTGCTAAATTCTGGAGACCTCAGGATTTTTAATAGCTGTAGTTTTGCTGCATTTCTTTCTCATTTCAAGGGTTACTATGGCTTTTCAGGTTGGTCTCCATACTGATGCTTCTCTCTTTTGTGACTTCATATAAAACCTGTTTGATGTAATATTTTAAATGTAATACACAAGTACATTGTGAAACATTCACATTTTCTTCTGATCAGAATTTCAGACTTAGCCAGCTCTAGTTCAGGTCTTGTAAAAGTGAACCATTTATGGCTTATATAGTGCAAAAGTAACCATGTTTTGATGATGAAAATTTTTGCCAATTTATAATCAGTGAGGAAAAATTTGCATTCTGATTTCCTTACGCAATGCTGAGCTGCCGTGGAACTGACTAGATTTTTGTGGAATGAAGGACAAAATTCAAATCACTTCTAGTAATATGATAAAGTTGGTTTTTTTTTCAGTGAGAAAGGTGAAATTACCATTAATTTTAAAGTTCACTTCTAAAAATGACAATGTATTGATGGACTCCACAGTAACAGAACACATATTTTCTTCAAGATAATCCTTAATTCCTTGCTGAATGCATCTGGCTAAATTCTGATCTCAAGCACAACACATTAAAAAATTTGGATTCAAGGAACTTATTTCTGATTTCTGCTATGATAAAGAAATTTTGACACAAAGCTCAGGAAAATTACCACCTTGCAAAGGCACTTTTTCCAGTTGCAGGTGTGCCTGCTGAAGCTACAGCCCCCAGATGTTCTCAATTCCCTGCTAGAGACAGACCTTCTCACCAACTGGCCATCTACATGGTATTAAATTGAATACCATTAACCTTCTCCCAGTAAAGTGCTTGCTTGTCTGAATCTGGCTCATTTTGATGTATCTCAGGGAGTGTTTCCCATGAGTAGACCTACTAGCTGGTCTGAGAGGACCCACCAGCCAAGAATGGGAAGACGAGTTCTTTAATAGGTGCAGCTATTGTCCAAGCTAGGACACAGAATTACAGATTTAGAATAGTTGCTTATTTAAATGTTTTAGAAGATAGCGGTTTGCCTATGGCAGTCTCAAAGCACTAGAAGTGCTCACTCCACCTGCCTAAAAATTAATCCATTTACCAGTTGCTGAACTGCATTCACACATCTGCGGGCATGGCACCTACCTAACTGCATCTTTCTGACTTTCTACCTAACTTCTAACCCTTCTAACATAAAAATGCAGTGGGAGAGTTGTGAAAAAAATACATGTACTGCCTCATTTCTTCAATTTGAACAGAAATGAGGATTAAATTAACTCTGTCTTAAATGATCAATACACTGCAAACAGCTGAATTGGAAATCTATTTGTTAATAATGCATATAAAATGAGGAGTAGATCAGAAATTCTGAGTGGGTTTCACACAATCCAATACCATATAGGGAGGCTGAATAAAAGGAGCAAATCTTTGAGATAAAATCAGTACTAATACCTACTCCAAGAAAACACCTTTTTTTTCAACCTCACCATGAAACTTTTCAAAGAATGTGTTTGCTGCCTCAGGTCACTGAAGCAGAACATTTGGAGAAGAAAAGCAGCACCTGTACCAGTTTTTTGCTGTGAAGAGTTTGCACAGCATTTATATATATATATAGCACAGCAATATGCACAGTGGTTGCATAAGCTCAGTGGTTGTTTGTTTGAGGGTTTTTTTTAATTATTTTTATTTAGTTTGGTGGTTGTTTTTAATCTTTTACCCCTTTGTACCTATTCTTACAAATATTGTGCATTGATTTTGTTTTTAATTAGAGAAAAAAAAAGGTGTCTGGCTTCTTTGTAAAGGAATAGGGATACAACCCAAAGAGAAAAAACTAAATTTCCGTAATCACTATCTCTCATCTCTGAGTATCATGATCTGCATTCCTCAGGAGCAAATATGCTACATTACATTTTTGCAACCTATTCAGGTAAACTGAATGCGCATCTGAGGTTCATCACCTACTGCCACAACACAGCTGTTAGTCCAATTCCCACTGCAGCACTGGAAGACAAAAAAATTGGACTACAACCAAAACGATAAATCAGAATAAGAGGGGGAGAGAATTAGAGACAGAAAATGGAAAAAATATCATTGTTCTTACGAAGAAAAGTAATCTCTTCAGTGAGAATGTAAACTCTTCGCAGCAATGTTACACTTGTGTCTTGAGTCGCTGAATGTGACACATTCATAGGACAAAAATAACTTTAACTATTTATCTTCTTGATATAGCAGTAAATTTGCAGTTTTAGAAGCTTTATCTTTAGAAGGCTTTAGCTTTTGGAAAAGGAGCTCTCTTCATCATGTCTCTGCACCTCTGAAAGACAATGGTAAGCTCCTTGCTGACTCAAGTTTTAGTCATCTACTAGAGCAAAAGTAACAACCAGAAACACTGGCTTCAATATCCTTCTAGTAGAGTTCCTTGTCCATATGCTGTTTATATATATATATACATAATTTAGAGTTATCTTCCTGAGATAAATAAGTCTAAGAATACAGACTATGTTTTGGCAAGCTAACTCAGTATGTAAAACCTGCCTGGATTCTCTGCTCAAAATAGAAGTTGAACCTGCCCTGGAACAGGAAGATCTCTGTAAAGCTGATTCTCATGCTTCTCTCTGCAGCCACATAGCAACAAGACAAGACAATGGCAGTGGGTGAAAGATTTCACAGTATGACTGAGGTCAGCTGGGTCAGCTAAAGCAGGACACACAGGACTATGCCCAGTCAAGATTTTTAATAACTTCAACAGTTTTGAATCCCTGTGTTGGTGCACTAGCCTGCTGGAGTTTCTGAGTCCACAAACTGAGTAAACCTCTCAAAAAATTCAAATATTCAAAACTTTGTTTTAGTCCCTACATGACTGCCAGCATAAATTTTATGTTTACCCTAAGACTCAAAACAAATACCATAAAAATAATTGTAAGAGTTGGTTGTAGTTACTTTTTAATATATCTAAGATGTTTCACAATATCAGTTCTAATTCTGATCTCAGATAAAACAGCATCCTGTGATGTAAGCTTCGGTCTGTAAAAAATAGCAGCTACTGTGAGACTATAATGAGTAGTTTCACACTGAGTTGGAGTTATCTGTATTTATTATGTGTAAGAAGTGTGTTTCCTTGTCATTAAAACCAATGGGAGTCTTTAGAGAGACATCCAGCAGTGGGTTCAGGTCAGAGGCTTCAGAACAGTGACATTTGATTAAGCTAGAAATGTCAAGCTATCAAAATTTGGAACAAACTCAGTAAAAGAGGAGAGAGAGACTACCAGTCCAGTTTCTCTATAAGGCTGGCTATGCATCTGTGAAGTTGGATTAAAACTCAGAATTCTGTATGTATTAGTTTTAGAGTTAATGGTGGAAAGTGTGGCATTGAGTGCAGCTCAGAAACCAGTTAATGAAGATGCAACAGAATGCAAAGGTGAGGGTCTGTGCTTGGCTTTAAGGATATGTATGTTTTATTTTGACTTTAATAATTACATTGATATTATGGCACTCTGAAACTTTGAGATAATGTGTAAGAGGTACCATGTTGGAAATAGTACTAATGGGCAATGACACAATGTGATATTAAAACAGAGAGGGGGGGATTTGTCTTTTTGTATTTGTATTATTAGTCTCAACTTTGACTTCTTACAGTCCTCCTTTTAGATTGTGATATATGTTGAAAAATGATGCCTAAAAATTTTCCCTAACACATAAACTAAATCTCTGTTACTTGAACTTAATTGCATGTCATGCTGACTTTTGAGGACCTGCCCAACAGGTGTCTACCAGCATGGATAATTAAATCCAGCTCAGCCTCTCCTTTCCATTTACATAAAACAGTTCTTGCTTTTATTTAAATGAGACCTATGACCATTCCACTGGTGTCTTATTGATTACTTCCTTTTTTTTTTCCTTTTTTTTTTTTTTTTTGGTAAGTGAGCAGACTAAATTGCTTAAAACTGGCCTCAGTTCAGTGCTAGAGGTGACACCATTACTCACAGAGGAGAATAACTACAGTTTACACCTTAGATATTTCCTTGGTCTTTTCTGCATTCTACAGCAGTACTTTTACTGCATTACAGTTTCATTACTTCACAGAATCATAGAATCAATGAGATTGGAAAAGACCTCTGAGATTATTGAGTCCAACCTGTGACCCAATAACACGTTGTCAACTCAACTGTGGCACTGAGTCTTTTCTTAAATATCTCATGGGATGATGACTCCACCCCCTCCCTGGACAGCCCATTCCAATGCCCAATTACACTTTCTCTGAAAAACTTCCTCCTAATGTCTAACCTGAACCTCCCCGGGCACACCTTAAGACTGTGTGCTCTTGTCTTGTTGCTGATTGCCTGGGAGAAGAGACTGATACCCATCTCGCTACAACCACCTTTCAGACAATTGTAGGGAGTTATAAGGTCTCCCCTGAGCCTCCTCCTCTCCAGGCTAAATAACACCAGCTCCCTCAGCCTCACCTCATAGAACTTGTGCTCCAGACCCTTCACCAGCCTCATTGCCCTTCTCTGGACATGTGCCAGCACTTCAACATCCTTCCTAAACTGAGGGGCCCAGAACTGGACACAGCACTAGAGGTGCGGCCTCACCAGTGCCAAGTACAGGAGAAGAATCACTTCCCAGGTCCTGCTGGCCACACTGTTCTCTGGGCACACTGCCGGCTCGTGTTCAGCCTGCTGCCAATCAGTACCCCCAGGTCCCTTTCTGCCTGGCCACTCTTCAGCCACTCTGTACCCAAGCTGCAGTGCTGTGCGGGGTTGTTGTGTCCAAAGTGTTGGGCTTGGCACTTGATCTTGTTGAACCTCATACCTTTGGATTTGGCAGATCTGTCTTATATATATGTAGGCTTGCTTAGTCCTCATTTGTACATTTTGCATAACAGTGTGCAATTTGTCCTAGGCATGGCATTTTCACATTACTTTTTATCCACTGAATACTACTGATTGAAGGGTAATTCTTCAGTTTCTTAAACTCAGCTTGAATTATGAATTCAGTATCACCTCACAGTTTGGTGTCACTCAAGAATTTAATTAACTGTTCAACATATGAATTAGACTCTTGCACAGGACCTTATTTGAGTACTCTAAAAAAACCTCAGACTACTGCTGACTTTTTCAATCAGCATTATCTTTATGATGATTTTATGTAAAAAGCTTTTCCCTAGTTCTTTGAAACACTAAGATGAGTTTATATAGAGTCTGAAGTTTCCCCTTCCATGCACTAAGGCGCCTATTCCACTGAAGGAAGAAGATAGTCATGTTGATTTGATTTACCATGACAACTCCACAATTATTGCTTCTTATAAGTTCAAAATCTCTATGGTATATATCAATTCATTTTTTCCATGACCTCTCTAATCTAATGTCCTCACTTAAGGCAAACTCTGCATTTACCTTCTGCAGTGCCTGGGGACTTCCAGTGCTTTCTTAAATTGCTAGTCCCTTCAGAATTGTTTTGGCCAATCCTAGACTAAGCATGGACATGTCATCACGAGCACACGTCCTCCTAAAGTGCCTGTTCATGGTCACTGTGGTGACACAGAAACCAAAAGGGGATATCTATCATTTTCTTTATGTTCCATTTGGCAGCACAAAGGGTAACAGGATGTTTAAGCCCCAAAGTGAATAAAGCCACATAGATTGATTTCAGCTGAAATTGAGCAGGTAACCATGACAACAGGAAAAGAAAAGCACAAAATATCGCACTGATAAACACATGGCCAGGGTCCCTGGCATTATTTGTCCTGGCACTAGGTTTAGTGCAGAAGTTTCTCTCCTGTGAGATCATACTTTGTGATCATGGAGGCAGACCTGCCATAGTGTATCAGTATAGCATTTTAAATGTCACCCTGACACCTGTTATCAGGCATCGCCACTCAGGTCCTATTTTACCTGTCTGCCGCCTAAGATTTGTTATCCTCTGCTTATGCTTTTATTAATTTTTACATGAAACTTTCCTATCTCCCTTGTCTTGACGGCTCACTCTCATGAAGTTTCCTTCTCTCCTTAGGTGACAAGGGCTTCTGCATTTGGAGGGAGCTATGACTTCTCCCACTAAAAAAAAGGAAGCTTCTGAAAACAAATTCCTTAGCTGCAGGCTTACATTTTTCTTTTGTTCTTAATTGTGCTGCAGGTTGCTAGAGGCAGACAAGAAAGAAGGGAATAGAAATGCCTCAGCCAAATAATTCTCTAGTAATTGTCCCTGGAGAAAATTCTGACTGTCCTACACAACCAATGAGCCTAAAGAAATAAATGGATAGGATATCAATCATTTGTAGCAAGAATAATTTGTCATTCACACAGACAGTGAAAAAAAATAAAAACGGTCCTTCAAACTTTCTTTAAAAATAGAAGAGCAAATGGCTAGGATTAGTCCTAGGCAGGCAATCATGCCCGCTGGATCATGCATCCTACTAATACTTGTTCTGATTTTTCATTAAAAATAGGTCCCTGAAACTTACAAAAGGAAAATGTCTCAACATCAACTATACCAAAAGATATTAATATATATTTATTCCTTTATGCTTAGGGTCTTGTTTTGAAATGAGTGATTCTGACAAGACTTGTAGTCGCCGCAAAGCCATTGAAAAGCTCCATTAATTTTATCACAGTGAGAAGGTGCAAAAACTACTCCTTATGACAGTCAGTGCTTCTGGATATCCTTTATCTTGAAATATGGTCTGAAATTGCTGCTCTCTTGATATTAAGCATTCAGTATCACTGAACATATATCAAAACTCTCTATGATTTCAGGGCCCATTTGTGGGCAATATTTACTAGCAACAAGTCTGGATATACTAAATGATGATTTTTCTGTGCGCATGCATCATGGTAGGATATGGGCCAACATCATAAATATCTGCAATCTTAAATGCAAACTATCTCTTACTCTCAACATATCTAACCAGAGAAAACCAGAATTCAGCAGCAGTAGGTCTTGCATCCTACATGACAGCCACAAAGCACTGATAGAGCCTATCATTAGAAAGAAGGGATGCCCTTGATGGAACTTTTATCTCAGGAGCCTTTGCAACATGACTCCAAATCTGAACCAGTGGTCATATAGCCTTCTGAAGCAAACCAAACACACTTGTGGAAAGTATACTTCTTAGGACATTTTTTTTTTTTCATACAGAATGAGATTTTTATCACTAGCTAGAAGAATCCTGGTTAGTTTTAAAATAGACATCTTTATAGTTATCCCTTGGATGGCTACAAGATATAAATGAAGAAAAGCGTTAGGGTTAGGTCCCTCCATCACTTGCCAGAGAATACATTTGCTACGCAGACTTCCATCACAGCTATTGAATTTGCTCCTTCTTGCTAGTAAGAAAAATCTAAAAAACACAATCACTTCTCCATATGGTCCCTTGGTTATTTCACCATCTGTGTGGCAGCTCAGTAGTGAGGAACTTAACTTATAAAAGTATCTTTCTTCAACACACTTTTTTCAAGAAAATTTCTTAAAGCCTCAGTGTTTGACTTATATTAGAATTGCAATAATCACAGACAGAATTTAAACTCAGGTGGATTATTAAAATCAAGAGCACATGCATTAAAGTCATCTAGCATCATTGACTATAGCAACAAAATGACATTATGCTACTGCATATTGAATACAAACACTCTTGAAAGGCAAAAGTTGGAGGTTTATATGCCTTTTGAATAAAGATAGTTTACATATTGTAGTTCTTTAAGCACTAGACAAGTTCTAAATCTTTAACATGTCTGATCAGTACTGATAAATATTGATCTGTATGCTGTGTCGAAGAAGCATAATTTGACAATTTACACTAATACATAATTTCTCAAAACAGGTCTCCCAATGAGATTCAGATGTGAAACCCTTTTGCCTGTAATCTTTGCTGAATTG
This sequence comes from Anabacerthia variegaticeps, assembly GCA_035583185.1. NCBI lineage: Eukaryota > Metazoa > Chordata > Aves > Passeriformes > Furnariidae > Anabacerthia > Anabacerthia variegaticeps. The sequence continues at coordinate 55,338,507 of JAWWEW010000112.1, forward strand.
CCTCAGAACATCTTCTCTAAAGAATGACTTACATATTCTTTAGTTTAAATTTCTGGAGCAAGTTTTCAGCTGTAATACTTTGACACTATTTTAAAATAAGGCAATGAATTCCAAATAAAGTCTAACAGACTAGTAATTCTTTGAAGAGCAGGAAACTATTACCTTGGCCAAAAAAATTTTTACAACCCTAGTGTTTCATGTCTGGGAGATGTGAGCACATTTTTATTTGAGAAAAGTCCAGACAGAAAGAATCTTAAGTAAAACAATGATATTAGAAAATGTCTACTCTGCGTTTGTCTTACCATGAGCATCACAAGTGCCAGCCTTCAAATTTTTGCCAGCAGAAAGTTTTTAAGTCACTTCTGCGAAGATACTATTCTATTGACAAGAACTTCACAGCGGCAGATGTGACCATAGGAACTGCAAGAGATTTACAGTAAGCAGGAGCAGCAGTAAGAGGTCAGAGAATATATAAATGGCCATGAAGACCTACCTGTAACAGTCTAAATCCCATTCAAGATGTCAATAGATAATTATGTATTTTAACTTCTGTTCCTACCACCTTGAGGAAAATAAGAAAATTTCATGGAAGACAGTGAAATGCATTGAAATGATGCATATAAATGATATTTATATTTATACATACAGGATTATGCATGTAATTATGAGTGCAGGCAAGACCATCCTTTCTTAACTGTTGTGATGCACATGAAGAATATCCTTGTATTTGTTCTCTGAGCAGTAAGTAATAGGTTCATTTTCTGAGGCTGTGCAACAAGTCAGTGAAAGGTTGAGAAAGATGGATGAAAAATTCAATAAACTTATGTCAAAACTATATTTTCTGCATAGCAATGTCACTAGTCTCTTACTAATTATTACCTCCACCTATTGCTTTGACTGGTCAATGAAAAGGAGTCTCTTCTGTATATTTTAAACTAAAAATATTCTAAAAAAATTTATTTATTTGTTTTATTCCAGTTCATATTCTTTACTACTTTTTAATATTCTGTATTTTCTCATTTCCAAATCTGAAAAAGCAAAAAGAACAGTTTGTGTCTATCAAAAAGGACTGTCTCGCTTCCTACCTTATTATGTCAGGTAATCAAAATAAAAATTGCTCATCACTAATTTTTTTGTACTGGCCACAAGAGAAATATACACCCTGTGCTCTAATATCCTGAATGGGAATGTGTTCAACAAAAGGGTCTCAGTTTCTCATCAAGGGCAATGAAACTCGCAATATCAATTCAACAGTCACTATTAGAGAGATTTACTTAAATGATTTGCTTGCAAACTCAGCAAAAGCTCCAGAGTGGAAAGGAATGCAAGACAAAGGAATTGTTGAAGTATTAAAATGAACAGTACTTACAATTGAAGTGAGCAACAGTTTGTATAGATGTCATTTTTGTGTCGTTTTAAAGTTTCCAACTTGATTTTAATGTTCTTAAAGTTCTTAGACAAGTGGAGAAACCTGAATACACAAGTCAAGGACTAAGTTCTAAATAAATGTGCTGAAGTTGCATTGGTTTGCTTGCTCCTTGGAAAAAAAAATTGTTTCACCTAGAATTGCTTAAAAAGACCAGAGTCTTTGAATGAATCTGAGGTGCAAAATTTTAGACAGTCACAGAGAACTTTGAGCTGTAAAACTGAAGAGAAAACCTCTTAAAAATTGAAATCTATGCTTGAGTTTTCTTCTTTGGCCTAATGCTTTCCGTCACAAGTAACTAAGGCCAGGCCATCTTTAAATTCCTTGTACAATGTAACGAGCTACAGATTGTTATAAGATAATATATCACACCTGAGAGCTTTGTTCATGAGTCGGTACAGAAAGATCTATGAGTGTGCTCTTTATTAAATGATCCCCAAACTATTCCAAATATTATATTTGTGGTACATTTCTAACTTCATAATTTGTTTTGTTATTGTCCCCTATCAATGGAAGTGCAGCTTCTGCCACCTCAATCTGCCACAATTTCTAGATCTGTTAAAAGATATTTAATTAAAAAAATATTAAGAAGTTAAAAGATTGTGTACTCCAACTTCAGGCTTGTATTTCCTGCATTTATCTGTGCAGTCATAACTTGCCCACTTCATAAAGGACACCATTGTTTCGAGGTTTTTACAGGTCCCCTGACGCATACAGCATAGTTTGAACACCTTTTCATTTTTTCCCTTTTTTCATCATGCAGGCCTACTGCTTGTTTACTGCACGCGACTTAAATACTGCTGTGAATACTGAATGTATTCATTAGCTTTTCTTTGCAGTTCATCCATGCAGCATTTGGTCTTCAAAACTGAATTTAATCTTAGTGGGATATGATTTTTGTATGACGTGTTCATATTTTTCAGAGAGGGGACTATAGCAAAATGACACTAATATCACAACTACACATTAAATTAAAATTAGCAATTACAGATACTGCAGGACTGGCTTTTCAGGCAACATTTTATTTTATATGCTTCAGTTACAGATCTCACTGTCTTTATCTATAGGCTTCCAGATATTCTGCAAAATAGCAACATACTAGTAACTTGTCAAGAATACAATTCAATATTGTCATTTACATTACTTGTTCAATATCACCATCTGATCTGTGTGACAGAAACAAACATGGAAACCAGTTGGAAGCGCAGTATTTAGCTGTCAAAATTAAGATATATCTTATCTCTGTCTCCAGATATACCACTCTTATA
>JAWWEW010000112.1:55341300-55394947 GCA_035583185.1 Anabacerthia variegaticeps
ATATACCACTCTTATAACCAGATAACCACTCTTTCATTTTCTGAATCATTAGAGGCAGAGGTTCATCAGACAACGTTTTTGGCTATGAAGGACTGGTTACTTGTCTAAGCACTCGTTTCATGCATTCTTGGGAACTGACATGCTGCCTTCTAACTCTGAAACTTTGACTTTGCATATGCTACTCCTAGAAACACAGGAAATAGCAGATAAAAATGAATTAAACTTTAGTAGACAGAAATTAAAAAAAAAGAAATTTTTAAGACAAAGGAAAAAAATTTCTGTCTTTCACAGAATTTGTCAAAAATTTTGTGACCAGGCCTCAGTTAACAAAATAACTGCTAGGAAATAGGAGACTGCCATTTCTATGAAACACCACTTCTAAAAGATAGAGGAAACTTTTGCCAGCAGGTTGTCTTCTGTGTACTGACAACAAAGTAATACTGAGGCTCAAAACCAGATATCAGTTGCACGAAGAGATTACGTCATAGGGATTTCCCAGCTTCTTCCAAACTGTTCCTCTGCAATTTGGGATCTTTGTGTTCTGGCTGACAGAGAAGAAACTGGAAAGTAGAAAGGAGGAACAACAGCAGGAGACATGTAAGTCTCCCAGTTCAATGTCTGCATTCATGTTCATAGTGTATGTCACATTCAGAGACTGTACATTGCCCTAGCAGAAGGCAAATTAAGTGAAGCTTAGTAGAAACCTACAACACACACCAAGCTGACAGCAAACTTTTAGACCTCAGGGTGCCACAGTAAAATAGCTGCAAAAATTAGAAATAAATAACAACAGTGTATTCCTTCTTTTCTATGCCAAAAATCTTTGTTCTGAAGAACAATTCTTTCCTCCTAGTTTCCCCAAAACATCAGCTTAGTGCCAGCATGAAAGTAAAACAAAACAAAACAAAACAAAACCAAACAAATAAAAAAAAAAGACAAAAATATGTGTGGAGTTAGGAATTTTTTCTTTGTCAACCTTGTCAGAAGGAAAAAAAAAAGGAATATTCAACAATGCAAGGCTCTTTTTGGGCTTTCATTCTTTTTCATAATGTTTGATGTTTGAAAAAAAAAATAAACACAATTCTCCAGAAACAGATGAAATACAAACCAAACCACTTACACCAGAATAAATATAAGGGACATTCTGAATTCTGGTATGCTTTGAAAACTGTTGAGCAACTTACAAACAGCTGTGTTTCTGACAGCATAATGCTCATTTATTTACATTCTGAATTAAATGACATGCAGTAATACATCTTTTATTTTTTTTTCTCAGAAATATACTGCTTTGTTCATTACAAGTGTACTTTAACATTGTTTTGTACATTCATTTAGTGTCTATTCAGTCCTTTATTTAGATTTTATCCCTGAGAGTTAGGGTAGTTTTATTCTTTTTCCCATGAGGTATTTTGTTTGGGTTTTTTTTGTTTTGTTTTGTTTTTTTAATGAAGCATGAGTTCTCCTAGTTCAAATAGAGATATGAATATCTTTATCACAGAGTAATTATATTTCTAATATTCTGAAAAATGTTTTCCCTTATACAGTAGTTGTCTCTTGCGTGCTGCAACATGACATTTACTCAGTCAAGATAATTAATTTATATTTAAAGAATGGTAAACATGCAATTCACATTATAAAATGAAATTAAATATAGGTAGATAAATGCACTGAGCATTTGTATTTCAACAGACAGTGATTTGTAGACTTATATTTGGCAAGAGCATTTAAAAAGGAAGTCCTGCATTTCCGTTGAGCCCTGTTGCCATGGAAATGTATATTATGAAGTAAGAGTACATACAGTAGGTGGGGTTTTCACTAGGGGTCATCTCTTTCTATTTCCACAACCCCTCACCTTTTGTATTTTCATCTATGTGTTATCATCTTCTTCATTTATACTTTCATCTTTTGAAAACTGAAGTGTTTACTTTTCAAGTTATACTCCACGTTTGTTGGCTCAATCCCATCTGAAAGTGACTGTTTACCTGGAAAAAGCTCCTGTGAAAAATCAGGCCAACATCTGTGACCTAAACCCTCATGTGTTTACACTCCACTTGTTTCTCTAAACTACTTAAATCCTGCTATTCATTTAAGCCAGAAATATTTCAGTGTTACTATGCACTAAGCCTATACAATATTTCTTGCTATATCTCTTATGCTTCCCCTTAGCCATTGGGAAAATATCTGATTTTGTGTCTCAGAGATGTCCAGTGATAGATGCTACTTGCAGTTAAAATTAAATATTCAATGCACTAAAACACTGTGAACACATTTGAAAAGAGATTAGACATTGATTTTCCTGTATACAATATTGCTCTGTTGTTGACTTAGGTTTTTTACTTCGTTCTTCATTTCTTCTTCCAAGTTCTTCTTCTGGACACAATAACATAACTCTGGATGAAGCTTAGCAGTTAGCTAAGAGAAACAACTGAAAATCTATTAGCACAAAAAATATTGATTTTGGAGTTTGTTCAGTTCCATCCAAATGCCACAGCCTCCTGGCTGTGCATGCCTGCTCTCCTAAGTGCTGTGAATTTGTTGCATTTGTTCTCTGTGGAAGTTAAACTTATATACCAATACAGAACCTTCAGCAGGTCACAGTTCACTTAATTTCCACTTGTAATACATCTATCCATGGCATTACCTTGTTAATATTCATGGCTCTGCATGCTGACAGCTGATATAAATAAGTTGCTAACGGAACAGTTAGTCATTAGATGCCAACTTTTCAATCTAAAGCGTTCACACAAGTTAAATGAGACAATAGTTGTTGTGAAATACATGAAATAGGAATAAATCTGTAGCTGATTATTGACAAAAGTTCTAATCATCTGAATTTCAAAAAGTGCCAATGGAAAGAGAAAAATATAGAAAAGCTCAGTAAGAATAATCAGAGCTGTAGAATGACTTCTCTACATGGCAAGATTGAAAAGGTTCTTCATCTAAGAAATTAAATAGTTGAGGGGCATAAGATAACAGCATGGAAAATTGCAGTTCAGATGAAGAAGAGAAATTAGAAATTGCTATTGACCTCATAGAGCTGAGGGTATCAGACCGTAATATAAGGTGAGAAATTTAAAAACATCAGGAAGAAGTATTTTTTATGATGTGCATAATCACACAGCAAAATTGATTTTCCCAGGTTGGTTTGGGCTTGAAAAGTAAAAAGGATTTGAAAGCTCAGGGAAGTACAAGCCAAGGAAGAAGCATTTACTAATGTTCAGCAGTTTGTGACAGCAGCAAGTCTAACATTTTTCTGAAAGCCTTCAACAGCTTTACATACTGGTAAAACAAGAGCTCAAAGGTCCACGAACAGAGAGATTTTGGAACCTGACAACATTTTCTTCAAACACAATAAAAGAAAATAATTGTCCACAGTTACTAACCTAGACATGAGTCAATAGAACAGAATCAGCAGAGTTGTGAAAATCTTCTACAGATGAAGGAGAGAAATCTTTCTGCATGTATAAGGAAGACGCATGAAGGAGGATATGATGGAGACACTGACCTGCAACAGAAAAGAGATCTCTAGCACCTACTTTCATATGAACACAAGATGTAGAGCAGAAGCTCCTGCCTGGACATCCTTTTCTGTCTTTTTATGCTGCACATATTGAGCTTCAGGTGTCAGGTTTCAAGCACTGGCCTGATTTTACAAAGAGGCAATAATCCAAGTTCTGGGACACAAATTCTGAGTTTCAGGGACAGTTGTGAATTCAAGCATCTTTATAGCATCTTATGAATTTTGAGAAGGGGCTGGACAGTTTGAATAGATGTAAAACTGAAATCTTCAAACTTGTCATTGCACCATCCAGTTATATCAGCAACACTGAGTATGATGTTCTTCAGTTAGGGGGGGGGTTGATTGTTTTTTTTTGGTTGGTTGGTTGGTTTCTGTTTTGTGTTTTTGTTTTTGGGGGTTTGTTGGTTTGGTTTGGTTTGGTATTTTTCTAAATGAAGATTACAGTGAATATTCTTTAAAATTATCTGGATCAGTGTCTCAGTTACTGCAATGGCTACCACAAAAACTACTGGAAGTCATCAGCCTCCTTTACTCTTCTACTTTTTCTGAGAGCTCTTTTATACTTTTGTCAATATTGTTTCTGCAGACACTTTAATAAACTGTAGTTTGGATTAATATCTGTCTTGAAGTTTAGCTTACTCTTTATTGAAAAATTCCCACTGCCACAGGAAATCCAGTATGCACCCTAAGAGTTTACACTCAAAGAAACCCAAAACTTAGTGCATCAATTGCAGTAACATTATTCAAGGCCTACTTTAAAAGTAGAAGTAACGTTTTTCAACTGATTCAAAATAATTTCTGATTATAATACTTCAAATGAGAATATTTTTATGATTTTTCTAATGCAGATAGGCAAGCATGACCACCAAATATAAATGACTAAACAAACAGTGGTATTACCAAGAATAAGTTCAATAAACTTGCACATAGAGGCTAGAAGTAGTTTGATTTATTTTTATTTGAAAATTTTTAAACCAACACCTGTTCTCTTAATTTGCATATTCAGACAGTTTATGTATATACACATCTTGCCCTTATTATCAGCTAAAAAGCTTTTTTATGGGTCTTTTGACTTGTGTTTAAGTGCTACACCTTTTAAGTATTATGTGCTTCCCTGTCATCTGTCTTCTGCTTTCTGTCTTCATTTTATTCCTAACTCACACAAGTTTTACTGCTGCTAACAAGCCACAAGAGGTAATTAAAAATGAATAAACCAATAAAAGCTCCCACAAGGGCACACGAAACAGCTAAGTAGCCATCATCAAGCCCTGAAATAACTGTAACAACACGCTGAGCCATAACCAACCATATGAGCAAATAAAAAGTTATTCAGACATGAGGGAAAAGTGAGTGTTCTGTTTATAAAACCAATGCAATAAGCCGGAATCAAGATATAATGCCTGGGCAAGAGAGGGAAGAAGAACCACTGTGACTGCTAACTGGGAATTAACCCCAGAATATGATAGTACAGCTGGACCATAACCCAATCCTTCAGTAACTTTGCAGTATCCAACTGTCTACCTGTGCAAAGCCATCTCATCCTGAAACAGTAAGGTTTTGACTCTACTTTTAGTGATATCTTACCCTTGAACTGAGGACTCTGTAGAATACACCAGTAATTTCATCTTGCTGACATGCTGTGATCGACATGGAAATAAACATTATTTTTTTAGTGGATAATATGTTTCAGGTGCCCAGATACTCATTTTTACAGTGACAAAGCTGATCACATCTTCAAAAGACAGAGTTATATTGGTGCTGAGAACAGCAAAACCAAAAGAAACCATGTATTCAGAAGTATACGGATATGTCAGATTGTTCCCCCAGATAGAAATCAGCTGAACTTCAGACAGGGACAAGCTTTACAGGAATCAACTGTCTTGGGTCCACATTACTCACACTTGCTAAGGGATACAGAAGCAACAGAATTTCTGCTGAGATTCTCTGGCTAAAGCTGTCTGCACTTCAGCTCAGGGAATGCAGTGTTACATGTCACTCAAAGGTGTTGAAGTTCCACACAAATGTCTGTAGGGACTTTTTAATATGATCAGCTAGATGTAAGAGGTCTAAATCATTATATTTTGCTATACAGAAATTGCAGGTTTGATATGTTCTCATTTCATGCCCTGCTATTTACCAGGAAGAAAAGAGTATCATCCAAATAATTTATTTTTTTCCTTTCTAGACTTCTTTCTGTCAGTCTTGCAAATATGGACCTCTTTAACAGGAAGGTACCTGTTATAGTACAGCAACAAAATCCAGTATATCTAGATGATCTAAGTAAGCAGGGAATGTCAAACTTTTTTAACTTTTAGAAGTGGGAGATTCCCATTCACTTGCAACATTAGAGACTTGAATCTTCACTCCCTTACTATGTAGAAATGCATTGTGGAAATAGAGCTATAAATTTCAGTAGAATTTTTCATTTCATAAAACAATAAACTGCACAAATACAGAAGTACATACGGTCTGCTCTTTGGAGAAATCTTAGTTCATCCAGAAACACTCAAAACTTCCCCCAGACAAAACTCAGGTCAAGATACTCATGCAAGTTTTCAGTACTAGCACATCAGTGAAAGGGTTAAGATTTCAGTTGTTCCTGGTATATATAAGAAAAAAAAGACTTTACTTCAGGATGTACATTTGTCCAGTGATAACTTTTAAGAATTGTCAGTTGCTTTGTTGTACTCACTGCTAATATTTTCTTTATATTTATAATATTTTAGGCCTTAAGTGAATCAGCAGTCTTTTATTCAAAGAAAAGGGATAAGAGTTGTTACAAACAATTATGCAATAAAGAGAAGAAGTTTTTATCTATGTTAGTCAATAAAATTAATCTGAATAATCTGTAATATATTTGTTCTATTAAACAATTTCTCTATCTCATATCTGCTCCCAAATCTGGGTGCTTTCTGAAGCCATATTGAAACCAGCCTGGGCTAGCTCATCAAAACCATTTCTGCACCCTGGTTAAACAGATCACTTGGACCCCAAATCTGCAAAACTTTCTGTAGAGGGCTGAACTATTTTTTTTCCTCTCAAGCCTTCTGAGACTTGTTCTTCTTTTCATAACTTAAAAAAAGTAAATTACTTTCAAAATGACATGATAATAACCACAGAAGGTCAAAAGGTGACCTGAGGAAATGTCACATTTGTAATGGCTATGTAAGCTGGCTGGCCGTACGGACAACTACTTCACAGCTAAAAGGTTGTTTTCTATTCCAGAATGAGAAATAATAAACCCCACTCTTCGATCGGATGTTCTCTGAGTCAGATTCTTTCAGCTGAGTTCTAATCTTCCCCCTCCTGGAATAATAAATACTAGTCACCACTCACTGCTTAGCAGAGATACTATTTTTAATTTGAAAAGAATTTTTCTTTTTAACTTTCTAGCTTCCTTTCTGTCCTGTGCAGGTGAAAATTGCTGTATGAATGCAAATTTCATTCATTTATTCAATCATTTATCCAGCTCCAGCTTTTGATAAATATGATAAGACTTGTCTGAGGGACAGCAGAGAGGCTGACTGATTCCATTTGAGATTTAATGATTACTAAGAGTTTCATGCAAAATTCTGCAGCAGTAGGCTCTTCAATAGAAAGGAAACACATCACTGCCAGTTCCAATTATGTTTTAGTACTAGGCAATGTTTTTTACTGTGGTGTGTTACACAAGATCAGATTTTCATAACATCTCTTTTATGAATGCCTAAAAATACGCTGGTTTTTACATCTGCCATGGGATTTAGTCACAAAGATACCTTTATTTCCATTTCTTTTAATAAACAGCCATAGAGCAATGATTTTTGTTTCCATTCAAAAATCCATTGTCTTGTTTCACGGAAGTATCTATCGGTTCTTAGTTTCAGCACTTTAACATAAAGCAATGCAGGAATGTTCCTAATGTACCATTTGGAAATGTTTTTAAATGTCTATCCTGTTAAATCGTCATACTAGAGATTTCTTTCTCTCAGGCTTTGAAAGATTTCCCTTGCATAGCCTCTAAATAAGACAAAGGCATTCTGTTATATGGATAAATAAAGGACGGGAAGTCAGGATCTTGCACTACTGTAATGACAGAGAAGTGTAACTGACATGGTGCTTTCGTTGGAGGTAGTGAAATGTTACTTGAGACTTGTAAAAATGCCTCATCCACATTTAAGCAGAAGGGCAGCGCTGTTGCAGCACTTCTTTTCATGGGAATGGCCACCAGCTGAAACACGTGTATCAATTTCCAGGGAGAAAACCGGGAAATATGCAGGTTAAAAAGACACCAGGATATTTTCACATAGTAAGGTTATCCAAAGTCAACAAGGAGTTATTTTGAAGTTCTGACCAGAACTTGTTGAGAACAGGTTGGAAAAACATCTTCGCTGGACACACAAGTATACCTGACTTCGCTTTTGCACAGACTGAATGAGTTGAATGAACTCTCAACATCATATTTGTTAATACCTCTTATGATTTCTGTGGAAGTTTCAAACTTTTCATTAATTAAAGACCTCAGCCAGGTAACCAAGAACATATTTTAAAATATTTGTTTGATGAAATGTTTTTCAAATATTATATAATTCTTCAAAAAACTATGAAATATGACACATATCTACCCACTAATTTTTTTTACAAAATTACTCTAAGTTAATCTTTCCTTATTTCCCAGCACAGACACAAATTAATGATTTGAAATAAATTAATAGGGTAATATTTAGAGGAATCTCAGTTAAGCACCCAAAGAAAAAAATAAGGTTAGAGGAAAATTCCACATCTTCACAGAAGGTAACTTTTCGGTAAGTAAAATGTCTAGGAACATGAGCCACTCTCCACGGTGTATGGGATAAAACAGTTATCCCTTTTGGAAATTAAAGCAAGTCATGAGACAGAAGTCCTTCTCTTTCCTGATTTATTTCAGTAACATTTAAAAAGTATCCTGAAATGAGCTCAGTTTAATTTGTCTTGCCTTTATGAACATTGAAAATTCTCAGATAAGAAGAGAATAATATGATGTCCAAAATTCTGCCATGTTTAGAGGAAACATAAGCGTTAAAAGGAATGGGAAGTTTTCTTTCCTTATGTCTATTGACATCTGTTAGTAAGCTCTGCCGGATACCAACTATCACGCTCTGTCTGATTCAACTATTGAATCTATTTTTAAAAGAGGGTTTTTGCATCCACAGGGCAAAAAGATTCAGGCAAAATTCTGTCTCTACTGAAATAAGGGGTGTTTTGTGTCACTGTGCAGGCAAGCAAGGCCACATGTTTTCAAGCAAATAATACTGACATTCTGACCTCAGTATAGGACCTATAGGTAGGCCCCTCTCAATAGTACCTATACCTTAATTTGTCTTGTAGCTCAAGTACTTCACTGGAAGCATTGTCAGTGTTTCATTTTTTTCTCAAATCCACATCTTAATATGTTTGTGTTCTATTTCATTATAAGGTTGTTACTCCTTCTTTAAAGTCTTGGACCAGAGAGTGTTAGCCTGTTGGAATGACTAATTTTCAAAAAAGTAAAGAGAACAGTCTTTCCTTATGTCACTTAATGAACCTTTAATCATAGTCATTCACAAAAGTGATATGCATACCAAGGAGGCTTAATTCGGGTAGTGATGCTTTCCTGGTTCTTAGTTCTATTGGCTTCCAAGGGCTGTTAACCAGCCCTCTTTAAGAGACGCAATACTTCTTACATCTGTTTCACTGAATTTATGCGTGTCTTTGTATATTGAAAAAGATAGTGCCAATGTTAACATTAGAGTAATTTCTTCACAGAAAACATCTCTGCATTCATTAGCATCTCCAAGATGTTAATCTTCTCCAAGACAGATTTCCAGAGTTTTACTCTAAAACACTAATCAATGTTGTAAATGTAAATCTGTGAAAGAAAAAAAAATTTAAACAACCCCAAACTACTCCTTTTTGCATATTTCTATTAACATCATCTAAAACTGTGTAAAATCTGTAAGCCTAAAGCAAGCAGTAAACCAAGAACCTGTAACTTCAGGTCTCAGAACTGCAGATGGGATTTCCAAATAAGGAAATAAATTTTACATACTAGGGAGATTTTCTAAATAAGGAAACACTGCTTCTAAATATTTTCGTGGCTCACACATACTGAGAACTTCCATACATACAAGATTTCCCTGAATCTATTGAAATTAATGGAAGTCTTCACCGATCTATAGGCTTGAAGTCCTAAATAAGTGCAACTACAGGAGACAAAAGGAAATATGAGTTTTATACAAGAAGTAGGGTTTTATGAGCTCTTTACGATTCTGTCCTCCAGGTTTACACACACATCGTTGTTTAGTCTGAGTGCTGTGATTTTCTCTGTCTCTTCTCCCTGTCTTACCTAACAACTTTTTGGTAAGCAACACAGCTTCCCAGCCTACAGATTCATTATGAATGACTGAAATGTTATGTTAAGAGCCCCTTTAGACTCATCCACTGGCATAACAGTCAGTTGTCTTCCCACAGTAATCTTTTAAATATAACCATGGCATTCAAGGTGAAGTCACCTCAGCTTCCTTACTGGGAGCTGATTCTCCAAAAGGTGTTTTACAGCTAATAAAGATTTCCTTTTGCTCTGATTGTTCTGACTGATTCCCTCTCCACAAGTTTTGCATTGGCAGACATTGCCACCAGCAGAAATGTGGGGTGTGCTGTAGCCTGCAGTGCATGACTGTAAGAACAGCCCTCTCTTTAACTTGCATCATCATATAAAAGCAAGTTACAGTTCAGGTTATGGAGAGCAACCTCTGTATCTTGTCTACCACAAGCAACTGCTAAAACATCAATTTGTCACTCAAAACTGCTGAAACTTCTGGTCTAGTCAGAGTGGGCAGCTAAAATGTGTTCTAGTGCACTCTGCCCTCACCTATAACCATTGGCAGCTTTCACACAGCTTGAGCCTGGGAATACCAGGCCATTGCTCCAGACAGTCCTGGCACTCTATATCACTGTGGTGTGGTCAGACAGAGCAAGAGTTTGTAAGTGGTATATCTTTCATGCTCAGGCTGTGCTCACATGTACCAACCAAAGCCACAGAGTCTGCTCATCCTACTGCTTTCTGCATGTAGTACCAAGCAGTACGACTGCTCGTAATTCATCATACCCTCCTTCCCTCACATGCAGTCCATGCTTTGGGAAACAAACTATGACACTGTTTGTGAGTCAGTGTGTTCATGAAACCAGGTGTGCTGCTACATAGGTGATGGTGAAAGGGAAGAATAAGGATTCTAGTGTCATTAAAAATGCAAAGAATCAATCACAGGCTGCATTGCCCAACAATAGAAATAATCCATGTGATTAGTTTTATTTCAACATGTTTTCCAAGATTTTTCTGTTCATTTCAGTCTACATATGCCAAGCTTTAAATCTCCTTCAAGACACTTTTCTTCTTTTCTACCTCTCCAAAAGTAAATTTAAACATGGAAATTTTCTTCATGTGCAAACCTCTCCACAAGCATGTCCATGAGCAGGAGTTTCTTATTCATTGTTATTATTATGCCACATGCAACACAGTGTAACCAGAACAACATGGAGTCTTCATAAGCTGTCATCATAAACAACCTGAAGAGCAGTGGGAAAACAGTTTAAATTGTCTTTCTTTGCTATCAGTGTAACATTTGAAATCTCAGAGATGCCAACATGAAATACAATATCCTAGTTACAACATGGGATTTGAGGAATGGACACACTTTCTGCAAATCACTTAGAAGTAATTGAGAGGGATGAGTAAGGACCCACCCAAACACTATAGTCACAGAAGTTTTTCATTCTTTATCCTGGTTTCCACATAGCTCTGCATATGCCAAGTAGGTATACAATCATTACTAGCCCGGAAAACACGTTCTATGGAAATGAGCCTAACCTGTGTTGGTTTAGACAAAAGATTCAAATTCTCAAACAGAAAGCAAGGTTGAAAGCTGAATAGCAAGTCCATATGGGGGTCACCTCCATCCACTTGCATAAGCACTTAGAATGTTTTCCTATAGCTGAAAAACATAAAATCCTTAGAGAAAACATCTTAGGTTTGGGGTTCACAGCTATCTTAAGCACAAGAATGAATAACATTATGAAAGACTGAATTTCTTTCTTGGTTTTGGTCAGACTGAAATATTTTCTTTTTGCCATAGTCTTTTCTTTCATTTAATTATCTCTTTATTTCAATTCTATTTATTTCAATTTCTCACCACATTTGCGTCTCCCAGCTGAGGGTTTTTTTCCCTTAGCAAATCTATTTTTAGACTATTTTGCAAGGTTTCAAATCCAATGAAAACCCAAGAGAGCAACAACAAAAAATTGGCAATGTGCTAGGAACTGAACTACCTATAATCTCTCATTGTGAAATTCCTTTAAATTCTCTGGTGGGCAACAGTGGATCTATAAAGGTTATTAATGATTCTTAAGAAATGCTTTACATTCAAAATTGTTTTGAAGGGTTGATTAAAACAGTGTTCTTCTCTGGGATGGTGGCAGAGGGAAAATATCAGTTTATGGCTAAGGAACTGTTTTACACCATCAGGGATGTGTGCATGTCTAACTTTTGCCACAGATTCCCTATGAAACCCTGAGCAAAACAACTGCTTGGTCTTTCTCCTATTTGTAAATGTATGATAAGGTCTGTCCTGTTTCCTATGGTTTAGTACAAATAGATTTATCAGGACAATATTGGTGTATGTCAGGAAAGGCCTGAAAAGACACAGCCAGCCAGATGTGCTGCTTTCTAAATAAACAGCAATACTAACAGTTAAAAATAACTAGAAAATATGTGCTTGCATAATTTACATCTACTTTCAAAAAAAAAGAGGGTTTTTTTTTTACTTTTGAGAATTTGTTTTATTATAAAATTACATCATCTGAAGCATCACCTCAGAAACCTTGAAAATAGTGACGTTCTACTCAATCAGAAAGTTATGAAAATCTTATCTTAATACCTACTACACCACCAACTGAATATTTAGCTCCAATAGCTCTTATGTCACGTGTTAAAGCTAAATAGCCTCTTTAATTAAGAGAAGAGTTCTAGAGGGGAGAACTGGGAAGAGTGCTATTAAAAGATAAAAAATGATCAAAAAGAAAGCTGTTTGAATAGGCCAGAGGAACTGACAGAGTAGATTACTTATTTGATTAGGTAAATTCTGTACAGCTTGAGGTCAGGAGGACTTGAAAGTGTTTTATGCAAAATCATACAGAAAGACAAATATAAAATACAGTTAGAGCTACCTATAACTGGACATTTCCTAACATGCAACCTCTCCTACAGTCTAGAGTATCCGCATGTATTATTCATGACAACTGTTAACATTTACAAGTATTAAAACAAAAAGAATTTTTAGATTAAAAAAAAAAACTTTTAAAAGTGGGTTTGTTTTTTTTTATATAGAGTTCTCTGTCTTTTCACCCTATAAAATATTACATTCTGTAGGTGTTTTCAAATGTGTAACTTTTTCAAATATGAACTGAAAAACTTACTGTGGCAACTTAGATCATTGCAATATTGTTCTTGAAAATGAGCCTGCAAGGGTAATGGGTTTCCAAAGAAAAATAATTTAAATGTAATGAAGACTCTAAAGAAAAAAAATTCTTTCTCTCATTCTCTCCAACTCATGCTCTCTGAAGGGCAAAGTTTTTGCTATTATGAACAACTTTTAATTTGTATGTGTGTTCTGCTAGCTGTTGCCCAGGGTGATCATTAGCACTTTGGTTCTTTTAACTACAGTCTCAAGGGTTTGCACACAGTTTCTTTCTGGCACAAGGCTTCAGTGTACAGCATCTCAACTAAGAGGCTTTGAAAGGCTGCTAAAAATTAGAATTAAAAACAGAACAAAACCTAACTAAAACCAAAAAACTTCAGAGTTACTGCTATCTCAGCAGTATTTTACAGTTTGCTTATGTATAAATCCCAATATCCACAAGCATCCAGGAAGAAAAACTGCACAAGGGATGTTCTCTGAAATATTCTGAGTTCAGTGAGGGCTGTGCTGTCTATGCCTAACAGCCTACTAGTATTCAAGGAATTTTCTCCACTTCCTTTATTCTTGCTGTAAACCACGGACTGATTTATCACATTTAGCCCTTGCATATGTTCAATGTGAAGCTGCATAAAAGTAGTTTCATAACTTTATGAAATATTAATGAAAGCAAGAATGGACAGACTAGAGTAATTGATTTATAGTCAAAACCTGCTGGAGTTTGCAGAAATGTAACTGCTCCTTTTGAATCTCAAGTACCAAATTGATGAATACTAGATTATCTAAAATGTTTCAGTTACCTGAAACTACAGAAAAGACATATCTGAGCTCTAGTCTTACTTTGCTGAAAAATACTATACTTGTATCAAAGTTTATTTATACAAAGTACAAGAAAAATAAATAAATAATACAAAACTGTCCTTTTCAATTTTAAAATTTTTAGTTCCTTTGTAGTTCTGAAATGCCACATATCTTAGAACCACGAAGTAGTCACTGAAAATTCATGAACTGCATTTGTAAATAAATCAGGTCTTGCAGAACTGGCATTTGCTTGAAGGAGAATAAGCAGAACCAACAGGCACGTTTGCCAAGAATCATATAGAAAAAAGTATGTTGCCTACCTTAATTATTCATTGTAATTTTTGAAGGAACTAATTTGATATTTTGCTTCTACTTGATGAGTTATTGTTTTGAAACATGTAAAATTTCTCCTCTTCTAAAATATTAGTCATGTTGTCACTCTGCTTTTTTAACAAGGACTTTGAAGAGTGGTCAAACTCTGCCTGTCATCCCTTGATTGAAGGAGTAGGATTGTTGATAACAAATTATAGCAATGAGTGTCTGTTCCAGTATTTTAGTAAGTATTAACAGAACCCTGCCAAACAATTTTCATAGAATCATAGAGTGGTTTCAGCTGGAAAGGACCTTAAAGATCATCTAGTTCCAACTCCCCTGCCATAGGAAGGGACATCTTTGACCAGGAGAGTAAAGCCCCATCCAGCCTGACCTTGAACACCTCTGGAAATGGGTGATCCACAACTTGTCTGAGCAACCTGTTTCAGTGCCTCATCACTCTCATAGTAAAGAATTTCTTCTTTATATCTAGTCTAAATCTACCCTCTTTTGGTTTAAAGCCTTTCCCCCTTGTCCTATTAGAGGGACTGGTAAACAATTACTCTCCATCTTTCTTATAATCCCCCTTTAAGTACTGAAAGACCTCAGTGAGATCTCTCTGGTGCTCTCTGATCACTATCCTGGCTCTCCTCTGGGTTTTTTCCAACCGGTTCACATTTTTCTTATGCTCAGGAGCCCAGACCTGGGTGCTGTACTCCAGCTAGGCTCTTGCAGGAATGCTGCAGGAGGGAAGAATTGTATATCTTGAAATGCTGGCCACGCTTCTTCTTATGTAGTTCAGGATACAATTGTCTTTCTGGGTTGTGAGCACACATTTTCAGGTCACATTCAACTTCTCATCCAGCAATATCCCCAAGTTCTTCTCTGCAGGGATACTCTCAATCCATTCATCACTCAGTCTTTGCCAATTCTGGTGCAGCAACTTGCACTTGGTGTTGTTGGACTTCAAGAGATTCACATAGACCCACTTTTCAAGCCAGTCGGGGTCCCCCCGACTGGCATCTTTTCCCTCAAGACTATCGACCACAACACTTGGCTTGGTGCCATCTGCAAACTTGACAAGGGTGTACTCAATCCCATCTCATTATTAAAGATATCAATCCAGTTCCATATGGACCCCTGAGGAACATGACTTGTTCCTCATCTCCTTTGGACACTAAGCCACTGACTACCACTCTTTGGATGCTGACATTCATTCCACTCCTAAGCCATTAAATCCAAACCTCTCCAATTTAAAAACAAACATGTTTTGTGAAATTGTTTCAAAGGCCTTAAAGAAGTCACAGTAGATGACACAGTTGATTTTCCCCTATCCATCAACCCAGCCACTATACCAGAGATCTCCAGATTACCCAGGCATGATTTTCCCCTTTATAAAGTTATGTTAACTGTCTTTAATCACCTCCCTGTCATCCATATGTCTTCACGTAGCTTCCAAGACAATCTGTTCCATGATCTTACAGGCACAGAGGGGAAGCTGACTGTTTAGTAATTTCTTGTTTTGTATAACATTCCCTCGGACAACTAAAATTCATTATTATGTTGTAACTCTACAATCTCTCCAAAAATTTTCTTGCATAGGCACAATTGTAAGAAATAGTGACAATATTTTGGCATATCCAGATCATGACCTGGAAAAAATAACAGAAGCCCACGTCTTTTTCCTATATTAAGTCTCTTTTACATATCTTGCAAACTGACAAATCTTGACACAGACCACAATCTCCTAGAGCCTTTCTCCAAAAAAAACCAAAACCCCTATATTTTAAAAGGTTCCACCTTTTTTTTTATTATTTTTTTTTTTTTTAATGCAACACCTTAAACAGTAAATTTCGAAGCACTAAGGGTTCTCTTGTGAGTCCATGTAGGAGATTAAAGTATTTTCAATCTGGTTGCTAGGAGGAAAAAGCAAAAAAGGGCAATTTCGTTTCTGTTGTGAATCACCACTTACACTGATAGCCGAATATCTTCAAAAGAAAACCGTGTTGTCTTATATGCTTATATGTATGTGTGTAACACATAGAAATTTTGACAATATTTTTTACAATGACAATTTACTTCAAAACTTAATTATGCTATGAAGTTAATGCATCAAAAGACTTGTTAAGTCATGCTTTGTGTGGAGTGCCTTTGCAGATGTCTGATAAGCATATAAAGGAACTATCTAAATACAATGATAATATATTCATTTATTCCTTCAGTTATTTATTTGTGTTGTAGCCTCAAATGGCTGATTACAAAATCTTCACATTTTGATTTTTCTTTATTATCTGCCTTTCCCTAGATGACTGTTACCTCTGCTTAGTAAAGGCCAGCATGTTTGTACACAGTAGTCATTTATATTCCCTGCAAACATTCCTCCTCTTAGGACAGCCTTAGGTTCCATGACTGAGAACCCAGAGAGAAATTAATTAAATGGTATGCTGCAAGACCCTTTAGTTTCCGGTAATACATTGGAAAGCATGCTAGGAAGCTAAGCAAAATTTAGTCTTTCTTCAAATTCAGATGAAACTTATAGGGACTATGACTGGTTGCATCAGAAACCAGCCTCAGTGCCAGGAAATTTTGCAAAAGCACCAGAGTCAAGGAGTAGGATTATGTATCTCCACTTCCTCTGAATGTCACATCTGCTACCCAGGTACCTAAGAGCTCACTGCAGGTGTCCAAGTCTCAGTGTGAGATGAATTTGGGCTCTCAGAGGGAATTGAGGTATGTTTACTTTATTTACTCCTTCAGGGATTTACTTCATGCAAAGAGCCTCACTGAATAAAAATTCTACATTTCAAGGCCAAGTAGTATGAGAAGCCAGAAAGTCATCTAGCAGACAAGGCAAAACAAGGCAACATCATTAATGATGTCTAAGTAAAGCTGTTTTCTTTCCTCATCTGTTTATTTTCAGTGCAAGTCAAAGAAGGAAAGTTTTCAAGTGGAAAAGAATGGGATGAAGCTTCTCTGAAGGACTCCATTATATTTGGCAAATCCAAGAAACACAAGTTCACTTTCCTCTATCCATTCTTAAGTAGTTACACAACAAGGGCTCACTTTTGCTAGTACAAGAGGTACTAGTTCATATAGCCTGCTCTAAAAGAGTGGTAAAGGATGGTATGTGTAATGAGTTTTTCTGGGAAGTATTTATCCGCTTTCTGTTGCAGATTTGTTGAGGTCTGAATAATGCAGTTCAAGTAGTTAAACAGAAGTGGGGAGCATAGATAATAAAAACATTAGGCTGACGTGTAAGTGCTTCTGCAGTGCTCTCAGCCAGGGGATGCAGTGTTCAGCGAAATGACCCAAGGAAATATTTATGTCTGTTAAAATGTCCAGAGGATGTAAAAAGCCCTAAATCTACTGCAGACAGAGAGATATTTTGGTGATAGCTATGATATTGTTTCTGAAGATCCTTGCCCTGCCCTTAGAAGAAAGTTTTGCAAGGAGAGTCCGTGGCATTTCAATTGCCAATGTGTTGTGGTTTAACCTCAGCTGGCAACTAAACACCCTGCAACTGCTTACTCCCCGACCTCTCCCGGTGAGACAAGGAGGAGAATCAGGGAAAAAAAACCCAAACTTATGTGTTGAAACAAGAAAAGTTTAATAATTAAAGCAAACTTAAAATAATAGTGATAATAACAACAATCATAATAAAGAAAACCAATTGCAATAAAAAGGAGAGGGGGAGCGATAGTGATACAACACAAGAAAAACAAGTGATGTGCAATACAATTGCTTGCCATGTGCTGGCAGATACCAAGATTGTCCTTGAGCCACAGTCAATCCCTGTTCTAGGTAACACTTCCCAGACTACATACTGAACGTGACACTCTATGATGTGGAATACCCTTTTGGTCAGTTCAGGTCAGCTGCTGGCCACGTTCCCTTCCAGCTTCTTGCACACCGTGCTCACTGGCAGAGCATGGGAAACTGAGAAGTCCTTGCCTGAGAGTAAGCACCACACAGCAGCAGCCAAAACATCACTGTGTCATCATCATTATTCTCATACTGAGTCCAAAACAGAGCACTGTACCACCTACTAAGAAGAAAATTAACTCTATCCCAGCCAAAAGCAGTATGCAGGATCAAGGCTGAACTCTGCCCACCTCCAACAATAGATCAGAGAGGAAAATGAAAATGTCCTTTGGTAGAATATGGTGACAGTGTCATCTCCTCATTCTGCACTCCTCCTTGGCACACCCAGGTTTCTTCTAATTAAACTCCCCAAAAATGTTACCATAAATCAAAAAACACTGCACTTTCCTTGAGCAGGATGTCTGGTTTCAAACTCAAATAAAGGCTTAGGACTTTCACAGACCTGTGTTTAGTGATTCTCCTGAAATGCCATGGCATTTCTGTTACGTTAAAATAAAAGTGAAAAATACATGGTTACAGGAAGATAGAAAATTAAGAACTGTTGTCATAAAGAACTACTGCATGACAGATGAGCTCACAGTCATACTCATACTGTAAGCTGAATGAAAACTAACTCTTAAGCCAAGGAAATTGCATGCTGTTATTGTTTTCAGTCAAGCCCTTTGTATTTCTCTCTTTAGATCTCATTTACCTCTTTGAACAAAATCTACACAAATAATTCTAAAGAACCCAAGAATTAAATTAGTAAGTTCTGCTGTCTGCTAACATTTCAGTGCCACTGCATATCATAAATTCAAAGTCCAAGAAAAGGTTTAAGTAATGAAACACTGAAGAGCTTACCATGAGTAATATTTTGTCCTATTGTTAGCGTCATGAAAATGACAATGAAACTGTTCCACAATATAAACTCCAGCCCTGATGGCTGATTTGGTTTCTCCATTAATTCAAAATTTTGTGCAGAAAGCTGTCCTCTTTAATATCACAACTTCTTTGAGGGTTCTGGATCAGCAGGGAGGAAATTTCAAAGTTTTGGAATTCATGTTACAGTGGTCAGGGTCAGTAAAAATAGCCTTTAAAAGAACTAACATATAATAATTCCCTTTGGTTCCCTATTAGACTGGATCAGGAAAATCAAGAGACAAACCCTTGTGAAGTGGAGCAAGACAAAAACACAGTCTTCATAATAAAAAGATTTTACAGCTTTAATCTATCCTCAAAAAGAACAGATCTGCTATTTCATGTTGGCCTGGAATGGGTCTTTTTGGTCATCTACATCAAATCACAAAGCTCAGGAGTACAAATCATAACAATTCACTGGCAAAATACTTCCAGCTACAGCAAAATAAGGTAATTTTATTTGACAGAATCATTTTACACTCCTTGACGAAGGGAACCAATTAGACTTAGCATAAACAATGTTCTAAAGTAACACTATCCAAATACATACAAGAGAGGAAAAAACAAGGCCAGCAGCAAAGCCCAAAGCAATTATTTTCTTTTGGAGTTCATCCACTGTATTTTAATAAGAGCCTTTACAATTACATAATGAGCCTTCATGGTTAGCAGCAAATGTTGTTCTCTTAATTATATAAAATTTAGTTCACTTCTGCAGAACTGCCCACACCTCTTGAGATAAAGACCTGCAGCATAATAAAGCATGCATGACAATTACAAATGGGTAAGCAAAGTACATAGCAGAGCTGACAGTATTTCTCCTGCAAAGAATACAGTTTACTAGAGCAGTTCTTAAACCATACATGTAAAATGTGTTATTAATGACCACTCAATTTCAGAGAGAAATGCAAGCTGCAGGACACAGCCCAAGCCAGTCACAGAGCAAAATGGTTGGAGTATGGTGACCAAAGGAGATAACCGGTTTTCATCCTCCCCGTAGCTGCAGTTTCTCTACCACACCATTAGCAGTGGGTGTAGTTTCTTTCCAGCTCTTTCAGTTTGCATGTTGATATGCCACAGAAGTACTGGTAGTGAGGGTGTACTTGCCTGATGCAACCACCCAACAGCCCTTTCTGCTGTCTCCTCTAAAAGGATGGGAAGAGGAAGAGCTCCCTTCTCCATCCCCCACACCAAATGCTCTGAAGCCTGCATTTACCCCAATGTGAGGTTTTCCTTCCCATCCTCTTTAAGAGTGTGTCTTGTGGACAGCAGTAGACATTGCAGCTTGGCTCCACACGAGCCGATATTTCATGACTGTTCTGTCATGTGCCAAGCCTGTACTGTCCTGTGTGGCTGCACATATTAACTCTGGGTGCTGTGGAAGTCATTGCTGTGCAGCCCCTTTCAGGAGGGCCTTGAGCCACCTCCTGCCAAAGGAGGGTCTAGGCATAGAAAGACACTAGACCTCAAAAGGAGCAAGATGAATTCAATAACATTTAAAAATCCAACCAGTTTCAAGTCATCTGTGACACCCTGGCACTAGTTTCTCATAAGTCTAGCTATGGGGCAAATGGTTAATTCCAATGTACTTTTCTTCTGCAAACCCCTCTCACATGTTCACCCATGCAGCAAAAAAAGTGTATTGCCAATTTTCCTCGTGAGAAAAGATGCTGGTATTTGAAGAGCATGCTGTGAGACCACTCCTCAGTAAAGTGTCTTCAATCACATATTCACTCCTTAAATCTTCTTCCTATTGTAGTTATCCAAAACATATTTACTGTGCAGTGGCATTTGCCTACAACCCTTCATCTCCATGATTACATGATAAATCACAAAAACAAGTACTGCTGATCAGTTTTCCAATAGCCCAAACTAGTCTTTCATTTAGAGTCATGAAGTCTAAAGCAATCAATTCTCTTTTACCTAATTTCAGTTCTCTTCCCCTTAACTCCCACCTAAGGGATGGAAAACTGAAAATCACTGCTTCAACTTCTGGGTTTTTAATAGATATTTCATTGCCTCATAGGCCCCATTATTCAGTCTTAGGAACTGCTTTGTCCAATTGTTTTCCATCCTAGTAGAAACCATTGTTTCAATCATTTGAATGGAAAAGACAATCCCTCTAATTGCACCCTGAATCTCATACACCGGATTTGCTCTGAGTGATGGAGACCTGATCTTGCCTATGCAGTAAAACGGTTAAATCTATCCATTTAGAAAAACTCCTGTAGCATTTTAGGTAGTAGAATAATCTAGTGTTTGGGGAGGAAAGTGTTTGGCAAAAGAATAAATTGCCTCTCTGTTCCATTTTTTTATATCAGCAGTTTTTATAATGTTTATAGTATATATATATATATGTATATATATATATGTGTATATATATATATGTATATATATATATATAACAAGCTTGTTTTTAATAAAGTGAAGAACTAAACCAAACTACTAGGGATCCTTCACAGAGTTACAGTGCTCTTGATAATCTTGAGGTCTGGTTTTCTTATTTTATTGTCAAATTTTAAATATTCCTGGAAGAAAAAAAGTGCATATGCTATGAACCTGGAAGTGGTTTTCAGTACTTGTTGTATTCAACTCCATGACTCCATTACATAACACCAATACATGAAAGTAAGTTCTGACTTCATGCTACTCTCTCTTATCTTTCCATTTGTTATAATTGTTTAATGACAAAAATTTTAGGAGTGTTTTCTTGTAACAAAATAATCCATTTTACAATATAAAATTTATTTTTACTCGAACAAAGTAGAACTTACTATGGGTTCTTTCTAGAACAGAGAGCAAGGAATTTGCTGTAGTATTTAAATTTACAGGGATTATAATTATGCTCTTAAACTCAGCAGCAATGAAAAAGGAGTTACTCAAGCCCAGTCTTACAATTTATTGAATTCTCAAGCACAATTTCTTACTAGCAGAAATTCAGAAACATTTGAAAAAAGATTCCCTTTTATCCATTTGGGAAGCTACACATTTTCTTGTCGAATTTATTGTTTACCAAAGTGACAGTATATTCTCAAATTCCTTACTCTTACCCTGAACACATATTTTCTATCTATTCTCTTCTTGTAAGTGCTATTCACATAGAAACTCAGCAAGCCTGGGTTACAGATAAGAGAAGCCATTCAAGGATGGCAAGAATCATAATAGTCATCCATCTATCCATGCCAGTAATGTTCTCATAGCTCTGCCT
Organism: Anabacerthia variegaticeps; assembly: GCA_035583185.1. Taxonomy (NCBI): domain Eukaryota; kingdom Metazoa; phylum Chordata; class Aves; order Passeriformes; family Furnariidae; genus Anabacerthia; species Anabacerthia variegaticeps. The sequence goes on from JAWWEW010000112.1 coordinate 55,363,385, forward strand.
AAGAAATAGTGAAATAAGGCTAATGCACCTGTGACTTTCCTAAACAATGTACTTGTGCTTTAAAATTGAAGTGTCTCCATAGCAACTTTGAGGCATCCAAGATGAGAGAGGAAGGACAGTATTTTGTAAAAAACATGGAGTGGATTTAAACTAGGGTGTACTTGAGGACCAAAAGCTCAGATCTCTTGGTAAGAGTATGAACGTGTCTCCCGAGTGAGCTTCCAATGGGCCAATTTCCATCTCAGGAAAATGATTCTGTAATGTTGCACCACTGCTTCTCCTTCTGACAGACTGTCAGGGAGCAGCAGGAAGAGCAGGGCGGCACCGTCCCAAGAAAGCAGAGCCCACAGCAGCAGAGTGAGGCGAACAGGGCTGGCTGGGTGCAGGTGATCTTGCTCTGCTCAGAGCCCAGGCTACCAGACAAGTCTGCTGGGACAAGCCTGGCCCCAGCTCAAGCTAGAAAGCCAGGTCAGAAGGTGGGGCTCAGGAAGACATAGGAGAAAGCACAGGCATACCTGCCAAATAGCTCAGGCAAGCACCGAGTGCAAGAGCCTCAGTTTAAAAGCAGCTGCTGGGCAAAGGCAAGACAGGCATCTGATGAGCTTCTCACAGCCTGCCAGCTTCGTTATTAAAGCTGGCCTTAGGCCCAGCCAGTCAAAGCCCATGTGGAGGAAGGAATGCCCTGAGAGTGTCCGCTTATGAAGGCTAGGGAAGCATATCTGCAGCTACTTAAATCTTACGAGGGCCAGGGGAGAGATTGTAACGTTTTGTATCTTCAAAAGGAATGTGTTGCACTGCCTGCCTGCTGGGGATGGGCAGTACTGATGGCTCACAAACAGCATAATGCCTTCTGCTTCAGGGAGGCCACACTTGCTCCACTGTTGTCATTTTTTGGAAGCCAAAAAATGCCATTCTGTCTGAGAATCTGTATTTTGTTCTACATATGGGGACAACAACTAGTAATATAAATAATGTCAGGTGCTTCTAAATGAAATATAATGTCTTTAATAAAGTCATTCTAATAAAAACTGTATTTCTTTCCACAATATCTACTAGAATGCACATTATTCTCCTAAGTAGAAAAGACAGAGTCTAAGCCTGCAACTACCCTGAAGAGCAGTTTTGCGTCATAACGTATCCCAGGATTCCACTGTGACCCCTCTGCAGACCACACGCACAAGAGTTTCTTTTTACATACTCTGCAGGGAAGGCTGTTTCCCTGAGATGGAGTTAGGAACTACTAATACATCCAGCTCACACTGCTCCCATTTCCCAATGAATATGCAAGGTGTAAATCACTTCTTATTTGACAAATAGATGACAAATATTCTGTAGCAGAAAATTACCTTTAATACAGTTAGAATGAATTTAATGTGTGTCAATTGAGAATGAATATTATTCCAGTGGATTGATCTTGTATTGGTGAAGAATAGCTCACCTCCAAATCATATTAAGTACTTCATTTTTTTATGACTACAGTATTTTATCTAATTTCCCTTTTTTCTTAACAATTAAATATCAATAGGTCAGTCTGTCGAAAACAGTGAACACTAGACAACCTGCCCACAATAAGGCAGCACTGAACCAGCTGTTTTAGTTTTCTTTAGAGGGTAACTCTTCATTAGTAATGTTGCAGTCCTTTTTACTGAGTTATTTTTTTGTCAATACCTGGAATGCAGAGTTTCTTCTGTGTGAGTGAACTAATAGCCCAGACACAGGAAAAGAAGAAGGAATTCTCAGAAAAGGAAGAAAAACCCAACAACCCACTGTTGTAAAACTGAACTATTTGTTCTTGTTATTGTGCTGTCTTCTTTTTATCTACTACCATTCAGAACAGGACAAGTACTTTTCAGTGTCATTCCCATTGCATTCAGATTCAGGTGATGTTGCCTGCTGTTTAGGAGAAAGGGACAGGAGTTCTTTTCTACTCCTGATTTCTTGGTCTGCCTTGAGGTGTGTCACTGACTAACTCATATTATTTTCCCTCAGAAAAGAAAATAGTAACTTTTGGAAGCACTCAAGGGTCTTTGGTTATAAAGTGGGATATAATCACATCAGATGATTGAAAAATACTGTCAATGAAGAGATAGCTGTCTGCATGTAAAATATTTTCAGTCAAACACAAGTAGTCTACACTCTTTTACACAATAGTGCTACAGCTCCGCTACATCTAATTTTGCATTTGTGGGTGAAATTTCATGCATATGTGATCCTTTACATATTTGATACAGGAGATACTTTAGTGTTTTATCATCATGATCTGATCTTTTTGGTGACTTTATTCCCTCTAGACTAAAAATAAAAAGGTGGTTTTGATAGATTTTGCCTAAGGTATATTTTTGGTGGATTTTGGTAGATTTCTTTTTCTCACACAGACCTTTTTTGGTTGCTATTTATTGTCATCAATGTGATCTATTTCCCCTGATTTCAAACAAATAGCAGAATCTTTTACAGTCAGCATATTAACTAGTATTTTGTTCTTCTCTTCACTGTCTTCCTCAATGACTTTACACAATTCCCATCCAGGTTAATGGGAATTTGAACTGGACCCCAGAACCGAAAGAAGAAATTGTTTAAATATTTGCCTTTCAGACAACTAAAGCTAATTTAGATATAAACATTTTTATATTCACAGTTAAATAAAAAAACTTGTGATTAACTCAGCTTTTAATTTAAACACAATTTGGAATTGTTTCCATATTATATACACTGTTCATAGGCAGTAAAAGCAGATGAATGTTTGGCAAGAGGCACAGACACTGCCTCTGTGATGGTGAAGAAGGAGCCGATCTGTCACTGGACCAGAACTGCAGAGGCACTAGAGGAACAGGTTACTGCCATAAGGTCAGGGGTGTGTTAACCCAGAGCAGTTTACTTTTGCTGTTATAAAGAAAATGGAGGGCTCCTCCAGGGCAAACAAGTCATCAGCTGGGGGCAGGGTCCAGAAAGTGGGAATGAAACAGGAAATATCTGGAAGAAACAAATGGTACAAATGTAGAAAATGGAAGAAATAAATGTACAAAAAGGTGCACCTTGTGACAGAAATGTTAGACATTCTGAGAGCACTGCAGTACTTTGATGTCCATAACCCAATCCAAGATTCTAGTAAGAACAAGACATAATAAATCATCACTAGAAGTTATGTGGGTGTATGGCAATTCTAATGATGTAGATTGTTGGAGAGGAAACTTGTGCTTGTGAAAACACAGCTATGGGCTGTCTGCTGTGTTTCCAGCCACACAGTGTGATCTAGAGATGGTGCAGAGGAAGGGACTGCTGTGGGATGGGCAAAGCAAAGTGGCCGTGCCAGAGGAGCTTGGGCAGCAGTTCTTAGTACATGGAAGTTTCTAGGTCTGACCTCCATGACAACCCCTGGGTAATGACAGGCTTAATTTCCTTCCTCTCAATTATATCTCCCTGCCTTCATCCTTCCCCCCTTCCCTCTGCAAATAGGGAAAGACCAAAAAACCTATATGCTGTTAGAGCAGTAGAATGACTGGATTTGTGCTCAGTAGGATGGACTGCATTGGGGACAGGAACTAGAAGTCCCTGCAGCTGGAAAATGGGAGTACAGAGGCACAGAGAACCAAAAAAATACACTTGGAAAAATAAATTTGCTGGAACAGGAAAACATCAGGTGAAAATGTTTTGTCTCTTCATGTGAATAAGAGAAAAAAATGGCCTTTCTGAACTGGGATTTTCAGGGCAAATACAGTGTCCTAAGGGAAGAAAATAAACATAAACACTGACTATGGCAGAAACATATTACTTATGCAGGAAAGGGAAATACTGAAATCAGGACCATCCAGCTAAAGTTCTTATATTCACATGTGTGCCTTGATGTGCTTTGTATACCACAGAATACTATTTGCTGCAGTTATTTTTTTCTGAATTACTGTAACTGACAATATCAGGACAATAATTTCCTACTGAATAAAACAAAAGGAGGCATTAGGATAAAATGTCTCTTGACAATGTCCATGCGCTATTAGCACTAGAGTCACTACAAACAAACAAACAAACAAACAAACAAAAGGTATAAATTATTCAGGCTGAAAACCACTGTGCAATACTTAAGCTTCCTATGCAAAGCTAGCAAAGCATGGAAAAAAATGAATAAAAAGTAAGCCCATGAACACTTTTATGCCTATATTACACACTCACTTTGCACTGCTAGAAAGAGGCATTTCCATTAGCTGGTACACAATCTGTACTACAACAGCTCTGAATACATGTGCAAGCAATCCCAGAATTTCCACTCCATTCTATCATTAATATTTTCTACCACAGAAATACAAATATCTGTATATTTCACCCATTTTTCTTTCTGTGATGTGGGTATTGGTGCTTCTTTAGGCAGTTTACAAGTGGGCTGTGCTGCCCTGAACAATAGGTTTGATGGTAAGTGTTCAAAAAGGGGGTGAACAATGAACAAATTGCATTATTATTCAGCACACCTGCATCTGCCTTTTGTTCGTAGTTCATCCAGAAGGACAGTAACAGGAATAGAAATGCAATTTAACTTCAGATGTGTTAGGAAAGATGAATTTTAAGCAAGCAAAAGTTGAGCATTGTTATAAAGAGTTAAAAATAAGCCCATACAGGCAACACAGGAAGGCGTGGTTTGATTATTACTAATCATTTATCACAGTGTATGGCGTGGGCTTTATGAAAAAGTGTCTCATCTAATACCTTTTCTGTTTTATCTCTTTTTTAGTTTATGGTTTTTCCTGGAATAAGTATTACAGAATATAAGGACAAATAGAAATGCTATGACTTTCAAAATTACTCATGTGAGTGTCAGAAATTCTCATATAAAATTATATTCACCCCCTCTTCTTTCTAAAATGCTGCTAATTCTTGCTTCTGACAGTCCATCAAATTTTCATCTTGAACAGTTCACTTTTTGTCTTCTATGTCTTCTCTGGTGGTCATAGAGATATGAATAGTTATCTCCCTTGTCCAAATAAATCTTTCAGAATCAAGACAACCAATATTTTCATTTGGAATCATGGGGAAGCCATTAACTCTCAAAATTATCTTCTGTAAAAGAGAATTGACCCCAAGAAGAAAAGACACTGAACCCCACCCAGGCTGTGGGTGAAATTGAAAGCAATTGGAAGTCTTTTATTTCCCAGCTGGGTATTCCCAGTCTCAAAAAAAACATGCTATTCTAGTATCCTGCAAAAGAGGTTCCATACATTCTTTTAAACAAATTCCCTATCAATAACTGAACCTTTTCTGGTGGAACACAAAAAACCTTCAGAGATTTCCCTAATTTAATTCAGCCAACGTATTGGTGCTCTTGGAACATTTACTTTCCAGATCTCTTCCTGTGCTGCTATACAACATGAAATCTCTTCAATGGTGCTGGTTTTTTTTGTTTTTTTTTTAAATTTTCTGTTTAGGAATTGGACAAAAGGACTTTTTTCAATTCTAAGAGAAAAAACAATTCATTGTCAATGTGCCTGCCACCACTGAGTTTTCTTCTGTTTCTTCTTGTTTTACCTCTGCAAGCTTCTTGTCCATCCTTGAACAAATGGACTTTGCCATTTTGACCCTTCCTTTAAAAAAGAATAAATCAGTGGCCCCTACTTCCACCTTTTCCTCTATATTTGCATCATCTTTCCCAGCCTTCGTGAAGAGCTTCACAAATACTAAAATTATCTTTTCTATTAGTCAGTTGTTAAATCTCTCACCTGCTTTCATCTAACAATCTGTGAGTAATTTAAGCTTTCCTTCTTACTTTCTAGATACTTTGGGAGTGCATTCTCTCTCTTTTCAGCTGCCAAAGCTTTTTGTTTTCCTCTGATGAACAGTGACTGAGATCTCTATAACTGCTTATTTAATGTAAATTAAGTCCTAGAGCATCAGAAAACTGTGTGTCAGAAAACATGGTGATGTTTTTGGAAATCTGGTGATGGAGATCTGGAATTTTTGCCATATAGATCTGCTGCTCAACTGGTTCCTTCCTCACTTCCATCTCTGGTCTCTCCTGTTCATGGCAGGAGAGCAGAAATCCTGAATGAAGCCAGGTTTTCAATGGGCAAAAAGCACCAGTCATCCTGGTATCTTAACCTTAAAATAGTCGATTTCAGTTTCAGCTAAACCTCTGAAACACTTGAACATGTCCTAGATTTTTCTTCTACTTCATGGTGCAAACAAATCAGAATACAGAATAAAAGCAGAGATTATTGAAATATATGAACGAACTATTTAAACAAACCCTATGACAAACTATTTGAGCAAATGACTATTTGAAAAATTAATTTCTAACACTGAATTAATAAGCTGATAGAGCTGTGACTATCCCAGCATCCACTAGTACAAATAGGGCATAATGGGACGAAGACACAATAAACTTCATTATTTTTAGCACCATTTTTTCTCTCTCAATATAAGTCTGTTCCTTTGTAGGTAAGCAAATGTTGTTGTTCGATGTCAAGTTAAAGCCAGCTTAAAGCATGTAGTTATCACTTGAAGAACTTCTTTACCATGTCTTCCCATCCACCCTCAGTAACAGAAATGAGAAAAATATTTTCAAATAACTGCAGGCCAAATGGTGAGTATGGCTGGTTTGAGCTGTGCCAAAGCACTTGCAGAACTTCATGAGACTTGTTCAAACATATAAGGTCAAATAATTCAAGGCGGCAAATAAACATGCAAATCAACATGGAGAAAAACGAAAGTTGCTTCTCCTGCTCCATCCAAATAACTGTATTACAATAAGCCCATTAACCTGTCATTAACCTAACAAATGTAATAGTTCATATGGCTCTCTGTGACCCACTTTTAATCATGAGAGTCTCTTATCTGTCTGGTCTTAGGGAACAAAAATATTATCTAACCTGATTACACCTTTACCTTATTTGGATATTTCAGATTTGGTTGATGTGTGGCACAAAGCCAGCAGTAATCTCACCAACAGCCTGGGCAGAATCTGTCTCTAATGTCTGAAATCATACATTAAGTGTCTCTTAGTAATTGACTGATCCTAGGCAAGGCATTTCTGATAATCCATTGTGCTCGATTAAGAATATCAATGGAATTGAATTCAAGATGAGGAAAATTCCCTGCAGTCCACTGAAAACCACTTTTGATCCACAACAGTACTGTCTGATACCTTTCATTTTTACATAATTTAGACATTCCTTAATTCACCAAAAATGCTGGAAAATAATGCTGGAAAAGTAACACAATTTACAGGAAAGTAGTCACATGTCTTTAGAGTGTTAGTCTTGTGTCAGGTTAAGGTTTGCTTTTTTTTATTATTATTATTATTATTAAATTATTTTTCTCCTTTTTCATTTTTAGAACTGTGATGTCAAAACTTTTGTAGGAAAAACATAGCTGTTAGATTTTGCTATAAATTGTGAAGTGCAATATATTTTCAAACATTCCAACTAATGCTCAGGCATTCTCTGATGGGGATTAAAGAATGCAGTCACCAATTTCCAGGCTTAAAGTGAGCAAAATTGCTATAATTCTGCAATATTGGTGCTACTGAATAAATACCTGCCACAAATAAAACAGTGGAAGAAGTCACTTAAAACCCATGAAATCAGTTTTGTGGTCCCTTTTTTCTTTCTTGAAGAAGGTGAAATGTGTATTACTTGCAATATGAGGAATTATAGAGTAATTCCTTTCGGTCCTCATTTATTGAAGAAATAAGGGAAAATTTGAGGTTGGGCATGGGGTCAGTAGCAATAACAGCAGGAGCCGCCTCCTCCTTTGTCTTGGTTATGCAGTCAGGTTGGAAAGGTTAAAAGGGCAGGTTGGTCATCCACAAATATTGTGAACACTTTGATATAACTGTTTACATCCTGTGTGATAACACTGAAATAACCTTTCAATATCTGTTGTAACCTAAAAAATGTCAGAAGAACTGATTTTGTTGTTTTGTTTTTTTTTTATTTCAGAAGTATGAGATGCCTGTGTTTGGTTGCATATTTTTAATATTTCACTCTGCAAGGAAAAAGACTTCAGGTAGAAAAGAGGACAACAAAAAGGACATGCATACACTGAATGTAGAACATCCATGTAATTTGGAAGGGCCAAAAATTTACCACAATGAAAAAAAAAAAAAAAAAAAAAAGCTGTTTTGTCCTTTACTTCCAATTATATAATAAACAGCAAAATTCTACTTTGAAAATTGTTGTTTCAGTAACTAGCTTTAGTGATATGATGTCATCACAAACTCATACAATGATCATGAAAACACAGTTCATATTTAATAATAATGAAGGAGCTTGCACTGTATTTGCACAGGCACTGATGGAAAATAGGCAAAGTTCTTATTTGTAATAACCATTTTGACTTGTTGTGGATGTCCAGATAGAACTTATTTCTTGCTTTTGTTTTTCTTAATAATTTAGAATTTTGGTGTTTTCAGATGGATAATCTTTTTTTATAGGGATCTTCACCCAAACACTTCACATATCTTCAATGATTTTGTTTACGAGAGTCTTGTGGCTGGAATCAATATCTGCCTGCCTATTTGACTAAAAGTGCAGATGCAGGCTTCTAATTAACTGTAGTGTTTACCAGACATTTACACAGCCAAATCCTCCTCAGAAATCTAACAAATGATAACATGGGCTTCACTTTGGCACAGAACACAGCATTGCTTGCTATTTTTTAAGGCACAGCTCATCTATGAAACACACTCTTCTTTGTTAAGAACCAAGTTCTCCCGGTGAGAGTGGCTCCCTCTGGGACACCGAGCCTATGTCTGGGCAACCCAGTTGCCCTTGGACCAATCTGTCCACCTTGTCTCCGACACACTGTGTAGCAGCAGGAAAGCCTTGTCACTGATGTGTAAAACAAATGTGCTGGTGTAGACTCAAATGCTTGGTTGAATCAGGTGAGCTATGCTATGGCCATAATGTAGAAGACAGTGTTCACACAGGAGTTTGCAATGCAAAAATGCTACAACACTGTGCCAAGAACTGTGTGTGTGGCAGCTCACAGAGAAAAGACGTGCTATTTTCTCTCCTCAGGAAGAATAATACAGTCATTTGAAATTAACAGCTGTGTAAAATTAGGAAGATCTTAAATGTCAGTGAAATGCAGGTCTTCCTTATTGTTCTTGACCTTTTTGTGATCTTCATGCCATAAAACTTAAAATAAAATATTTCATTATAAACTGCCACAGCTATGACACACAAAATTGAGTTACTCTGGTTTGTTTGACAAGTAGGTCTCCGAATCAGCAGCAAAGGCAAAGTAACTCAATGAAATAATGGAACGCAAACAGTTCCTTAGAAAAAGAAAATGTCCTGTGAAAAAAAACCAAATCAATTTATCAACAGAGAAATCAGAATGTTCTTCAGAAAGCAATTGTAACTCCTTTACTAACAACAGTGAACCATGGAAAAAAGGGACCATTTATCTCCCACTTGTGAAGATATTAAAACAAGAAATTGCATCAATAGATAGATCCCTCCCCTGGGCTTCCATACAGCCCTCTGTGTTCAGCAATTATCAGCAGCTAATTGAGACTTGTATCACTCTGTAGCCTAAAAAAGTTTATAACAGCTCCATCAAACGTCTCCCCTGATGTTAGAGCTCAGAGAGCCCCCTGTGAAAAGGCATATTGCCTTAGAGAAGTGCTGCTTTAGAAAGGACCTAGCACTTACATTATCACAATTGCAATTATGTGTTCCCAGTCTACATATTGCTAGGATAAGTACTTTAACTAGACTGATATTATTGACAAATCCACAAAACTTCTGCATTTGAGTCCTTGCAAACTAAAGTATACGAGTATGAAAAGAAGAAAATAATAATAATTTTCCAAGTCACAGGCCCTTTAACAGTGAACTACTGTAGCTTCTTGTGTCAGCAAAAACCATAGCTCCTGTCCCTTGCTACAGAAGGTGCCTGGCTGTGCAATGCAGAAAGATGAACCAGGAGAGCTTAAATTACGTCAGTAAAGTTGAAAATAAAGTTCATTGCCAAACTAAAAATTGTCAATCACTCGCAAAGCTGTTCTAAATAAATTTGAAGAAGGTGCTTTATGCTTTATTTATGCTTTATTTTGCATAAAGTTTGATGAGTAGCTTCTTTGTGAAAAGAGAGCAGTTCACCCCCATGAATGTATTTTAAGGTATAATGGGGTTTAACTGAAAAAAAATATTTCAGGTTACATTACTTTGATTATTTTGCTAAAACCTTTTTTTAATGTTCTAAGTCTCGGCATAAACTAATTCATAAGTAGTTTATGAGTCTGTTATTTCAGCATTGTCCTTTGGATTAAATATGCCTTTCCTGCTGTTGTGTTTCCTTTCTTTCGTCCTCACCTCCAATTGCCCTCCTTGAACTAGACCCTGAAACAGTAACTACAATTGAATATCAGCTTTCAATTCCCTAGGAAAAAACAATATAAAATCTTTAAAACTGCTCTTATTAACAGCTATTCTATTCTCCTCTTTATTATTGTAAACAATGCTTCTGCTGTAGTATTGATTTATGTTTTACTATCTCTTAGCAGGACAGTACCCATTTTCACCCTTTTATTGCATAACTGATATTAAATTCATTTAATAAAACATTTAACAAATGTTTTTTGGCGTTTACTGTACTTTGCCTCTTTTAGGGCTCTCTTGGTGGCCCACATTTGACCTGCATTTGACTAACATATAACAGTTCTTACTCTAAGCAGTTACCAAATTTCCATTTTGCAACAGACATTCTTGCCCATCACAAAGGCTTGTAGACTATTACTGAATTCATTACATTTATTTTACTCCAATTCTAATAGCCATCCAATGCTCCCTGTATATAGAATTTTGCTTGTCATGTACTAGTGGGATCTTCCATATTTGCATCAAGTTTCATTAATGCCTTTCTATTTTTAACAGGTTACAGACAGCATTTAAAATTACACAATTCATTTAAATTAGTTCATTTTTCCTCTCTTTCTGGATTAAGCTATTCTCACTCTTTATCTCAAGTAATATTTTATATAAAGTGATTCTACTGCAAAAAGAAAATGCAGGGAAAGCCATGATTCACCTTCATCAATGGTTATATTTCTCTCCTAAGATATAAAAGACCAGGATTTGCGTTCATGTTCAGAGGTGAGAAAAAATTGGAATCTGACTGGGGATTTTTGGAAGGGAGTCCTTTTCTCCTTCTAATCCTATTTGTATTTATACAAATATATATGTACATATGAATGTATATATTTAATTTTATATTTAAAATTAAATTTAACATTTCTTCATACTGAAGCTCATCTGCGCTCTCAGTAAATTTGAACATTCCTCACACAATTTGTACTCCCACGACAGCCTATCAAAATGTTCTCCTTTAGAGTTGTTACAGTGAAAGCAAAGACCTGTGTTTCATGATAAATGTGGCACAGGTGTCTGTTGAAACAAGCATAGGAAATCATCCACTGAGAAGGCAAAGTAAAATCTAGGAAACTCAGATCCCCAAAGGATTAATCCTAAACAATGACTTGCAAACTGAGCAACTCAATAATTAACAGGGCCAGAAATTTATGTTCTAAATACAGTGCCTCAATTATCAGTCATCTAGACACTATCCTAAGGTATATAGGATGAAAGTTATAGTCCATTTCTTTTAAATTCAGTTCATCAGACAAGAGGTCCAAGGCATTATTTTAAAAAAAAAAAAAAAATGACCTCTTAATATTGTTTTATGATATTCTCTCCTTTAAATTCAGTAGTTGGAATAATAACAGTCCCACCATCTGCTACAGGAATCTCCAGATAAAGGACGGAGGAAAGCAGATTATATTTTAAATGGTTGCTACTGTTTTATAAGTGTCTAAAACCACGAAGCTGCATTAGACTAAACAGTCGTGCTGAGCAAGATTCTGACAGCAAGTTGATCAGAGTAATCACTTTTCTGCTCTGTGGAAAATCTAAGATGGCATTGATTAACATCAATCGGTATATTTCTGAAGCGAACTCCAAACACCTACAGCTTTCAAGGCAGTTTATAGTATGTCCAGCCTCTCATTCACCACTACTTCCAAGTCCTTCCTGGCAGGGCTGCTCTTGAACTGTTCATCCCCAGCCTGTTTTGATACTGGAGTTTGTCTTGACCCAGGTGCAGTGCCCTGCTCTTGGCCTTGTTAAATCTCATGAGGTTCCCATGAGCCCATTTCTTGGGCATGTCCAGGTCTCTCTGCATGGCATCTGGTCCTTCATGTGTGCCAACTGCACCACCAAACTTGATGTCATCTGAAAACTTGCTGAAGAGAAAATAGATTATAGTATATCTGTACAGATATAGATAATTTAATGTTATCTATATAAAATTTAATCAGATATATAAGGGGTGTTTGGGGGGTGGCTGTCTGAGATACCATCTGAGGTGCTTTGGAATCCTATAGTTGGGTAATATGAATCACTTGTTAGCAATGTTTGATTGTGTCACCAATTGCTAGTTGGTGATATTCAATGTATCCCTTACACAAATACATCATATGCCCTAACCCAAGAAACACAAGTCAGACTTCTCAATTCTAGAATATTGTCAATTCAAAATTAAGATGTCCAGGTATTCTGTTTTTGCAAAATAAAAGAACTCAGTAAGAGAAAGAGACCAAGTTGAGAAAGAAATTTCAAATAATTTTATAAGATTAGTTGCACTTCCCTACTATGATTAATTCTGCATTTTAAATAGAAAGAAGGCATTTTGTGGAAGCTTACAAAAGTAGGATTGGTTTGCTCTTCTCTTGCTTCAAGGTGTGCATCACTGCCAGCAAAATGACCAGATATAGTTCTCTACATATTTTTGTGTGCCTTGGCCACAGTAAAAAACTGTGAGAACCATCTGGTAAACCCAGAGTGAAAGACATAGTTCGATAGCATGACAGATATACAGTACACTCTGGTGATTTCCTACTTCATGGAAAACACAAAGAGGAAACACTGGACTATTCATTGCAATGCTCTTACTCATGCACACCCAAGGCTTAGCAGCCTCTCCTCTGCAGAACACAAAGAATTAAAAAATAATTGAAGATCAGATTTGTTTTCCCATTACAAATTCAAGATTAGTAGTAAAGTAGAATCAGACAAAGCCATAGCTACTTATACGCTCCTCCCTTGAGTATCAAGTATCTCCTTGTTAAACAGTCTCCGTGTTAAAGGATCAGCCTGGGAGATAACAGATTTGGGTGTTCAATGCATTCTCATGACACTGTAAATAAGTACCAGCTTTTACAAGGAATTAACTCCAGACATTTCTGAATGTCAGTCTGTATCTTGCCTGATATGTCAGCAACAGCTTATCACTGACTTCTGAATGATATCTCACAAATGTGAGACCAGTTCTAACTCAATAACCACCACACAATTTGATCAGTTAGCACTATATATATTCTTGTGTCTTATTATACAGAATATATTTCTTGAGTGCAGCCATTGATATACCCTTGGGTCATAATTACAGGTCATTTGGAGACCATTTTCTCTATGCTTCACAGTTGAGAAAGTTGCAAATATATACTGAATTCTTAATGTCAAATCTAAATACAGTTTATTTATCTTTAAATTCATATTAAACTCCATTTAAAAAAAATTATCTAGTCCTTTATTTCAAGTTTTTAGCATTTCTTGTAATATCTATCTTAAATTGTTGTTTCCCAGGATTAATAACAGAGATCATTCCAAAAATTACTGTGTTGCTCATTGGTTTTCTGTGTCTATTTTTAATGTCAAATCTTTATGGTTTCTGCCTTGCTTTCAATTATTGTTTTATTTACTCGTTACTGAAAGAGTAGACTTTTCACAATATTCTGTCTTTTTACAATTTTGTCAAATTAGCACAGGTCATGGACACTGTACCATGTTCTGATTCAAATGCCTGTTGCCAAATACATAACCACAACAAAATCCTTTCAGAGCTGAGTACCCAGATATTTTTATCACAGCCATCACATATGTGACGGTTCCTCTTTATACATCATGGCATTCAAACCTCTTTGGTTTTTTTTTTACTCACCACATGGTCTATCTTGAACAGCTGTTCAGGGCTTGATGCAGTTGCATGGAAATGTGAAGAGAAAGGTCATTATTTATACTGAAGTTGAAGGTGAAAAATATATGTAAATCCACTGGGATTTAAGTCCAGTGTTGTTAAATCTTATAAACCAATTGAGGACAGCTAGTATCACACCAGCTGAGTAGCATTTATACTGTCTAGAAAAGACCATGAATAAAAATATTTCAGATTCAGCTATGATTTACTGAGTTGTTGCTTAAATCTACCTTAATAAAAAACAAACAAAAAAAAACCCACCAAACCAACCAACCAAACAAAACCAACAACAAACACACAAACAAAACAAAAAAACCAACAAACTTTCATGAATTATCTTGGCAATGACTGTGCCTACTTTTCAATCTACAAGAGCATCTCCAGTAATTTTCAGAGGCTAAGCAATCCCCATTGTTATTGGACACTACAGACACTGCTTTCCTCTGGAACTGAAGATGTGTACTGTCTTTGGAATCTTTGAGGAATCCAAAACCAGGTTAGTGAAAAGGAAGATGGAAAAACTCTATTTCCAGGAGTAATGAATCAGAAGAGATGAAAGCATTCAAAGTTTACTCTTTATGCTTAGCATTTCTTCAGCCTCTTCAATAGGGTCTGCAGTCTCAGTGGAGAAGGGTGAAGTAAGACACCTTTCCAGTACTGTCAAAGAACTGGACTAGCATAAGGATGCAAGGAAAACCAACAAAACTAGTGTAGAGATTTGAAATTCAGGACCTCTACAAGGGCACTTGTAGAATATAAGGATAAGAAGGGATTTCTGCACTGGGGCAATACAACAGTGTTGCTGTGTATTCCTAAGCATACCAGAGTTGTACATCAACACTGAAAAAATCAGTACTGTATATTAATGTTGGGCAGGAGAGAACAGACTATTTTTGCTGGTTCCATTTCCATAAAAAAGGAAGGAGTGGATAAAGAGAGATGAAGTGGTGCCCAAAAGCCATGGTGTCTCCTTGAGGAACATGTGACACTGCATGAGAACATTCATAAGTCAGAGGCAAGGAAATGGATGGCAAATTGTGGTAAAGACAGGTAAGTCCCCAGTTTCATTTTTTATGCCCATCCCAGTTTTGATAAATGTATCTTAATGCAATGGACTGGCAACCACCACAGCCAACAGATTCACAAACTCACCAGGAGCCTCTGTCCTGATAAAAATATGGTAGTTTAATTCAAATATATTTTCTCTTTTTAAAATTTTCTGAATTTATTGACATCAGATGTTGACTTCTTTTTTATTTTACTTTGATTTTTCTTGCTGATGTGATTTCAGTCATTCTGAAAAACAGGCCCCAAGTTTTCAGTCTTTTTTTTTCCTAGCATAAATGAGACTTCTTAGGATAACAAAAAATTCTGATAACATATATTTATATATATCCATATGTATAAAGGTTTCCAATATTAGTGCTTAAATATGAACACAAAGGATGCATATCTACTGACTTCTAGTGCCTTCTGGGATACCATGCCTGGCCTGCAGTATGGCTTCATAAGAGCTTAATTTTCTTATGGTCGTATCTCTGGCAGCTCTATGCTGATATCTTGAGTACCCAAAGATGCTGTGTTGGCTTTGGCTGAGATAGATAGTTATAACACTATAAATAATATAACACTATAATACAATGTGGGTAATAAAAGAATGTTTTTGTCATTGTTGAGCAGTGTTTTAGTCCGTTTTCCTCAAGAGTCTGATTTATCTCCATTAATTAATAATTGTCTTGTTTCACCAGTGATGAATTTCAATTTTAGTTTAGTGCAGTCATCCATGGAATATTCAAAACAGGTTTTTATTTTGTTTTGGTTTTGTAAAGCAAACAAACAAGAAAACAAAATAATTTTTTTTTTAGAAATAAGTCTCTCATGGAAAAATATTTTTATCTTCTTTCACATTTTTAAAGCTTCATTAAAGATATCACCTCTTAATTTTCTGCCCCATTCTGCTATACTAACAACACAGTTACTCATACTCTGGCGGGAGCTAGATTAGCATTGTTTCATATCATTTCAGATTACCTTTAAACATCAGCAGTTGCAGCCCTTGTGCCTCGATAGTTCATACCAGTTCATGCCTAATGATTTTTTCCTGCCTCAGGCTTCAAATCTTCCCACACTGATAAATAATTCATTTCTTTTCATTTTATATTTTGGGTGCTGTAGTTGATTACAAACCTCTTTGTAACAGAATTAGTTCTCTCTCCATGAGCACAATTTTTATTGCAGAGATAAGTGAGATGATGTCAGGCTGCAGAGAATAAAAGGAGGATGCACAGTCCTCTAGACAGAGGAGCAGTATCAAAACAGAAGCTATCTAAATAAGACTTCAGCTATGTAATGAGCTTCCTGAAGCTGGACTGTCCTCAACTTTAGTTGCATGATCTTGTTTTGGACATTTGTTATTTCTGGGTGTAAGGATGTACCCTAATGTCAGACTTTAAGCAAGTAAGGTCCTTGTAGGTGATACATTTAAATACACACACCAGATGAATTTGAACTTCAAGAATATGTGAAAGATGTTCTCTAAAACCTTTGTGTTTATCTAAAGCCTCTAATACAACATGACAACCATTCCCATTGCCTGATAACACAAAATAAAACCCTTCCTGTAAAGAGCAGAACTAGAACTGTATCTAATTGATTCAGTTCCACACATGCCATCCAGCGCTTGTAAACATTTATGCATGTCTTAATGAAAGTGCTGATAACTCCATGTTTCAGAGTAACTTTGCATTAAATAATTGTACAACTGAAATATATCCAGGCTACTCAATTAATCATAATAACAACACAAACGAAGCTAAAGGATAGCCAGTCAAAAGATATATCCTTACTCTGATTGTGACAAGGAAGAGAGAGCACCGATTTGCCTAATTCTCACTGTTCTCTGTGTTTGAGCAGGAAAAATAATTGCTACTGAAATTGTGCTCCCTCTTAGATGGACTTACTGTTTGGTTTTCTGAAGGAAGGGAAGGAAATAAAGAAAAGCTAGCTACCTTTTCAGCTTTGCATAACCACCATTACCATTCCTTCATTTTGTTTTCCTATCAAGATTACAATGACTCATGCTTTCTGCTTGACCCTGATATCACTTGACACCTCCTTATCTTTCTTGTAGTACTTTACATGATATAGAGAGCTATGTCCTAAAAAGCTGTGTGCTGTCTTTGTTCAGTATACCAGATTTTTCAAATAGGGAAGACTAACGAGTTTTTCCACCCACCTTACACGCTGAAAAATAGAATGAAGCTTGAACAACCCCAATCTCTGGTACAGTGAGTATAAAGTTTTTCAGTATCACTCTGTACAACTGATATAGCTTTCTAAAATGAAAAGCATTACTGCTGGCTTTTGAATGGCTCTTTCAGAAAACATAGACCTGAAAGAAAATAGTGTACTTGTAGGTCAGAAGTTCAGCTCCTACCTTTGCAGAAGGAGACAAAGCCCCAGGTCCAAATGACTATTTGTACATGTACAGTGAGTTTAGACAGAATCTGAACATTAAATTTGAATTTGCAGTGCTCAAAACACTTACACATCTGGTGTCTCTACTCTGTGGCACCACCCTAGCTAAAGTTCCCAAGCACCCTAAGATTTGTACTGTTTTGTATCAGAAGTGCAGACACCTTGGCACTTTTTCAATCCCTCAGTCCCACTGAGAACCAAGTGTTCATAATATTTCCATGAGCATCAGGTTGAGGACAGTACTCTTGGACAACATCTCACGAGGTAAGTACAATACACAGAATCTTTCTTTCACTGCGTCACCTCACAGACTGACTGAGGAGGGCCATAAGGAAGACTGGCATTCAACCTCATTCTCAGTTTCAGTGTGACTCTCACTGCCAAGGAGATAGCTTAATGGTGCATTTATTTCTGAAACAAGGATGAAACCCTGAAATGGTTAACTGGATCAGTAGGAACTGTCCAGCACCTGCTTTGCTTGAATTTATTGGAGAACGTGGAGATGTGTTCTGTTCAAACCACTGGACCTGATCTTAGAAGACTATATACAAAAAACTTAGTGCTGTCAATCATGACAATGTGGGCATTTGAATAGAGCAAAATGGCCTTAAACCAGTAGTTTCTGTAAGCTTCAGTGACTAGATCATGAACAATGAAGGCTGAAGAGGTCAAGATGAAGAAGAGGAGTTAAAGACCGCAAGAGTGAGGCTGAAGACCAGAAACGACCACCTAATGCTGATGCCAAAAGAAGATTCTGGAAGGCTCTGCCCAGACTGTGCCCAGTCCCTGTCTAGTCATTAATATGCATAATCAGATATTGTAATCTTATTACCATGCAAAATTGTATGCTGCAATCGTGTAGTGAAATGTATAAAATGGCTCATTTTGCACTGCTGATTTGAAGCTAGTTTGTCCAGTGCAAGCTGGCTAGCTTTCCAGTGCTGCTTGAATAAATACCTTTGCTTCTAAAAGAACTAACTCTCTTAGCAGTTCTTTTCATACCGAGCTTTTTTGGCATCATTTCAGAGTTTGTGGGGTGGGAAATTGTTCCATCTAAATATTTCTTCAAATATATAACAAAGATCATCACTAAATAAAATATTTGACTGTTTCAGTCCCAAAAAGTTTCATGTGACAGTGGTTTCAGGTGAGCGATTGGCATTTG
Organism: Anabacerthia variegaticeps; assembly: GCA_035583185.1. Taxonomy (NCBI): domain Eukaryota; kingdom Metazoa; phylum Chordata; class Aves; order Passeriformes; family Furnariidae; genus Anabacerthia; species Anabacerthia variegaticeps. The sequence continues at coordinate 55,382,046 of JAWWEW010000112.1, forward strand.
CCCCAGTTTGGAATAATCCATAGACCAGTCTTTGTGGCATTTTCACAGGAGATGGGGCTCAGTCAGGCTTTAAGGGTAGCTGAGCAAAGCGAACGTAGAATCCCACTGTCTGAGCAAGGAATAAAGGGGGATTCCTATTCTGTTCCTCTGTGTATGAAAATGGAAGTACCATCCCTCTCCTTCATGTATACTGGATTTAGGCTTATGAGGATGGATGGTATTTTTTTTGAATGAACAGGATCAGGCCTATAGGTGGTCTGAGGAGTGGATGTATACCTAAGGATGGAGAGCACTGATATCCACCCCTGCTCCCCAGGGGAGCTGCTGGTTGATTTAATGTCCCCTCCCTGAGGCTTTCTGGATTCCCTGAAGGGTTGTCTCCCTAGATTGCTTTGGCAGGGAGAGGATGGTGAAGCAGGAGAGTCCATTTCACTGAGGGAGCCCCTCTCTGATCAAATCCAGCAGCACACGATGGGGAGGCAGCACTTTCACCATGTTGTTGATGTAGATCAGCAAGCTGTTCACTATCACATCCCCAGTGAGAGAAAGCCCACCTGTGGCTTCTGAAATGCAAAGTATTAAGCCTTGACTTTACAGGCTTAAGCACAGGCATCCTGCATCTGTCCACTCACAAAAAACAGGCCACTGAGAGAGAAGAGCCTCAGGATAAAGCAGGGTGATTGAACATGCAGTTTGACATTTTATTTCATCTATAACTGTTTCTATGAACAACTGTATGAAACTGATGGTGACATTAGTTTCAAAAGAATTATAACATGATTATACTGAATAGAGAATTAATTAATCACAGACATTTGTCAAAAGAAAGTAATTGAAATTCTATTACTTCATTATTAGCATAATGAAGAGATTGTGTTTGCCCTCTCTGGCAATCAATCAAGCACCTGGGATCACTCCAGTGTCAAGAAACTAAACATAAAGCCAGAAAGTATTTGGTTTTGAAAACAGGTTATTTTACCTGTTTGATGGGTGCCACATACTATTTTTCAACAGTATTTATTTGTGTCCTTCAGATGATAGCTGTTAAAAGTCAAAGATCACAGATGGCAAAGCAAAATGGCTTACCTACACTAAGGGAGTAATTACAAACTAGAGATATACAAGGTAAAAGTAGTAATTTCCTCCATGACTTTTCATGAGTAGATCTCAGGTTTTTTAATTACAGAGGTCATTATCACCACTGTTTATTGGTGGCAAAAGTGACAAGAGAAGTGAAATTATGTTGTCTTAGATAAATAACAAAGCCAGGACCTGGAGTCAGCACTCCCGAATTCACTGCTCTGTCATCCAAGTAACTTGAATTCATTAAACTGGTCTTGACTTTAATGCCATTTCCAAAATTAAGGGATGAATTTGACTCACTCACTACTGAAGCAAAAAGTATTACCTAGTTACAGCATACAGCAACATAAGCATAGAAACCAGCGTCTCATGAACATGTTGCTTGACTGCTGGCAAAGCTAAGTACATGCAGCCAGAACAAGGCAGAATCAGCAGGGTAATTTGTTCTCTTGCTGCCTGGATGCAGGCACAGTTACCATCCACTGCTATCTCCCTACCTGAATCATAATGCCACATATACTTAAGGCATAACCAGTCACCAAGTCCTACAACTTGAGGTCAGGATTTGCTTCACCTGCTGCATAGCAGAGGCCCGGTTGAGCCTGCTGAAAAGCATTCTCTGAACATTCAGTTGAAACTGTTTTCCAGATATCAAGGTTTCAGCAATACCTTTTGACTTTTCATATACCTGTCAAATAAGTTTTAATTTTCTGGTCACTCAAACACATGAAAAATCAGTGAAAACATGGACAGAAAATAACAGCTGGAGGTCCTCTACTAGGAGTCTCTGGTTAAGTGTGACTACAGGGCTGTTGGTTCTTTTTGCAATCTATAATGACTGTGACAGCAGTAAAGATTTATAGTTTATATATCCTTTGCTTCAACTGCTATATTGAGGTGTAATTCAGGTAGTGGACAGGATGACAAAACTCAGGTTAGCAACAAAAAAGGATAAAGTAGATTAAATTTTAGACCTGGATCAATTTTGGCTTAAAATCAGGTAATTTATGACTCAGCATGACTAAAAATGACAAACCCTCAGATTTCTTTTAGGGCATAGAATAACCAGTTTCTAGTACTGACAGGGTCCACAGGATTCAAATCTAAGTATATATATATGTATATATATGTGTGTGTGTGTGTGTGTGTGTTTGTGTCTGTAGGTATGCAAGATATGAAATCTGCATAAAGAAAAAGCACTGCTGGGTCATGAAGAGGAATTTTGTCTGTTTCTTCCTGAGGTACATTTGGACATATGTATATATATACATGTATATATATATATGCATATTTTCTCCTAAGACTTTTGCAAATATTTCTGCAGCTTTTTGGGATTAGAAAACATATACATGGCCTTCTGGATGACTTTGAATAAAATCTGGGTTTTTTTGCTCCTGCTTTTTCGATTTAAAAATAGGGGAAATACTTTGCTTTGTTTGCAAAGCGTGTGTGTGTGTGTGCATGCATCTGCTAAGACAGAAAATATTTGTATCACTGGGATAAACACTTTGCCAACTCACAGCTTTACCAGCTCTGGGTAATACAGCCATTTCTGTCTCACACTGGCAGAAACATATCACATTGTGCTAACAGTGCTGCACACATATATTCACATGGCTGCACAAAAGTCTGAAGGAAGAGATTATGACAATTGCATGGCTAAGCAGGAAAAGCTGGAATGAATCCTGGCCATGCAAGCCTTCAGGCAGAAACAGAACCCAGGCAGCATCCTGGGGATTTCAAGCTCCATTTCATCAGTTCCTGGTAGCAGAGTTTTTCAGGCATCTTGGGTGGATATCAGAGCTGGCTCTCTCTGAGGAGAGGTTGCAGCTGCTCCAGCACCCATAGATGAGTACCACCCTGGAGCAGGGCCTTGGCCAGCTGGACCAGCAGTGTGGGCAGCAGGTACAGCAGACTCTGTGGCGTCCCAGAGCAAGAGTTGCAGTTCAGGGCAGACTGGCAAATTGTGACTGTCAGCAGGATGTTTGCTACTGCAGTGATGTGCTGAATACTTCCCAGTCCTCATTTCCTTGTGTAGCCTCTCTGCTGACTCTCACTCTTTCTCATTCTGGCTCTTGGCATAATATTTGATGCAGGTTGTCCCCTTTCCTTATGATTCTTTTGCCCTTCTTCTCCTATGAGCACAGGCAGGGCTTAGCCCTTGGCCAAGTTTCCCAGGTTGCTTTAGTATCATTTTCACTTCCACACTTTCATGACAAATATAGGGTATTGTAGCCTGGTGGTGAAAAGGATTTTTTAGTACATTTTATCACTGCATAGTTCCGTGAGGAAGCTTAGATCCACATTGCAGAAGCTGATGTGAGCAAAAGATAAGCTGGAGACCTTTCTCTAATTAGAAATTAATTATAGTGCTAGAGTAAATATTATTGAAGTGTTTCACATTTGGTTAAGCCTTTGCTTTGAATTTTATCTTTACAATTCAATTTTAAGCCATGGAAAATTATTTTTGTAATGTATTCAAAACCAAATAAGTGATGAAATAAGCTTTGGAGGTCAGGCCAGTGCAATGAAGGCAGGAAAAATAGTCTTTTTGTATTTCAAACTTCTCACTGAAAATGGATCATTTCCCATTCAACAGAGTTCAATTTTTACAGCTTTCATTTTTCACAGAATAAAATACCACTTCTTAAAGAGAAATATGTTCCAAAATCTATTCCAAAACTGAGTGATCATAGTAGTGATAAAAGTAAAGGGGGAATGTTGCACATAGCACAGTCCAAAGCTAACTACCCAGGAGCCGAACAAAGTTTATTGTGGATATGCTGTGGTTATTGATATCACTGCAATACAACATCCTTATTTAACCCTCCATCTACCCACCCCACGGAATGGTCAGTGGTGAGAATATCTGTGATGTAGATAAACTTGAAAGACAAAGACCAATGCTATTTTTGGAGGAGATTTTGAATCTGTGCCTGCAGAGACTCAAAGGTTCTCCTTGTAAGCCTCTTCCTCTGTTCCAACAAATGGTCATTAAAAATTTTATTTCATATACTTTATAAAAAGATACACGTTTTATACTCTTTTTTCTATTCTTAGTGTTATTGGTACTGGGCTTCATACTGCAGGATATGGTTTTAGAAAATCCTTGGGAAGACACTGCTGCCATCAGGAACTGGCATGAGATGGTTTTCTAGGCAAGATTCAGCTGCCTCATGGGTCCCCAACACCATTCTTCAGTTCCTGTGGTTTGGCTGTTTCTCACATAACTCCCCTGAGCCACCTGTGACATCCAGTCATTCCCCCACCACCCTGGCTTCAACATCTGCTGGCTCCTCACAGTGCTGCCTGCTTATCTGGCAGCTTCTCCCATCATGTTTGGTACTTTTTTCAAGTCTTGCTTACTTAAGTCAGCATCTGGTGGGGGCAAACATCTTCCACATCCCATCTCTGTTGATGCATTATCCATATCATGAGATTGCAGAGGCCTGCCTTGCCAGCTGCCATTCATCTCCATGCTCACCTGAGTCATCTCGGGGACTCAGGCACTGGTTAGCTTATCAGTCAAAGCTGTTTTCTGCAGGCAACCCTTCCACAGTTGTCATTCAAAACTTGGTTCTCACATACAAATTTCCAGAAATGCAGAAGAAGGACAGAAAGAAGGGATCAAAGCTGCGCTTTCTTCTCGCTATTCACTTGCTTATTTTGCTTTTCTGCTTAACCCAGTATTAATTCTTCTTTAGTCAGAAGCAAGGAAATACTGTTATCTTATGGTATGTATCATCAGTCTTGAAACCATTCCAGATTATCCAGTTAGTGGCACTGGAACACCTCTAGAGAGATATTTCTCTGAAGATCAGTTAGGGTTGCCCTAAAATTTTCCCTCTTCCTTCTCCAGTCTTCACAAGATGTTTCAACACCCAACTTTAAAGCAGAATATCACAAAGAAAAAAAAAGTTTCTCTTTATTTCTATTCTTGTTATTCCCCTTTTATATAGTTTTCCATAGGATGATTCTGCATTTTTTTCACACCTTATTAAATTGTTTCTAAAGATTTATTTTGCTTTGTGAGCAATAACAAAGTTGTAAATTCTCAAAGCTGCTGTTCAGAAATCTCTGCTCTTTAGCGTCCTTTAGCTTTTCTTATTGTTTATGTCCTGTGGGCTTATTCACACCTTTATAGAGTTTCAAAAAGAAAACTATACACCATGCCACGCTGTAAAACTTGAGCCAGCCATAGTTAATTTTGTATCACTGTGATTTTTTTCCATCTTAATATATGAACTTCTCTTTAGAAAAAATGAAAAACCCACCCTGTGAAAGATTTTCCAAAAATGAACATTTGCTTGATAGATGATTCTTTTCTTTTTTATGTATACTCTGAAGGATCATTTGTAAAGTCACTGTATACCTCCAAGGTAGTCTTTACTAAATGGGGAAGAATATTTTAGTTTTCCAACTCTGTTCTTTGATGTATCAGTGACATTTAGGCTTTGTTCATACATGCGATATTTTAAGTCTGTAATTCAGAAAATTATCTCCTATTCTAGAGACAAATAGGGATCACTTTACCCATCTCTAACTTCTTATCATAGTTACCTTTGTTTCATTCCCATGTATGGTACAGTCATTGCTAGACAAAGAAAAGCTACTTTGACTATTTTATACTGAATATTTAAAAAAAAAAAAAAAAACAAAAAACAAACAAAAAAAAACAAAACAAAACAAAAAAAAAACAAAAACAAAAACAAAAACTTTTAGCTAGGCCAAGAATACAGGTAGCATTTTCTCTCATTTTCTTTTATCAGAAAGTTAAGATCTTGGCTCTTTCCAAGGTAGATATTTTCCCCCTAGAAACACTTAAATATCACAAAATTATAGAATCATTTAGGTAAAAAACCCTCTAAGATTATTGAGTCCAACTGTTGACCGAGCACTGCCTAGACCGCACTAAAACCATGTCCCTAAATGCCATATCAATATCCCTTTTAAATACCTTCAGGGATGAGGACTCCATCACTTCCCTGGGCAGTCTGTTCTGGCACTTGACAACCTTTTTCATGAAGAAAGTTTTCCTAATGTCCAATCTAAACATCCCTTGGTGCAACTTGAGGCCATTTCCTTTTGTCCTGTCACTTGTTACTTGGGGGAAGAGACCAACCCCAGCCTAGCTACGGCCTCCTTTCAGGTATTTGTAGAGTGATAACATCCTCCCTGAGCCTCCTTTTCTCCAGGCTAAACACCTCAAGCTCCTTCAGCCACTCCTGATAAGATTTGTGTTCCAGACCCTTCACTAGTTCTGTTGCCCTTCCTTCACTAGATGTGCTCCAGCATCTCAATGTCTTTCCTGAAGTGAGTGGTCCAGAGCACTTGGGGTGTGAGGTACAGGTGGAGTGCTGAGTACATGGGGACAGTCACTGCTCTGGTCCTGCTGGCTAGACTATTTCTGATGCAAGCCAGGATGCCATTGGGCTCTTTGGCCACACTGATTGCTTTTTTCCACCAGGCAGCTTTCCAGCTCATCTGCCCCACAATTGTCTGGGGTTGTTGTGACCCAAATCCTTGTTGAATCTCATACAATAAGCGTCAGCCCCTTGATCCAATATGTCCAGATCCCCCCACAGAGCCTTCGTACAGTCCAGTAGATCAACAGTCCCACACAGCTTGGTGTCATCTCCAAACTGACTGACGGAGCACCTGATCTCCTCATTCATAAAGATGTTATAGAGATCCATAAAGATATATTCGTTCATAAAGATGTTAAATAGGACTGGTCCCAACACTGAGCCCTGAGGAACACCACTCATGACCAGCCATGAGAGCGGTGTCCAAGGGCTGGACTTTGGGTGGTCAAACTGTTTTATCTGATTTGTCAGATTGTGAAGAGGCATGAAAGTCCCAAATGTCCACTATTTTGTCTATTTGCCCTATTCAACGAGACAAAGCTTCTTAGAAGAATCATTCTGCCTTCCTTTTCTCTGTGAAGAATCCAGTGTATTTTTGGATGTTATAGAAACTCTAACACACCAGTCACTTAGAGGTATTATCCTCTTTTCAATTGCTTATTAATCTTGTCGAGCAATAATGTGTCTGAAGATCAGTGTCTGAAGATTAATATCTGAAGTTTAAATACTGCTCCATACTTTTAGTCTGGACAGGTCCTAGAGGTGTTAGACTCTTTTGTTGCAAGTTTCTAGATTAGCACCTCTATAGGCTCTATGCAATTACTTTATTTGCTTAACCTACTATAGGAAGGGAATTCACATTGATTTCAGGTTGGGAACAAATTGTCCTATAAAGGTAATTTCATATTTTCATTTAAACTTCTGCTTCTTCTTTTCTGTTTCTCAGCTATGGATTTAGAAATAAGAACTGGTCTTCAGCTCACAAGCTCCCCAAGAGTCATTCAATGAAGTCATAAGCCTTTTTTCTGTCGTAAGTCTGGTGCTGAGACACAAATACTGCCTTTTGCTGCACTGACTAAAGACAAGAATAGGACCTTGAAAACAGAGAGCTCAAAGACAATACAAACACCATTAATCTTCATAAAAGGTAAAGGGAATAAAAACCCAAAAATAGACACCTAGTAAAAAAATAAAGATATGCTATGGATTTAATCTCAAGCTATCCCTTAAAGATAGAAGCCTCTACAAATTACAAGGTTTTATTTCTCAGTCACCCAGTGAAGAAATATCTGTCTAAAAGATGGAGTATATTAACTCTTGAATCGTGTGGTGAGTTAAAGTGTCCAAATTGCAGCCAAGTGACACTTCAGTTTGGCAAAGTAGATGCAGAACTAGACAGTATAAATAGGTTGTGTTTTGTAGGTATTTTCCTCCAAAGTCCTGTGTGAATAAATAATTCATAATTAAAAAAAATAAATTGTTATTTTATTGCCTGGTAAAGATTTGTAGAACACAGTGAACAATGAACACATGAAATGTGGTCTTTTTTCTTTCTAGTATATTTATAATTTATAGTTATATATTTTTAAGAGCCTTTTCTTATTTATAGCCTTTGCAGGATACTCCACAGATACTTTGTGGGTACTGTTCAGTTGCTGGACAGAGTAAAGAAAAGCTGGCATTTGTTGAACATCAACAGGAACTACATCAAGCATTTAAGTTTTCCAGTCCAAAATATGTTCATGTCAGTTCAGATATATTTCATTACTAGGGTCACATATTTTCTTCCTAACAAAGCTGCATTCTTTTGTGTACCTCTGCTCAAAGTTGCTCTGCACTTCTAATTTACATATTTTCTCTGTGACTTTGTGTCACCTCTTCAGGTTACTTTAGAAGCAAACAAACATAATCATTGCATATATAGAGAGTTGTTTTTTTTAATTTCCAATTGGTGAATTTTAGTACTTAACATATAGCAAAGCATCAAATAATTTGCTGGATATCAGCATGTGGAGTGTGTCTTTAGTGTGTTTGGTGTAAATATATATTCCTTCAAGCATTCGTTACCTTAGTGTTGGGCTTGGTATACAGCACTGGCTCTTAAAGTCTACCACTTGCTTTATATCACAGTGCTGATGGCATCATCAATTGAAATTACATATATATTTATGTATATATAAAGTCTTGATACTTTTGGTGACTATCCATGATAATCTGTGGATCTATGGATATTCTTCAAGTCTTCTTTTTAGTCAGAGAAATAAAGTTGTCACATGTCTATTTTTGTAGTGCGTTCTTTACTAACATGATGAAGAGAGAAGGCAGAGGAGGAGTAGATATGAAAGGCACAAATCATCCAGAAAACATGTATGTACCTAGACCTATCTGAACAACACAGTGGACTGAGCAGTTTGCTTCAGAAATTCAGTGTTCAATAGCCAAAGCATTGCAAGACTAATTTTGCTAAAGTCTCAAAGACAATTGATTAAGAAAAAAACAAACTAAAAACTTTTAAAATAGTCCTTGAAAGAGAAAGGATTTATCTAGGGAGTTTGAAATTATCCATATTAAAACAAACAAACAAACAAAAAACAAACCAAACAAAAATAATAAAACAAACAAACAAAAAAGGCAAAGAAAACCCCACAGCACAAACATAACATACTTTGAGAAATAAAGCCCTGATATTTCATGCCAATATCAAAGATTAGTACTTCATAATTGCCATCAGTCTGCCACTGTCAGAGATTAGGATAAAAACTCACAGGGAACAAATTTCATCATAGGGGAAAGAAGGAACACATTGTCTTCTGTCTCCTGGTGTACCACATACTGGAAACCTTCAGGAAAAGTTGAAAGATGGGGTGGATAAGGTTGATCTGATATCATAGTTTCTGATCCAGTATCAGAATTCCAGCTTGATCTTTGATAGTGCAATTCACGCAATAAATTGACTGGCAATTTAAGAAGGTCCTGTCCTTCCCCTCCATTTCCCAGTCTTCGATCTCTCATCTTTATTCCTATTCAATACCCTGTTTGAACCACCAGTTTTGGAAACCATTCAGAAAACATCCAATTTTCATCTGATTTTGTAGAGGACTGGGCAAAATTATTTTCTGAATCTGGTGCAACTTTTCAAATTCATAGACTTACTTATGCTTGAAGGGATCTCCAGGTTTTGTCTGGTCCAATTCCCTACTCATACAAATTATTCTGGCAGATTTTGTGATGCTGCACACTATCTGAAGAGTTGTTGCACTACATACTACTTAATGCTCTGGTCTCTGAACCATTTTCCCTGTTAAGTTCATGTGGTATGTCACCTTTACTTGAAAAGACCATGTAGAAAGAACACAGGCCTGAAATACATCCAAAAATGTTCAGAGTATTTCTTGTGCCTCCAAATTCAGAATTCAGATTTCCATCAGATTCTTTTGCCACTTGGGACTCAGTGCACTAGATAGAGGACAAGATTCATTTCATCCCTCCACCCCTTGAGCACCAGCTTGATAGCCAGACCAAGCCAGACTTTCACTGACATAGCTCCTTTTTTTCCTGAGCAGATTAGCCAGTGATTGCCCCCTACCTGTATATTTGAGGTCCTCTCTGAAGGCTTGACAATGTAAATGAGGTTGCCTTGATGGAATCTCATTAGCACCTGCTGCTCTTTAAAGCGTTAGCACTTAAAAATTGTGGCCATCAATGCAACACAGAGCCATTCTTTCTCCACTGTCCTGTACCCCTCATCCATCAAAGTCCAATATGAAATGAAATGCTATCAATGGTTTCATGAAATATGAAACCTCTAGTCTCACCCTCTTAAATTCATGCAGATACATTCCTTTGCTTCATCTTGCTATGCTCCTTCTTCATTTATGGGGAGCATAATCTTTGACTAAAGATGCACTTGTTTGATAAATTAGCATCTCAAGACCATGTTCTCATACTCTTTCAGTAAACAGAAATTCAAAGTGATCCTATGAATGTAAGATTGAAATCCACCACTTCTTTTTGCCTCACTTTCTTCAGTGTATTGAAGTCTAAAACTCCTTTATAATATACCATAAAAGAATCACTGTTGTGTTCTTTTCCAGACTGCATACCATTGTTTCCATTTTCATGGCAGCAGATGCTTTTCCCTTTTGATCAGCTTATCCAAGTACTTGTCTATTCTATCAGGGAAGGAGATCCAGGACCGGCTGCCTGTAGCTGGGCTTTTCTCACCAGTCTACATGGAAAAGCTGTACTCCCAAACACAACAGCACATGGAGGGATCCATGTACAGATGTAAATGAGAACTAAAAAGCATGATGCTCTAAATAATAGCTTAAACAACAGTTTGTTGTTTGCTGGTGTTAATTTGTGCAGTGTGTCTGTCAAGAGGAACATCGATAGGGAACACGCCTGTTAGACTGACGGATGGAGAACTGTAGTGTTTTAGTGCCTTCTTGTGCTGATGCCTAGAAGTGCAGGTGAGTGAAACCTCGAGATGAATTTCAGTCTGCTCAGACAGAATAAATGAAAAAATTCCTGCTGCATTTTTCAGCTCTTTGCTAATAATGCCCTAAACCACAAAATTTCTCAGAGGAAAGGATTTTTTTTCTTCAATGACAGAAAATTGTTTTAACTCAGTTAGCAGCCACTGTAATAGCTGTGGCTCAAAAAAAACCCAAACAAACTACTGATATTAAAAATGTCTGTGCTGGGAAAAAGGTGTTGGCTAGACAAGTGTGATGTTATGAGAATTGCTGTTAGTCCCTCAGACCCCAAAAGTGTCTTGGTCAGATTTGTACCCAGTCAGTCAGTTACAGGGAAAATCTCTCTTTGCTGTGAGCTGGATGTTCAGGTCAACGATGGTCATGAATAGAATTTAGGCAAGCCTCATACCCATATGATGGGAGAAAACTGAAAGTGAGCTAGAAGGACTAAGAAAAGGGGAGTTGAACTGAGTGTGCAATGTCATCGCATTGCTCCTAAATGCAAGGGACAGCATCATCTCTCTTAGTAGGCTCAGGATGCAGCACTTCATCCTCTCCCATGGGCATGACAGCTCCCAGTCTAGTTCCCTCTTCCCAGAGCAAGTGCACAAATGGATACAAGAGCGAAGTTCTTCTAGTTCCATCTTCTTTTTACCTGTCCAGATAACCTGGAAATGTAAAGAAGTTAAAGTTTTATAGATTCATGCTTATTTTGCAATATGAGAGCAATCTCTCCCTCAAATCCCTACCTTCTGGATTGCAATATCTAGTTAGGTTTCACTCAAGTGTATGGTCAAAAGGCTTAAGAAACAGAAATTTCGTGAGATTACCAAACCCATTCTTTTCGTAACCCATTTTGAAATTTTCAGTGTCACTGTTTAAGAATTGTTTATAGCCTGCAAAAGTACTTTCCTTCCTGTCTTTCTTATTATGGAATTTTCCATTTTTTCTGATATATGTTGCAGGGAGAAACAGTGGTGTCACAATAACATATCTTTCTGAGCTGTAAGTCTGCTACATGCCGCATGAAATATGATGGAAAATATAATGGATTGAAAGAAAATGCATACAGGGTCTGGAGACATAGATCAAATGCATGGTCTGTTAATCTTTGAGAATTTTCAAAAAAACTCCCAGAGGAAATTCTAGCTCTTGAATAATTTTGAGTGCAGTGGCATTTTGAAAAGTAGCCTGGTAACACTGATGTGTTGAAGTTTGCTTTGACTGAATTATTTCATGGGCCTATATTCTCAAGATGATATCTGTCAGCCCTGAGTACTCAACTTGAGAGCTAAGGTACAGGCTTGATTATTTCCACTTTGCACATTGTCACCAGCAATAAAGATTATCTTATGTGAATAATGCCCCTTCTGTAGCTTTGCACAAGTGCACTTGATGGAGGCATTCGAAATATTTCTTCTGCTGAGCCATGAAACTGAATGGGTCCTACAGCTCAATCTCAGCCTTCCAGGACTACAAGAAGTAAAAAAGCAGGAACACAAGGTCAGGGTTTTTTGGTTGGTTGGTTGGTTGGTTGGTTGGTTGGGTTTTTAAAGAATTTCAGTTAGCCAAGAAAATATTTATCTTTCTATTAAAATCAATAAAGGGAATGAACTGCAGGATTGTGTGATAAAATGAAACTATTATTACAGAGCCACCAAAAATGACCCAAAATTAAATACCCTGACATTATCTTACACAAGAAATAGTAATTTATTCACAGAGTGTAGATAGAAAAGATTTAATATGCATTCCAAAATCTAACTACTATGAAGTTCTCTACCACTTTAGGATGCATTTCAGCTGATGTTTATAAGAAACTGCCTTTAAAGGCGGCGTTTATTTCATTGAGAGTATTGTGTCACTAGTTTTCCATCAGGCCTCCAGCAAGCTAATCCATTAAGGCCTCTTTGGAGCAACAACAACAAAAAATCTCAATCTATTTGGGTCACTGTGTGAAATAAAAATGTCATTA
>JAWWEW010000112.1:55395047-55418713 GCA_035583185.1 Anabacerthia variegaticeps
TTTGTCCAAATGCAGAAGCATGCTTCAGCCTGGAGCAAGCTTTCCACAGGTCAAGACACAAGCTGATGTTAGTTTGGAGCAAGTTATTTTATTCTGCAGTAAAATGGAAGGAGGAGATGACAGTCCCCTTAAAAGAATAATTCTCTTCTTGCTCCAAATAAAGGCCTAGGTACTGGCAATGCATTTCACGACTAATATTCTTAGGATTTCCTTCAGTTCTGTTTTCCACCACCATAACAAGTGGTTTAAAAAACTGGCCTCAATCAATCATGGTATTAACAAGTTTCAATGGAAGAAGTTCATTTGTAGTTTGGATTCTCAGCACATATTTAGACTCCTTTCAGGATAGCACAAAGGTAAATTAAGCACTTATAATTGCAGAGGCATCTTTATACAGGATTATAGAAAAAAATCAAAAGAGACATAATATCTGATGTTCTTTAGTATTGACCAAGATCATTCTTAGAAATTCCCAGAGTAGTTTGTGTGTGTATATATATAGATACAGATCTAGGTATGAATGCGCTGTTAAATCTCACATTCCAACCCAGCAGAGGGCAATATAAGTATATGCTCAAAAGTCAATGTATTATGTAAAGCCAGAGATTTCCTACATCATATTTGAGTTGCTAATTACTTAGAAAGAACAAGTAATGTTCTCCTTTCTATGAGAAAAACAGGTGGTCTCTAGAAAAGAAGGGCATGCACTGTTTTCCCTGTGCATTGGAGTTAGAATAATAAGCAATGGGTGGAAATTAGAACAAAGTAAATCATTCTTAAGCATAAGAGAAAGTCTTCTAATTGCAAGAACAATTCAGCATCAAAGTGGATTTCCTGCTTGTGGGATCTTTATCAAAAGCCCCAAATAACCTCTCTTCCTGGTTTTGGAAGAGGAATGCTGTTACTTGATAACTGTATAAATATTACATTGTAGAAATATCCCTATACAGGTGAAGAATGGTAACAGTTTCAGAAATGGCCTTTGAGCTATGTGCACACTTATGTCAGTAGGGTCAGATGTAAGTTTATGGTTGCATGTGGCAATTAAGAAATTATCTGTATGGAAAATAGAAAAGTACAGAATTAGGAGACATATAAAACTATTTTAATTAAAGGTCTTATTCTTGTTCAATCCTTTTTCTGTAAAGTTCAAATTATGTCTGATTGTTTGATAATTTTTTTTAAAAGAAGAGAAGAAAGAGAATCTCTTATTATTCTTCATTCTTCCAAAAATATCCACTGTGAATATAGCATTCAAAATAATGTGTGGGCTACTGCTATCTCTTAAAAGTTTTTGAGTTAGCTAATATAAATGTATAATAAAACTCTACCTTCAGAACAGTAGTACAAGTTACTATTGCATATTATAGTTTCCTCTGCCAACACAACGTTATGTCATTCTTTCTTCAACATGTAACCAAACTCACTAAATCTCTGCAGAACTGAGAATGTACATACTTTAAGGAATAATAAACTGATAAAAAACAGGGGAAATAATATAATATAGTCATTCACCATAACCTCAAGTAGCAGATTAATAATTGAATCAGATAATGGCCTTAGAAGGGACCTTAAAGCTCATCTAGTTCCAACTCTTCTGCCATGGGCAAGGACATCTCCCACTAAACCAGGTTGCTCAAAGCCCCATCCAATCTGTCCTGGAATACTTCCAGGGATGCTCTCAATCACTCATCTGCCCAACCTGTATTCACCCCTGGGATTGCTCCGATCCAGGTGTCACACCTTGCACACCTGAAAAAAAAACTTGTACTGTGAAGAATAAGTTCTTCTTAAAGATCTTCTGAAAGCATCACAGTCAAACATCCAAAGCCAAAACTGCAGAGTGGAATGGTAATCAAAAGAGATATAAAACTGTATATGCTATATTTTAATCATAAAATGAGCCTACACTCCTACAGCAGAATAGAAAGAATAAATGTAAAGTGTATTTTGCAGTTACATCTGGATAAAGTCCATTCTTTTATTTTGTGTTCTTTATTGACTGTTGATATTCAGAGGCCAAAAATGCAGGCATAGTGGCAAAACAGGAGGAGACTTCAGGTTCAGAGTAAGAGAAGCTGAGCAAGTGAATAGGAGAAAGCAAAGGGAAAACAAAGAGAAAGAAAACAGCAGGAGAGTATCTGGGCTCCCTTTAATTTACACCTCTTCTAGAAGGTGTTCAAGCCCCTGAGGGAAACAGTAAAAGGGATTCATTATAACAGGTATAGCTTATTAATCTAGCCTTGGAAGAAAAATTGATTTTTCTTAAACAGGAAGGGAAAAGTAGTTTACAGAAACATCTCCATGGAATACAATTCACGCATGGAAATTATTGCTGCAGGCTATTCTATTGAAAAATTGTGCATGGTAGAAAACAGCATTTCTGTAAAAAAGACCAACTTTTCAGCTTAGTCTGACATAGATAACACTGCCATAGTTACTTGTGTCAGTCTTCATAATGTGAAGCATATAGTAATCAGCTAAATTTTTGAAGAAAATTATTCTGTGACATCACGTAACACAATTACATACGAAATATTTATGTTTTACCTATCTGGAGCATTTTTCCACCAAGGGAACAGAATACCAGGCTTAGAGGAGCCTGCAAAAGGAGTTGTAGTAGTGTCTTGGTATAGTGTTTCTTTGTTTACCATTGAATCATAAAATCATTGAATGGTTTGGGTTGGAAGGGACCTTAAAGTTCCAACCCCCTTCTACACAGAGCTATTTTCCAGCAGGTTGAACCCCAACCTGTACTGGTGCATGGGGTTATTCTTTCTCTAGTGCAGGATCCTGCATTGGCCTTTGTTGAACTTCAGACAGTTCATCTTTTCCCATCACTCCTCTAGAGCCCCTTCTGAAATGCTTCACAGCCCTCTGGGGTATCAACCACCACTCTGAGCTTTGTGTCATCAGTGAACTTGCTGAGGAGGCATCTGTCCCTTCATCCAAATCATTGGTGAGTAAGTTAAACAATAATGGGCTTAACTTATGATTGAACCTTGTGGGCCACCTCTAGTGACAGGTCTCCAACCAGACCCTGTGCCACGGCTTGTGACCCTCTGGGATCTGCCATTCAGTCAGTTCTCAATCCACCTCACTGTCCACTCATCCAGTCCACACTTCCTGAGTTTCCCTATGAGAATGTTGTGAGAGACAGTGTCAAAAGCCTTCCTGAAATTAAGGTAGACAATATATACTGCTCTCCTCTCATCCATCCAGGTAGTTGTTTCACGTAGAAGGCAATCAGGTTCATCAATCATGATTTACTTTTAGGGAATCCATGCTGGCTAATCCTGATCACGTTCTTGTCTTCCATAGGAATAGAAATGGCCTCCAGAATAAGGCACTCCATCACCTTTCTGGGAACTGAGGTGAGGCTGACTGGCCAGTAGTTTCCTAGGTCCTTCTTCTTGCTCTTTTTGAAGACCAGGGTGGCATTTCCTTTCTTCCAGTTCTCAGCCACCTCTACTGACCGCCGCAACCCTTCAAAGACAATTATGAACAGCCTTGCTATGGTGTGCACCAAGTCCCTCAGCACTCGGATGCATCCCATCATGGTCCATGGACCTGTGGATGTCAAGTTTAGCTAGGTGTTCTCTAGCCCAATCACCCCTGACCATGGCAAAGTCATGCTTACAACATTCCTTTACCCCGGTCTTCTGGGTCAGAGATCACTGAGAGCTGGTCTTGCCGCTGAAGACCAATGCAAAGAAGGCATTCAATAACTCTTCCCTCCTTGCATCCACTGTTACCAGGGCCTCTCCTCCATTATGGGTCCATATTATTCTTTGTTTTTATTTAGTTCTTGATGCATTTGAAAAAGTCCTTTCAGTTTTCTTTGATATCCTTGCTCAGATTTAATTCCAGATGGGCCTTGGCCTTCCTTGTCTCAGTTCTACTTACTCTGACAACCTCTGCATATTCATTCCAAGTGGCCTGACCCTAATTCTGTCTCCTGTGCATTTTTTGCTGACTCCTGAATTATTACAGGACTTCTTTATTCATCCACACAAGTCTCTTTTTCCCTTTGACTGATTTCTTACTCATCAGGATGCAACATTCTTGAGCCTGGAGTAGTCCTTGGAAATTAACCAGGCCTCTTGGACCCCTCTTCCCTGCAGGGCCTGTTCCCATGGGATTCTTCCAAGAAGAATTAAATTAAATTTAAATTTAATTTAATCTCCAATTAAATGGAGATTAATCACTCCTTTGAGGTCACATCCTCCTCAGTCACTGAATTCACTTTAATGCATTATGCAATATACAATATTATGTACCTATACATAATACATATCATTTTACTTTTATATATATATATATATTATATAGCAGCTCCATTTTGAGAGAGCACCAGCCCTAGCAAAATGACATTTCATCTGGTGTATAAAAATCAATGCAGGGAGATTCAGGTGTTGAGATCAAAGAAGCTACTCATGTTCCTGCACATGCACATGTATGCACCAACACCTGCTCAAGTTCTATGCAGAAAACAAGGTAAACTTGAATTTACTGCTTTTCTTGCAATGATACTTAGTTTGTTGTTTCTTGTTTTTCACCATGACTGTAACAGTGTGGTAATCCTGATTAGCACAAGTAAAGGAATATTGTGACAAACAAATGGATGACTTGTCCATGGTGCTATGTCCTAATGCAGGTAGGAGCTGAGGCATTCAATAGACAGAGTGTTTTCAGAAGTTTATCCTCCTTCTGCCTGAGTGCTTAAACGTGAGCATTCACCTAAATGTTGCATCTGTGAGCACAACTGTCTAAGGATAGTGATAATCAGGCCTACTGCCCTTGCCACAGAGCCAAGTCCACTTGTCAGAGCACTTAACTAGCCCATTAAAGATATAGTCAACTAATGCTTCTGAAAAGTGCCTGATATTCTAGGCATTTTAGATAACCCTTTTTTCCATCCACCTTAGACAGTGTCCAATAGGATTACTTCATTATAAAAGAGAGAGTGATTTATAAAAGGAGAAGCATGTATAAAAGGGAGAGAGGGAAAAAATTGAAATTTATCTCTTTCACAGTTTAATCTATGGATTAAAACTGGTAATTTATTTTTTAAAACATTAAAAATAAATCAAAAACCTTATTAATCAGAAAAAAAAAACATTGTAACCAAGCCTCTGTTTCTCTCAGGAAAATAAGAAATGTTATATTGACTGAAATACTTCACTTTTCCTGAAGGATGGCACGGATAGGATTCTTCACTGCTTTATAGAGAAAGCCCAAAAATGGACCAAAGTCCATTGAGGATGACAAACCAAAGCAAAAAAAGTCCTTTGAAATATTTTAGGAATTTGATTTTGCTGTATGAAAGACAACAGAGCATGATGAGAAGAGCAGTACACAAGAGCACATTGCACCATCAGAAAAGGGATTAATGTATTTGCAGAATGAGACCTAAAGTGCCCTCAGCTGAGTCTACTTACTGACCCACTAAAAAAAAAAAAAATACTTTTAATGCTTTTTGAGATAATTTTTGCTCAACTTTAGTTGTAGTTTTGCTCAGCTTTGTAAGACACTTCAGCAATTAGAGATAAATTTAATAAAAAATATGCTTGCCTTCCTTGCAAATATGTTGCTGTTGTTACTTGCGAGAGCCTCTACACACTTAAGTCCTCTTGAAAATCCCAGTGGGTACATCTCTTCATATTTTCATACTCAGATACATGTGTAAACCTGCATTGTAACTGAATTTTCCTAAGCTGAAAGAACTTACTTTTAAAAGGGCAAACTACAATTATCAAGTGCTCAGCCTGAATCATTAATTATTTTTATTAGCTATCTAGTCTGGATCCTCCTATTCTTTTCTGCCTTCTAACTTAACATTTAAAAATTCCTAAGCAGCTATTTTTATTTAGAGGAAATCAGGTTAGTATATTAGTCCCGATTCTTAGAAGAATTCATTGTGGAATACCAGGAAAGCTTTGATGCTACATGTATATATTTCTATAAATGACAGTTATACACCAGCAAATTGTAAATTCCCACTATAGTTTTTCATTTGACAGAAAAGAAGACCTTTGTTAGATGTGATCATTGCCACTACTGACTCAGGAGCCAATAAAGCATCTTGTACTTGCTGAATTAAGCTAATTTTCATGTTTCTAACATCTAAGAGGATCTTCTGTGTAACCCATTAAAAAATTTTCAGATATTTAAGATTAACAGAAAGAGATGACCTAGCAATAAAGAGCACCTAGTAATCTTGATGCACCACAGTAGGATAACCTAGACTGGATTTCAAGAGTATCTTCCTCGTTTTTATAGTTAACTGGCTTGCTGAGTGTTACAGATGATAAACACTTTACGAAATAGCTTCAATGTACACATTCATTTACTTAAACATACTTGGTTAGAAACAATTATGCCATAGTTTGTAAGAGACATTTTCTAATTCAGGCACTCTTTTTAATGTTGTTAAAAATGTGATGTACAGATGATCCTATCCTTGACTTAGAAATGGTAGCTTTAGCCTTTAATATTTTAATTTTTGATGATAATAAATTAGGAAGATTTATGTTTCTGTGGCACGTGTTAATTCCTGTGAATATGTTGTGTTATGCAGTTTAGTGTTAAATTGTGCATGAGTTTTGTTAAATACTTGAGTTAATGTCTTATTTTTTTATCCTTGTTTCCACATAAAGTCTGATGTTTTGCTTTTTAACAGATAAATTTGCACTTATTTCCGCTACTAAATGTTTCAGATACTGAAATATGCTGTCATTTTCATAATTCTGGTGGCATTAACATCATTTCTTGTGACAATCAATTTCAGAAAGCAGCTGGAAAGAGATGACTTTCCTCTAAACAATTATTTTTCTAGAATTGGGAAATAAACTTATTGCAAGAATTTCTTTGCTTGTCTGATGATAACAATTAAGTCAATATGAGTCACATGAGAAAAAAATAGTTTATAATTATAAAGGATAATTGTCTGAAACTCTGGAGCAAGATATTTTCCTTCTTAGCATGTAGTTATATTTGTAATAGTTTTGGAACAATAGGCTTTAGAAGTTTTTAAAGAGCTGTCCCAGAACCCTGATAATTATACATGCTGACTTTTCAGTAGGTCTTAGAAGAAAAGTGAATTCCAAATATAATTAGAAAGTATAAATAGAAATTATCCACCTAGTGATAGGTCTTTCAGTCTGATTCTGATCATGAAAACATACCAGAACAGTTCAAGCTGGACTCAGTTATTAAAAAAAGGTCAGCAGATTAATCAATGTGATTCATTTAAAAAAAAAAAAAAAAAAAAAAAAACAACACACAAAAAAACCCCAAGTTTTTTATTATGCCGGTAGATGGCAATGTAATATGTTTCATTTTCTGGAAGACCTTCTGTTCATTTTATAAAACTAAAATAGACTACAAAATATACCCTGCAAACACTAAATTCATTAAACTTGATGGACTTACTGCTACATTTGGATATATGTCAACATGTAATTATCTCTGTAAGTCAGTGTTTCCAGCAAGATCTTGCAGAGACTACATCTTGGAAATCAACACTTTTATCTGTTAATTGATAGAAAACATATAACGATTGCTAATACATGGTGCAAGGGAACTCAGTGGTCTAGGTAAGCCTCAACTAAGAGTGAGCTAGACAGTATCCAAAGGCTGCAAGCAAACTTGAAATATGCATTTAATGGGGTCAAATGAAAATTCACGTATCTGACAAAAAACACAGAAAACTCATAGTTTCAGACATGTTATTTTTAAGGAATGACCAGGGATTTATGGAGGATAATCAAACAAATGTGAGCCTTCAAAATAGCTCTGTCACCAGGAAGGCTAACACACCATGTTGCAGGAACTTGGGTCTGTAAGCTTACCCTTACTGTGAGTGCAGACATGAGAAACAGCTCAGCTGATATTAGGACAGCCTTCAACAAAAAACAAAAGCAAGCAAAAAAACCCCAAAAACTCACAAACAAAAAAAAAATTGTGGAAAGGAGATGGATAGATTGGACTTACCTAAAGAAAAAAAAAAAGAGGGAGAAACTGAATCATATCTCACATTACCCATGGATGAGCAAGAACCCCAACACCAACACTTGTGGAACCTTTCAGCCACCTTCTTCCCTTTTCCCCTTTTTTTGTGGATTTGTTAATTTCCAAGAAAAGTCTAGAGCATTTTCTGAAATTGTGCTTTATGGAAATTATGTCTGAGTCCTCTTAAATTATACTTTTCATGTTCAACCCATAGTACACTAAAGATACCACTCTTCCGTTAATTTCCAGGAGAAGGGGATAGAACTAGAAAGGTTATAATACCTCTGTATTTACCAGTGATGTGGTTGAAATGCAGTTGCTGTGCTCATTTTTTGGCAGTTGCAGTGAAAGGAGAGAATATTGCCACATTGGTGAAAACTTATAGAATATCCACAAGGATGATTAAAGGAATGAGAAACAAGCGTTTTCATCAAGGATTAGGAAATATCAAATTAGAGCATGTAATGTTATCTCAGAGTAAAATTATCTATGGCCGTCTAGTAATAGTGTCTTAAAATAATTTTGGCAATAGATATTTGTAACAGCAGAATGAGATATAGCAAAACTTGGTAACTGGGTGAAGAAGAAGCTAGAGAAATTCACAAATGTGTAAAAAAGAAGATATCAAAACATCTCTAAGCAGTTGTATTTTATTGTTCATCACTGAAACTGTTCAAATCAATGTAATTTATCCTTAAAAAATATGTGCTCTAGTTCAAAATACATTCATTGGATTATATAAAATGAATTTTATCTTACTGAAAGTAACATTATATTGTGGTTTTATCAACTAAGTCAACAAGCTCTCTCAAATATCTCAACTAGAATTGGTTAGGGTCTATTCAGAAAGTAAACTGGGTTACAAAGGAAGGATGGAACCAAATAAAAGTTATTTCTTTCTCTAAATTATATACTACACATTTGTATCCTAACATCTGTCTTCAGATCTCCAGCTGTATGATGCTGCTTTGTGCTTGCACAGTAATTGACATGCAAGCCCTGATGCTTGCTCCATTTTAAACACACTAAACACTCCTCTGCAGGTAGTAGCTTACTATTCAGTCTGGCCTATGGAATGACTCCTTTGGAAAAACACATTGATTTCATTGATAAACTATCCCCTTGCCCAATAGTCATCATTATGGTGAAGCCATATAGGGCAATTCACCTATTAATATCTTAATAAAAGTACAAATAAAAATATTGTTATTTTAAATTAATTTGGGCATTTTTCTCATCGTTGCAGGTGACATCAATTTAGAAGATTTTCAGTAGTCCTTTACACTCTAATCCTAAAAGAAATTAAGTCTCCAAAAGTCACTACTATGACAGGGAGGTAATGCAGTAATTAACTCTAGTAAGTAGATAACATACCATACATCACTGTTGAAAGTACGACTGGGTCATCTGAATCACTCAGGCAACATCAAGTATACAGAAACTGTGATACTAAACTCTCGTTCTCAACATAATCATAAATGTCTACATATGCATTGTGTGATTCTCCAGTAATGGCAGCTTGTCATTAAGTTACTTGTAAAAAAGTTTACAATTCTATTAAGGTCACAAACTTTGTTTGCTAAAACTCAAAAATATGATCCAGGTCAATATTACAAGGAAATGTCTGTGTGATCTGATGAAGAACCAAATTTTTTACTTTTCTCTAAGAAACCAGTGTTCATAATTATTAAATCTCCTATTGGACAGATGTGCAGTATAATATTCTCATTTCTTCCATGTAGATACTAAACCCACTTCTAAGTAGCTTGTTGGTCTGCTCATTTCTGCCTCTGAATAACAAACAGCAAAGGTCACACTCTGAACTCTTTATTCATTATATTTATGTTTTGAATATACTTGATAGCACTGCAGAAAAAAGTGCCTGAAGACCATAGGAGAGTCCTTATCATTGATAACCTCAATAGACCTAGCACTAAAAGACACTTTAATTACCTTGTAGAAAAATAAAGGAACAAATGAAAAGGTCTGTCGATTGGATTACTATCATTGTTAGAACAACTTTCAGAGAGAGAATAACATTACCTTAAGGAAAGCAGCTTCACTGTTGATTTTAAATCTTGTGGGCACGTGCTGTTACCATCTCCTTACAGAGAGTGTGTGGGTCACCCATAGCCCTTTGCCAGAGTGCTTCTCTGATAAAGCAACTATTCTGAGAACAGAGAAAGTAAGTTGTTATCATGTAAAATTGTGCATAGCTCCAATGCAAGGAGAAACTCAGCATGCTCAGGTAACATGTCAGTGCTTCTGCCTTTGATTCCATGAACTTCTGTTCAGGTCTTTGAATTCAGAGTGTGTGGGAAGGCCATTCAGTCCAGTAATGCTGTTTTGGAATAATGGGATTAATAATTACTAGTGGTCTGAAACTGACAGCTCCCTTACTGCAAAATGTTTAAGGCTTCAGAAGCTTTGTTCTACATCAGCAGGAAAAGAAAGCCTGCAGATGATTTACAAACAAACAAACAAACAAAAAAGAGACATAGTGATGACCATTTATGACCGAAAGGCTCCTCTTTTTCAAGCAAGTTTTCTTCTTTCCCCTGGGAACAGATTACAGACTGTATGCTGAACCGCAAAGAAGTTTTCCATTGAATATGTTACCAAAATCAGTACCTCAAAAGACATTTTGTTTTCAGTAGAACAATATTTTATCACAGAAATAAAAATTTCTGAGTGTGTTTTGCCTGTTCACTTGAAGAATTAGACAATAATCCAAGGTACTTATGATAGCACAGAGCCCTAGATATGTCATGACTGCAATTAGCTAAAACATAAGAATATACATGGAATTTGGCTCTGAGATTATGTTTGTAATGACTCCATAGGTAAAATAATATCAAATACATCTCTCTTTTTGGAATATCAAACATTCAAGACTCTCTCTGTCTTACAATTAATTTTCAAAATACTCAGAGGTAAAATTCTCAAATGGGATCCCTCTAACTCTATTTGGGGATACTGTTATTCACTTGAAAATACTTCATTAAAGCCACTAGATTTGTCACATGTTTCTTCTTCCTCATTTGCTTCCTTAAAATAGCCTATTTTGCTTGGAAGTGGCTCACAAGTAAAAGTGAATTAGATTTCTGATGTCATGATTTAACCCCAGACGGCAATCGAGCACCATACACTTCCTCACTCACACTCCTCCCAGGTGGGATGAGGAGGAGAATCAGAGAAAAAAAGTAAAACTCATGGGTTGAGATAAGAGCAGTTTAAGAATTGAAATGAAATAAAACAAAATATAAGAATAATAGTACTTATAATATGAGGGAATAATCAATCTTAGGGCATATATACATTCAAAATTAACATTTAGTCTCAGATTGTTGAAAATATTTGGCACTATATGTATAGTAAATTGTGGTAATTATTTGGTAAACAGGTAAAATTCAATTTCAAAAAGAAGACACCTGCAAATATATTTAGATTGCTTCTGCCAGAAGAAGCCAACTTTCAGGGAACCTTGACCTTTCAGCAAGTAAAAAAAATTGTTCTGAAATTTCTTCTCTCATAGAAATAAAATTGATGCCTTTTATTTCTTTTTTCCATCCTATGTAATGTCATTACCACAATCTTTTCTATTGCATTGGTAAAATCTTAGAAGTAAATTGATAATTTTCCATGCTCTTATGGACAGCTATAAAAGAATGTGTGATCAACCTTTGCACTGAATTGATCAGAAATTCTTAATATAAATAATTAGATTTTAATTAGTTCTTTCAATAGTCTATTTCTGAAATTTGTTACAGATAATCAGTCACTACACTAATGTAGCCCAGAAATAATTAACATGCAGCTTTCTGGCACTAATCGCCGGAACCATGGCTTGCTTCCTAGTATTTAGGGCAGTCCTTGAAAATAATGTGATAAAGCACTCAGGAGTGTTCAACCAATTAGCGTGCTTGGATGAGTGAGCTTTCCAAGCCATCTGATTTTAAAAGTGGGTGCCTCATGCTGTGGAATATTGTCTGCGCTGAATTACCAAAAGACTGCTCTATTAAATTATGAGATTGGAGAAGAAAACTGTAATCAGAATGTATTAAGCTGAAATGAAATTCTGCTAGTCAGTCAAAGAAAATGTACACTACTATAGAAAAAAAAAAAAGGTAGTTGCAGTTGTGAATTCTTCTTTTCATTCCAAATGCCAGATTTGCATTATGATAGCAAAAATATATAGGATGAGGGTTACAATTTCTGTTGTGTTTTGCTTATGATTTAAGAGGTTCAGAAGTCTCTGAATGCCATATTATTGTTAAAAAGTATTATTATTGATTCACATTTCATTGAAAAAACATTCCATAAGTTTTAGGAAAAGAATTTCAACATCTTCACAAGATCTAAACACAGCTGAAAATTCCTGTTGGTTAATACACACCATTATTTAACAAATTAGCAATGTTTTCTGTGTGTCAGATAAATTTGCACACAGCTCTTTAAAAAACATATCTGTTATTCAAACTTATGTCATGCTGTTAAGCTGAACCTGCAAGTTATGACCCACTTATTCTCACGAGGCTTTTATCTAATGTACCAGGTAAGTGTCTGATTAATACATTTGGATTTGTTAATTTACTAGTATACATAGTATTTAACTAGATTATAGTTAAATACATAGTATTCTAGTTAAATACTTAGTATTTAACTAGAAAAATCTCAATTAAAAGGCAACTTTAGGGTTTTTTCTGAAGGACCTGAAAATCATTAACCTATGATCAAATGGAGGAAATGAGATCTATAATATATTATTAGAAAAAATAGCACAATTTTAATCTAGATGATGAAACAAATTCATTTCCTTCTAGGCTTTCTATCTTACATCTTAAAAACATGATGTATGCAACTGTGAACAGCTTGGGTTTGTTTTTTTTCATCAGAAAAACAAAACTACAAAAATGCATTATGAAATACTTTGTGAAGTGAGACATTTCATGTGTGCAAGAAATGTTGACTTCCTAATTTGTTCTAATGCTTTCTAATTTTTCCTGTTAATTTATGAGATCTATGAGACTGTTCCATAGTTCCTTTAAGAATCTGGAGATCTTAGAGTCAAAAGTGATAGAAATGTGTAAAAGATTGAAGCCTGGTAGTGTGTGTAACTTTGCTTTACATTTCCATATTCCTGTGCTGGTAACATGCAATCCTGCTAGATATCATGGATTTCTAGATCTATATGACTACATTCATCTTACTGTATCCAGAATTGCCCCACATTTCCCACATCCAGACACATTTCTTGGTATCATCCTGTATTGGAGCCAGATCTGAGCACCATATTGAAATGCTTTCATTTTCATGCAAAGAAAATGTGAGTACATGCTAGGGACAGGAACCACGGCAGAATACCTTGAAAATTACATCTAAACACAGCCTATTTGCCCATCCATGGAGAAGAATTGGGTTTTTTCTCCATGTTGATGAGTGAGAAGTGTCAGGATCACTCCACTAATACTGTGGTTAAAAGCCCCAATACACTTGCTCCTATTTCAGTCAACCAGGATAACCAGTGTTAGTTGATCTGACCAGCAGTATTTCTTTCAGCCTTTTTGCCCCTAATATGACATCTGAATTTCAGAGACCATCTATAAGTTATACAAGCACCTGTCAGACTGGCCTCATCTTAGGCCAATTCCATCATGTGCAAGCCTAGAATGCCTAAAATATACTGCCCAAGTGCAAACACAAAGCTGAGTACTGGTAGCTCTCACTAGGACTGCTGTTTCCACCACTGAATTGAATTAGCTGCATGTTTTCATTTCAAACAAACAAATAAACAACAGCAATAAAAAGCTAAAAATTATTTGGAAGAAATTATTGTAAGAAGCTGCAATGTGAGATGCCTACCTACAGTCCTTTCAATAGATTTTACTCTTTCAGGAGGAAGTTCAGTGATGGGAAACATCACTTTCAGCTTCTAAAAACCTCAGTAGCTGCTGTGAAAAACAAAAGAGATTAAAATGCCAAGGACGTCCCTAAGACGTAGGAGGTCAAGAAAAAACTGCAGAATATTTCAAATGTCCTGAATATCAAATCTCTCAAGAAGATACCATACAACCAAAGGTAGAGAGCAATGTGGAGAAAGACTTTTCAATAACCCCAAACTCAACAACAACAACAAAAAAAACCCAAACAAACAAAAAAGCCCAAACAACAACAGCAAGCAAAGAGCCTCTTTCTAAGAACTATAAAACAAAGATATTAGGAGATGTGTAAAACTAAAGTTTTCTGCAGCAATTCTAGCTTCCTGGAAGATGCTGAGATTTCTCACACACCTCTTTATGAAAGGAATCCAAAAGAAAATTTCTGCCTGGAGGTACTAGTCCAGTCCTCGTGCCTTCATCATTATCCATATGACGAGTCTTTTACTTCAGCTGATAATAGAATTGAATAGTTTAAGACATACACACTCTTATCTGAGCCTTTTTTGTGCTCATGGCCAGTCCTGCAGACCAAAGGGTGTAGGTGATATGTGACTTCCTCAGCTCCTAACATAGTTCTCACTAAGTTCTGTCTCTCATGTGTACTTGTGAAAAAGAGAAACACGTCGTCTGCTTTCCTACTTCAATCATCCTAGCCAAGTCACTCCTTTGATCAACATCACAAATTGCACTACATTGCATATTCCACAGCAAATAAGTGAAGGGTGTGCTGTAGATTGATATCCAAATGGCACATAAAAGATCTAGAGCACAGATCAAAGAAGAAAGTGTTATTTTTTGATGTGTCAGTAGTCTTGTGTTGTACTGTATTACTCCTTTATGTCTTTGGCTAACAAGGATTCTAAAAACAGGCTGCTAGGGAAAAACTCTCTGTTCCTTATCAATTTTATCTATTGACTATTCAGAAAGCTCTCATGCGAACCTTTTACTGACTCTCTTTTCTAATTTGATCACAAAACTCCTGAAGAGGCATGAAAAAATGTATCAACACGAGGAATATCTAAAACCATTACTGTGCTTTGGGTCACACAACCTAATTTTTCAGCCCATTAAGTGCTTATATATTGCTTCCATTATCATGGTGCTTATATATGGCTTTGATTATCATGCTCCCTCTGGTGAGACACAAAAGTTCTGCCATTCACTTCACAAATAGGAAACTTGAGTATCTAAAGTTTAAGACTAACACTGAGCTTCTTTTGCCCTATTCTCTCTACAAGATATGCTATGCCCTTCAAGGATCCCACATCAGCTCCCATTCTGCACTCTAAACACATATCAGCAACTCTGTTTCTACCACATGATTGTCACTTAGCAATTAGTCCTTTTTAGGATCTTGTGAAAATTAATAACATGGCCCTATTGTTCAGTTCAGTTCCATTCAAAGGATTTGAAGCCTATGTGAGTACTGAGTTTTTCAGGGTGTTTTAATCTTTAATTATTTTTATTATTTTGGAGGGGATGACTTTATTTTTTTTTTCCTTTATTTGTTTTGCCTTAATAATTGCATAACCCCAGAACAGGTAAGGTTGGAAAGGGACCACAGTGGGTCATCTGGTCCAACCTCCCTGCTCAGGCAAGGTCATCCTAGAGTACATTGCATAGGATTGCATCCAGATGGTTCTTGAATATCTCCAGAGGGGGAGACTCCTCAGCCTCCCTGGGCAATCTATTCCATTGTGTGGTCATCCACATAGTAAAGAAGTTCCTCACTGTGCTCAAGTGTAACTTCCTGTGCAGCAGTTTCTACCCATTGCCTTGTGTCCTAGTGCTTGGCACCAACAAGAAAAGCCAGAACTCATCCTCTTGACACCTTCCTTTCAGATACTTAGACAGTGATGAGTTCCTGTCTGAGTTGTCTCTTCCCTGGGCTGAATAGGCCCAGCTGCCTGAGTCTTTCCTTGTAAGAGGGATGTTCCAGTTCACTAAACATCTTCATTCCCCTCCACTGGACCCACTCCAGGTGCTCCCTGTCTCTCATGTACTGAGGAGCCCAGAACTGGAGACAGAACTCCAGAAGTGGCCTCCTGAGGGCTGAGTAGAGGGGCAGGATCCGCTCCCTCGACCTGCTGGCAATGTTCTTCCTAGGGCACCCCAGGATACCATTGGCCTTCTTGGCCACAAGGACACACTGTTGGCCCATGGACATCTTGCTGTCCACCAGGACCCCCAGGTCCATCTCCACAGATCTGTTTTCCAGCAGGTTGAACCCCAGCCTGTATTGGTGCAGGGGGTTATTCTTCCCCAGGTGCAGGACCTTGTATTGGTCTTTGTTGAACTTCAGACAGTTCTTCTCTGCCCATCTCTCCAGCCTGTCCAGGTCCTTCTGAAGTGCTGCATAGCCCTCTGGGGTATCAGCCACCACTCTGACCTTTGTGTCATCAGCAAACTTGCTGAGCCATCTGTCCCTTCATCCAAATCATTGATGAATAACTTAAAGAATACTGGGCCTAACTTATTATTGAACCTTGTGGAGCACCTCTAGTGACAGGCATCCAACTAGACCCTGTGCCTTTGGGATCTTCTGTGTTTTGTTTCTCAAAAATCCAAGGTTTTCTCTTTTGCACATTTTAAAATTTACAGGCACAGATGTCCCATCATATATGTAAAATTACCATACAAAATAGTGTATTTGCATAAAAGAAAGCATATGCATAAGTGTTTGCAGAATCACAGCTTCAGTGTGCCCATTATAAATCCAGAGAGGGCTGCCTGTGTCTCCTGCTGGGCAGCCATATAAGTAGACATCTAAGGAGCCATCAGACACTTCCCTTCCATGCTTTTTAGGAGTGGTTTACATGCCAAGGCACATACCTATTCAGTAAAAGAGAAATGCAGGCACTTCTTCCTGTGCTTCTGTTTCTCAGATTGAGGTTTGGGAACGCTTACAGTGGGACAAGTAACTTATGCCAAGTCACAGTGGTCATTTGCATTGTGGTCATCAGGGTGCAAGGCAGAACTGGATGGTGACTCTCAGAATTAAATACTCTCCTTTTCTTGGAGTACTCAGCAGAGAATGAATAGCTAATTAGTAATTTGCCTTGGTATTGTACAATCACTGTTACTACCCTTGGATTTGTCATTTCATTCAGTTGGGAGGAATTAAGCTAAATAAAGTGCAAAAAAGCCTGGTGCTTTTTTTCTTTTGCTTTTTTATTTTTTTGCTTTTTTTTTCCCCCCTAATCCATTTCAAAGCCCTGAGCTCTCACAGAGGGCCTTTTGGCACATCTAAATGCCTTTGTCTGGTGAGCTCTCAGAGGATGATTTCATGGGGGCATCCTTTTTACTGGGACTCACAGAGACTTCATATGCTGATAGCAAGACGTGTCCTTACTGGGCTTTGTATTTGCTGATTGAAGAGTAAATGCTTGTGAAGGTGAAAGACCAACATGCTCATCACCTTTTACTGAGCATATTCCCATATTTCACCGAGCCTTCGTATTACTTGGTACAGAAACAGCACTGTTTATTGAAGGTGCTTTTTCCCCAACCTCCTGGGACTGTGCCCAGTTGCAATCACAGCAGTGTTATAGCAGTTCCTTCCTGTCCCTTTGATGTAGCACTTGCTTTTTAAATTCCTGCTGGTTTCACTCATTTTTCTCAGTCACTTTTTGGCTTGATTTCTGAAGGTACTGGGGCTCTTTCAGGGACAAAGCTTTAATAGGGAGCGCATGTTTCTCCCACCTCACTGTTTTGCTAATTCATAGTGTTAAAGCTTGAGCAATTTACTTGCTCCAATAACCTCTAGAAGCACTGCAAGGACTACATCAGATACAGCATCCACTATATGTTTAGGAGAAGTCAGTTTCAATCACCAAGAAACTGAATTCTGTTTATTTCCCAGCTTCTCTCCTTACTCCCTCAAATTACTGGGAGGGGGTTAAGTAGTTTAGGACTCTGAAGGAGGCACTGTATACCTGGGAGCTCAGGATTTCACAAAAAAACTGAAATCTACTCTAAATTAACAGTAGGATTGAAGGAAAACTGTAAACATGTTGTTTAATGGACTCAGCACACTTATTTTTCTTTATGTGAGCAGTGTTACCTCTGCACTCTTGGTTAAGCAACTTGCCTTAATGTTTTTAAAATGGAAACAAAACTCATTTCTTTGAAACACATCCTACAAAGAATCAAGATCACAGTCCTACTCCAATTGAGTCTAGTAGGAGGAAGACACAAGTTCATTTTAGGAACTGTCAGACAAATTTTGCCCTCATTTAGACCCTACGGACTTCTGTGGGAGTAAGAGGGTGGCATGAGAGGCAGAATTACTCTGTTGTCTTTTCCTACTCATGCTGTGCCAATCATCACAGCATCTGAGCTCTTTCCCAAATTAAGACTAAACAAAGACTAATGTCTGTCATGTGAAATTTCCTCTCTGTTCCTTCCCCACAGAGAAAAGTTATGTGAATGCTGTGTAGGAGGGATGTTGTGATATTCACATACACAAAAAAGGTAAATGCATATTATAAAAAAAAATAAAAGGAAAAAAAAGGAAAAATAGACAGACATGCTTATTTACTGACTGTTGGGAAAGAAAAGCTTACATAAACGAGCTTTATAATTGAACTGGAAAGGCTTTTAGTTTGTTGACATACTGTTCTTTGAAACAGATTTTCAAATCCCAGACCCAGTTTTCATTCACTGTAAACTTTCAGTAATGAACACTGGGATCAAGATTGGAAGGCTAACAATGCAGACTTAGCAGTGGAAAGTATCCTTATTAAACACTGAAGAGAAAAAAATAAATGTGAATCATTTGAATTATTCACTAAAATTTACAGTGGTAGCATTTGTATTTTTTCCAATAAATTACAAAAGATAATCAGCAATCCATAGGACAGGGAACCTCTGGAGCTCATTTTGGGGCCACCAATATCAATGCAGATACACATCCCATCAGTTGCATTTCAAGTAATCCATCCCAATACCTAGATTCACCCATCCTCAGGTACAAAACTTCTGCTGATGTTAATAAATCCTGTGTTAAGTAAACCCATGATTTCAATGTCCCTCTGGATACATTGGTTGATATGCTACTTGCACAGAGAGTTTGGCTTGCAGGCTTACAGAAAATTTTTGGGTTGAGGAACCAACATCCCACAATAAAGAGAAGACAATGCAGAGACCAGAAGGACATACTCCAGGCCAGTACACATTACCACATCAGACATACATAATCTTAGTGCTGGTTTAAACGTGGAAAATGCTGGAACATTTAAATAAGATCTAGGCTACCATCTAATTATATTGAAATGGCATTGTTTTTGCTAGTAGAAAGCAGGGATGTTAAAAAGTTCCTAGAGTGAATTAAAACAGCCCTTTCCCCAGGTATACACTCTGCACTCTGCCTGGTTTCAGTGACAATGCAAACCACTGAACTCATAAGTGATGGATATTCTGACCTCAGTAATTACAGCTCTTTCTGCATAAGATAAGCATGAATATGCACAACTGTCAGTCCTGATGGTTTGTGCTGGTAACTGCCTTACAAAGAAATGTGAAGCTCTCTGGTATTGGCAAAGTTGGGTCCTCAGCTTTTTTCCTCTCTTTTTTTTTATCTTCTTATCAGCAAAATTTTCCCACTCCTACAATTGCATTTCTTGTGTGTTGATGATGTTGTTGTTCTCTTAAATTGGATGCTCTCAACTCTTGTCTTTTTATTTACTTTGAAATGCAAACTTCATTTCCAATTCCAACACATTAGTTCCCTGACAAAGCCCTGGGGAGCTCTGAGTGGGTAAGGAATGAAATACCAGATTCACTTTACTTTCCACACATATTTTATAAAGCAATCACGTCCAATATGTGATAGGTTTGACTGTCAGGATTTTCTGATATTCTGCCACATTTAGATTTATTCCCATCTCTGGAACTGCTTAAGGTCAAGTTGGATGGGGGTCTGAGCAACCCAGTCTAGCAGAGGTTGCCCCTGCCCATGGCAGGAGTTGGAACTAGATGATCTTTAAGGTCTCTTGTAGCTCATGACTCTATGATTTGACTCACAGCAAATTGATAGAAGCAGCCAAGGTTTAAGTGCTTTGGTAATGAAATTAACTTCCCTGCCACTTTCTGTGCGCACAAGCGGATTACCTGGAGATGCAGAAGTTCTCACAAATGATAGTCTAGCTGTCAGCATCATCAGAAACATCAGTCACGTTTCCTTATATTAAGTTTCAAATTAGGATATAGTCTAACAGCCTCTAAAAGATGCTGTTGAAGAAATCCCTCCCAAGCCTGGTCAGAGCTGGGGAGAGGGAGTTTATCACTAAACAGGCGAGGCCTGGAAGGGGTGGCTTCTCATGGGAGCAAATCTCAGGCACGAATGCAGACCAATAAAGCAGTTTGCCTAGTTTTAAGGTACTGATCCACATCTTCATCTACTCAGTTGTGAAGCAGAATTGAATTTTGCAAGCAACTTCCAAACTGAGCTTTATTCAAGATCTACATCTATAAAGGCTATTAAAAGAATGGCCTGGATGGTTGCCAGAGTAATTTTTTTCATCAAAACATTTTCACAGAAAGCCCAGAGCACCAAAGGCATTGTGTGTCTGTGCATGCATGTGCAATACCATTTGTATTAGTTTTTCCTATAGCCAGTGGATATGTATGCCTCTTAGAGGCTGCTACTGCATGTAACACTACAATAAACAGAGCAGAAATCATTTTTAAAATACATAGACAATGCTTATAGTCCTCTTTTCTTACTATTGACAATATCGAAATGCTACTACTAGAAAAATAGAAGATTTTCTTCTTGTTGTTTTGGGTTTTATTGGTTTGGTTTGGGTTTTTTTTATGTACCAAAGGTCCCTTTCTTGTATTAGATTTCGTCCATTAGAGATTCATATGAAGTAAAAAAAATGAAAGAGTTTTCATATTACTGCCAATGGGATCTAAATGTCCTGTTAATTTCTTCATGATATAAATTAATATAGCATTACTGTTCAATGAATTCTATTAAATTTGGTAGAGTTGTCTTTTTAATTTATGGCCTTATAATATTGACATCAAACTGTTACCATGATTTTTATAAAACAGTGAATTAGAAGGACTAGCTTAAGATGTTTCTAGAAGGTTAACATTACAGAAATTCATGAGAAGACCATTCCTTTTCCCTGCTTTTTGTCTAAAAATGAGAGGCTTTGAGGTGTCTCAGGTTGCTGAGCAAAAATAATGAATAATTTCTGAAATGTGATTCTTTTTAATGTTGGCAACTTTACCTACCTGCGTCTGAAAACACATCAGCCATGAGAAATACCTGGCTCTCATAAGTAACAGTTGGTCAGTATAAAAGAGAACCTACAGTTCAAGGTGCTTTGATGTTATTTCATTTTATGCCTTTTGATGTGATTCATAAAGTGGTGGTTAGGAATTCTTTGTAGTGTTCCTTAGCACAACTAAATTTCCAGATGCTTTCCCTCTGCTATAACTCTGATTATATCTTGAGAACAGGCCTTTTTGGTTAGAGGGTGCCAGTTTTAAACATTCATTTTTCAGGCAAAGTTTGCTGTTCTGGTTGTGATGTGTTGAATTCTGACTGTGAAAAGAACTGGAGTGCTCTCAAGAAAAAAATATGCTCAAAAAGACTCTGTTTCCTCTTGTTTCTTGTGTCTAAAGTATTTTACTGGGCAATATCAGCTACATGCCATTTTTTGAATTCTTAGACTTCAGACATTTAGCAAACAAATATTGATCTAAAAAAAGCTTTATTTTCACATTTGCAAACAGTGGTGTTGTCTACAGTGTTTATAGTTCTGTCTTCTTAATTTTGAGACAAAGTAGAGTTGAAAAGATTTTGGGTTTCATCAAGGGGAGGAAGAGGAAACTTGGTGAGCAGATTTTGATTTCATACACATACAGACTTCCCAGCAATTAATTAACTTCCATTATAGAAGATACAGTGAAAGCTGATGTACCACACTATCATTCTGGATTGTGTTAAATTAAGTAGAGTTTTTCAGTACTTACAGCAATATGCCCTAGATTAGATTCTAGCCAAAAATTTCAAAAGGGAAAGAAGGTTTGGGCTGTTTTCATTTTAGGAATTCACAGTGTCTTGTTAGGAAAAAAAAAAGAGTGTGAGTTCAAATTTCTTTGTACAGTATTAATGGGTCATGTTTCTTGATTAGATTCATCAAACTGCACAATATTAAACAACTGACACAGTATCAAGCTCTTTCCTTTTTTTTTAAAGTACTGTAGGCATATGTGCTAGAAAATAAATACGGAGTCTTGCTTAAGAGAAACTGCATGTGAATTCAAAAATGAAAGTGACAAAAGAAGATAGTAAATACAGGAAATTTTTTGAGGGAGGGAGGCTAAAAATGAAATAATGAACCTATGTGGCTGTCTGGGTATAACTTCAGAATTGCTTTATCATGTTTAAATAAATATAGACTAGTCTAGAAGTCTTTACAAAAAGGCTAATCCAGGAGTCTACTTAGGGAAGTGAGTTTTGACAAGTACAAAGTAAACATATACAAAAGTACCTATATGCAGCCTGTTAGCTTCCAGTCAGGTGCTCAGCTAATTAAAACATGATGCCTATTTGAGTTACAAATTTACAGGTCTTCCTATAATTTGGATTGATGTTGTCATTACAAGATACTAAAATGTAAATGCTTTCAGTTGGGCAAGTAAGGTAAATACCTTTCTCCTTTACCCTCTAAATTACCTATAAGTTTAGGGAGTGAAGTAGTCTTAAAAAATGAAGTCTAAAAGCATAGGACCCAACTTCCAGTCTGCTCTGCTTAGCCTTGTTACAGTTGTCACTGCTTGGCAGAAGTTCCCGAATGTGGCTGCAGTTGTGCCTTTGCTTCAGGACTTTGGATACATTAAAAATGATACATAGCTGAAATAAAGGACCACCACCTTCTCTTGTTAGTGAGAGTGCAGTTTCCAGTCTTTATAGAGCCAGAGGTCAGTAAAATTGCAAGAGTAATAACAGAAACAAAAAGCTAAACAAGTCCAAATGGAGCCATAAAAAAGCCATATTGCACAAACCAGCATATTTTCAAATTAGTGCTTTACAAATCACTGGATTTACACCCATTCCCTATTTTTCACCTGCCGCAAATCTCTCAAAGCGTCAGTGATGCTGTTGGTCTAAACCTGATGCAGCTTACAACAGTGATGCTGGGAGAGGAAATCTTGGTATAAGTCACTGCTTCTCAGCTTGGGGTTGCTACACAAAATGACTGTGGGTGAAAAGGAAATGGAACACATTCTACATATCCTAACACCTGCAATCGAGAAAAGAAACTAAATTGGGAAAGAGCAAGCTATATAAGACATTCAGAATTTATGCTAATTTTGAGCTGAGTGTAGCAACACTGCACAAGCACTGCAATGTTTTAAAAACAAAAATCTAGATGGTCTCTAATAGTAAAGACCGAGAAGCACCATTCTCTGATCAGGTGCTCACAGGTCAGTAACATTCTGTTGTTCTGCGAGGAGGACATTGGGGTAAAAGGTGTCCTGATCTCTCAGAGTTTGGATAAAGCCATTTGTTAGCAGACTGAAGGCTAAATTTATCATGCAGAAAAACCCACCAGGGAAACTGCCTTTTGATTTTCAGGAGAAAATTTCAGAAGTCAGGAAATTGCCACAAAGTTTCCAGTATTCTGAAGAAAACATAATAAAATAAAATAAAATAAAGTAAAATGAAGTAAAATAAAATAAAATAAAATAAAA
>JAWWEW010000112.1:55419941-55528304 GCA_035583185.1 Anabacerthia variegaticeps
AAAGAGAAGTGTGTTTGTGAATACTGAGTAATCTACTGTGTTGAATCATGTAATAGAATTATTTCCTCCCTCTCAAATGAATGGATCTAAGTGCACAGGTAGAGTGGCCTTGCACAGGAGAGTGAGAGATCTGCCTCCCTCTCTCAGTAGGGCAGTCAGAGGAGACTTTTTCATCTGGATTCCTCATTATACAAAAGCCAGAAGAACAGATGCTTTAAGGGGGAGGACAGCTGTGCTGTGACAGACAGGTAAGCTTGGTTAGAGATTCATTCATGTAAGCTTGTCTCCCAGGGTCTTCCCACTCACTGGTGGTGGAACCCCCCATAACTGCAACTAGAAGTCGTGGTGCGAAGAGAGGAAGAAGTGCCTAGTTTGCAGTAAGGAATCTTCTCAAATTACTATCAGATGCCAATTCCCAGCTGTTATAAAACCCATATGACTTTGGCAGGATTATTCAATATGCAGTGAAAAGAGGGCATCAAGAATAGAGAAATGCCTTCACACAGGGATAGGGCATTTACTTCTGAAGCTAACAAGGCTGGCAGCAAAAGGACCAAAGCTGAACCCTTGTTGGGATGCTAAGGGGTACAGCTGCACATGACAAGAACAGAACACTTCCCAACTGCCTTGAACTGAGGCTACCCCACATTTCTTGAGATGGTGGGAATATACAAACCTCTGGCACCAGCTTGTGACTGGCAGCAGTCAGGCAGGAAAGTTGTCTCTGATGCTGGTAGGCTCTGGGCTGAGTTAATAAACTCCTGCCAAACATAGTGGTAATGAATGAGAGGGTGACACACCACACATAGCACAGGAAGCTGCTCACCCCTGCTTCATCAGCTTTATAATAAAATCTCTGAGGCTGAAAACTGTAAAACCTGCCTTACAGGGTACTGAGGAAAGGGAAGGTCTCAGCTGCAGACCAGATCCTCACCACCTTGCCGCCAGCTGCATATCATAGGCAGAAATATACAGGATTAAAACCACATGAATTTCAAAAGCTACATGTTAAACCACTTTTAAAGATATATCAAGACCCTTTATTTCTATAACTGAAGTCACTGTTATGGTATTTCATATTTTTTTCCTTGAAAAAAAGTTCTCACTGGTTCTCTCAGAAACTCTAGATGGTCACTTATATGTTTTCAATCTCAAGTTCTGCTGCTGCTACCAACTCTGGCAGAGGAATTACATACATTTCAAAAATAACAATTAAAAGAAATGGGCTCATTTAATTAATTTCTTCACATTATACTGAATATATTGCCTGTACTTATAATAGAGAACAGATATAACCCAGATTCTTCCATGAAATAAAATACCCAACTTTATTGCAACACATCTAACTTGTTCTATATTTAGTTAAAATTCTCCAATGAAATATTTGTCTCTTTTAAAAGGTGGGCTGGTATTCATCCACATTCTCTGGTTTCAAACACTCAGAGACTTTAAGTCAAACCCTACCATTTTGAAGTTCAACAATGTAAACTCCTGTATCCACTGTTGTATTATGAGGTGGACAGAGTTGCAGGCATTTTTACCTACTATTATTTGCACTCTGACCTTTAGCTTCAGCTTAATTAAGATTTTCATGGAAACATGAAGTAGACAAACTAAGTAGAAAAAATATATAATGGACAAGTCTTTGTACTTTCATTTTACCATCAGCAAACTGTATGAGATTATAAACTGGAGTAAAACAAAATAAAAATTACAAACTTCTACTTGAGAAAACAATCAAGTATGTGTTGTTCTTATACAACTTCATAAGTATGAAATTACTACTAAATCTATATATAAGATTCATTTACTGAGAACAAGCATGAGTTTAAAATCTTTCTTGACTCAGGATCAATTTTTAAAATTATTACAAATTACTTACTGAGACAAAACAAAGTCTTAGGGAAATGGCATTATGATATATCCCATGGCATTTAAGTGTAGAGATAATATCAGGGATATTATCATTCAAATGAAATATTAAAGAGTTTGTGAATCAGCAAGCTAGGTAAAAATTGGTATTTCATTGTCGAACCTCAGTCTTGATAATTTACTGTGAATTTATCAAGATTCATAACCTTGCAATTGTCAATTGCTAGAAGCAGACATGTTTCAAATACTTCTTGCCATCCAAATGTCATTTCTTGGAAGATACAAGCAGGTTTTAAAACTACTACTCATAAAAACTTACTTACCTTCTATTGGTCCTTTCTGTTCAGTTCCACTTAAGGACCAGAAATGTTTGGTTGCAGAGTGCTCAGATCACCTGCTTACTGAAGCGGATCTCCATCTCCTGCTTCTGTGCAATGAGACATTTTAAAATCTATTCACTCTAGCTGCTACAGAAGGGGAGTGAAATATACTTAGCTCACGGAATAGTGCTAGGAATCTTGCCTAGTTTGTGATGAAAGAATATATTTGGTGAAATGGTAAAATGATAATATTAGTTTCCTACTGAGCTAAGATCAAAAGACCACCAGGGCAGCTCAAGCCCATAGGAAGCTATTTCAAGCACCAAAGCGATAGTTCAGTTTGGTTTTTTCAGTCTAATGGCAGTGACATTTTTCTTCTGAGTCAACAGACTTTTGGGTTTTGGTGGCTGTTGGCACATAATACCAGCCTTTGAAACACTGATTGCTCAGCCAAAGTTAACAGAAACAGCTGCAAAACAAGATGTCATTATCTCTGGGTCTTGCTCTGAGTAAGCTACAAGAGCATTGCCATCTGTAAAGAGCAGTTCTTTAATAAAGGGACTTCTGAAGCCTTTGTTTCTGCATATAAACAAGCCAAATTATAAATGTCACTTCAGGAAATCTGAAAGTGGACTCTCAGAGATAGACTGTGTTTGTTTGATTTGCTGCTACTGCAAAAATAAATCTCTCTAACATGGAGATGGGGTAGTTCTATTCACATTTTGCAAGCCAGCTTTCCATCCAAACAGCCCACTGAAGATGATTGCTTCTTCATCTTGTTTGCTTTGGTACAAAGAAGTAGAACTGCAGGGGTGGGGGGGGAAGGGGGTGTTTAGGGTATTTTTTAATTTTCATGTTTTTCTGTATAACAGCATAGAAAGGTCTACTTAATTCTTTAAAGTCTTCTTAATAGTGTCAAATAACATTAGACAGCTTGCTAGTTATAAAAGGCCATGGCTGTAAAAGAACCACGGTATTGCACAGACATAGCTAAGATTCAAAGCAGTATTTTGCATGAAACAGACCTTAAATATACAGTCCTGTCTGTAACTGTGGAAAATTTTTCTGACTATTTCCTAGCTGACACTACAACTGTGTCTTTAAACTGTTACAATACTGCTACTTACCAAGAAAATGCGTGTATATGATCTGTCTTTCAAACATATTTTAAATATTTCCTTTTGTATCACATTGACACCATTCTGGGGCTGTGAAAGGAGATCATGACTTTCTGATCAATATTAGGTGTGTACCTACTGATTTATTTTAAATATAGCCTTTTACTTCTTTTATATTGAAGACAGTCAGAGAATACTATTAACTGACTATAACCTGGAAGAGTTTATGACCATGACAAGTTTTAAAGGCTTTGACTTGTATAGATAGACTATGAAATTAATGGAAATTATACAGTCAACTAACAGTTATGTAGACTTAGTACTGGAAAATAAGGAACCTAATTTCAAGTCCATTAAATTCAATAGAAATCCAGACATTTAATATCACAATGTTGAAGTAAAATGATTTCATTAGATTTATGTGGACTCTTTGCAACAGAAAGCCTTCTCACGTACATGGTGCTCTAGATTTTCACAAGCCTTTTCACAATACATCTGTTTCTCTTTTATCAAATGATGGTGACAATTCATGGGAAAAACAACGACAACAGGTTTTAATAAAAAAAAACAAACAATGAATGCATGGTAATAGGAAAACCATTTGGGTAAAGAAATGCAAAGAAGCATGGAACAAGACACATAAACCAGGGAGAGAGGACAGAAAGGCCTGGAAGAAAAAGTCATTGAAAGCAATTGCAGGGCTCTAAAATAGGCACAAGGATTATGCAGTGGCCCGAACAGAGCAGCTGAACAGCTATTGAAAGGAAGTGGATTTATAAACAGGAGTTCAAGCAACAAGGAATGGCTTCAGTGCAGGAAACTATGGTAAATAGGAATGGCTGGGCTTGTTCAGAGCTGTGGGAAACATTAACAAAGTCATAAAAGGCTGAAGACTTTTATTAATTTAAACATTTTAAGCACAGCATTTTCAAACTTGTAAAATTTGGATTTTTTTTTTTTTCTGATACATGGATGCAATTATTTTCTTTCAATCCTACCCATTACTTGGTCTCCATTTTAGTTTGTACATCTGCATATACTCTCTATATAGCTATTCAATCTGTAGAAGACACTTGCTTTGATTTGTTTCATAGCTTTTGCCAGATTAAAACTGTCTCCTTCATATTAAGCAGGTATGGAGGCTCACAGTTTTCAGTACAAATTCAATAAGCTTCAACATATGAGCTTAAAGATTATTTCCTAAATATGGAGGCTTTTCCTAACAGACGCCTTAGAATATGACTGGTGATCTTTAAAGCAGTAGAAAGATACCCAAGTAATATGTTAAGCATTGCAACTAACAAATAAAAACACTTTTAATGCTTCATATACACATTTTATCCTCTATCATACGCTGTTGAGTACTATTGCTAAAGATAGGGAACGTAAGCTAGATTTCCATAAAGACTTCAAAATTGTCATGCCAGAAACCTTTTTTACCAAGCAGAACTGTGGCTTCCAGTTCTTGGACTTCTCCTCCACGAGGATCAAGATAAGAAGAAACAGGAAGTCATGGTTTTATAAGGAGAGACTTTCAGGGAGGTAAACACTGACTTCGGTCCTCATAATTCAGAATTTCTATCCCAGAAGACAAAAGGTAAGTCACACAGCCATGGCTGCTACTGCCATGATGTTAAATTAGTTGTGTTTTGAATACAAGTTCCCAGAGGCTCTTACAGCTCTCATGCAAGATAGCCCTTCTGGACTGTTTCAAGTCTTTTAAGTTCAGCCCTAATATACATGTGATTTTGGCTTCATTTTCTGTAGCACTCCACTTTCGTCTCTAGATAGGTTACATGGGTGTGTTGACCATTTTTGCAAAGAGAACACCAATTGTTGGCAAGCCAAGAACCACCTCAATGAAACCTATTGCTTTTTTGTACCATCTTGCCAGACTGTTTCACTGGAGTGATAAATGCAGTAATGTGTTCTCTCTTGATATATTAACATTTCTGGATTCATGGCATGATCTGACAGGATCCAGATGCCAAATATGTATTTTTCCAGTGTTGTTGCCTTGAGGCTTATCAGGCTCCAGATTTTTAAGGTGCGGTAGGAAAGCTGAATAATGTTCTCTTCTAAGCCAAAATTTGGCAGCTGGAGTTTGAAAAGATGGCACAAACTAATGACAAGACCTGGCAGGATTCAGGATTCAGAGTCAGATTTTCAGAGCATCCTTATCTTGATCCTCACACTTGGCACAAATGGATCCGTGCAGATCCATGCTGGTTCTTTATTTAGGCATCGTGCTTCAGGTGCCCAACATCAAAAAGTTACTTGGCCACTAAATCGCTGCCTCTCCCTATGCTGCATGAGGAGAATGAAGAGTTGGATACTGGTTTATACACTTTCTATTTTTTTTAAATCTATTTGGATATACCGATGTGGGGACCAGAACGACAAGCAGGCAGGAGCCCTGCACGGCTAGCTTGTCACTTCTCACGGCGGCGGCGGTACTGCTCCTGCCGCCACACGCTCCCAGCGCAGGAGCGGGGATGCAGCCGCGGCCCCACCGCCTCCGGA
This sequence comes from Anabacerthia variegaticeps, assembly GCA_035583185.1. Classification (NCBI taxonomy): domain Eukaryota; kingdom Metazoa; phylum Chordata; class Aves; order Passeriformes; family Furnariidae; genus Anabacerthia; species Anabacerthia variegaticeps. The sequence continues at coordinate 55,425,775 of JAWWEW010000112.1, forward strand.
GACCCCCCGCCCATGACTGCCGGGAAATGTCCCTGCGAATTGCGGTAGAGAGCGGCCGAGCATCCTCGGGGCGGGCGGGCGAGCGATGGAGCGGCGGTGCCGAGGCGGGCGGGCCGTGCCTCCCCCGCCGGGGCCGAGCGGGGGAACTCCCGCAGCCGCCGGGCTCCGCCGCCCGTGGCAGGGCGCATGTGCGGGGGCTCCCTGCTCCTGCCTCCGCACCGCTCCTCGCACCCTCCCGCCCTCCTTTCCTCGCCGCCGCGCTCCCTCCCTCCCTCCCTCCCTCTCTGTCTCTCTCTCCCTCCCTCTCTCTCTCTCCCTCCCTCCCTCCCTCCCTTCCTTCCTTCCTCCCTGCCTGCCCGCCTGCCTGCCGCCTCCTCCCTCCCTCTCCCCACCGGCTGGGTGCTGAAGTTGGGCGGATGGCAGCGAACCAGCTGCGCTAGGGACGAGCCGCGCCAGTCCTTCCCGGGATCGCTCAGCGCCAACTGCACGCAGCCGGGCGGGGGTGGGTAAGGAGCTCCGCGCTTATTTCAGCCTGAACGGTGATAAAACGGCACCAAAATGTCTGCTTTATAGTGATGCAAAGGGGGTGTGTGGGGCGAAAAAACTACACCGACCCAGGGTGCGGGGGGAGGGGAAGAGGAAGGAGAGAGGCGAAAGGATGGATGGATGGATGGATGGATGGATGGATGGATGGATGGCGGTGGAGTGCAACAGAAGATGCATTCACCGGAGGGACCGTTCGTGTGTCAGCGTGCCTGTGTGTGCATGTGTAACAAGGGGCGGCTGCGGCGCCGAGGCTGCAAGGTGGAGTATGAGAGTGTGTGTATGCGAGTGTGTGTGTATGTGTGTCTTGCCCGCGATGCACAAAGGGGTGGGGAGAGGTGCCGCCAGTCTCTGCCTGCGCCCCCCTCATCTCCGCCGCCCCCCGGTTTGTGTTGGGGGTGCCGCGGTTCCGCCGCACGATGCCGCGGGGCATTCGCCGCGCCGGGCGATGCTGCCCAGCCCGGGGAGGGGGAGGGACCGGGCCACCGCCGGGGAAGCCGGGGGCACGGGCTTGCGGTGTGACAGCCGGCAGCTCGGAGGCGAGAAGCACTCCTGCTGTCCTTCCTCTTGACCTTCCCCTCCCTGTAACGTGGGTCTGCTTTTAGCGCGGGGTGGAGATGGTGTAATTATTACTATTATCATGGTTGTTGTTGTACTTCAATCCGAGGAGCCGGCGGAAGGTGAGGGTGAACAAGCGAGTCGTTGCTCTAAGATCGGGAGTTGCTTTCCCATCCCTCCCTCCGCCGGCCCCCTTTCTCCGCTGCCCCCACCGGGCCGGGGAGCCCCTGCGGGCACCGTCCGCGCCGCCCTGCGCGGCCCCCGGGCGGCACCCAGCCTCCCCCGCCCGCCCTACCCTGCGGCACCGCCATCCCTCCGCACCGGCCTCCTTCCCGCCCCTCCCCTGGAAATGTCGGCGGGAGGCGGGCGCGGGGCCGCGGGAGGAGCAGGTGGCCGGGCGCGGCCGGCGGGGCAGGGGATGCTCCCGCTACCCCGGTGCCCCGGCGCCGAGCAGAGCGGGACAGCGGTGCGGCGGCGCGGCCCCGAGCGGCGCGGGGCTTCCCTGCGCTGCCCGGGAACACCCTCTGCCGCGGCTCTCGGCGCGGCGGGGGATGCGGTACCGCTGCCCGCCGCCCGAGACCCGCCGTGTGCTGCTCCTGCGGGTCTGCGCCTCTCCTCGGGATGAAACCGCCCTCAGTTAAGAAGGCCGAGGTTGCCTGGCTTACTCGGCTGTCAATCCTACATTGCACAACTCATGGCTACCGCTTCTTGTTGATTTAGAAGGAAACCTTACTCGCGCTGGCAGGCTTAGAACCGCCAGGGCAGGGGTGAAATTTATGGGGTTTGGTATTTGGTTTCATTTGTGCATCTGGATTTTCACCGACGTGTGTCATAGGTTTGCAGCCAGATGGTTTTGCAAAATGGATGAAATCTGAAATACCCAGCTAGGTAAATGTAAGTAAGTTACATATTGTCTGGCAATACTATTATGGGTAACAGGTGAAAAATAGCTTTCTACAAATGTAATATTCATGCATTGCAAATGTGAGGAGTTCTATAAAAGAAGTTGTTTCTTTATCGCATCACTGGATAGCATCCTTACATAAATCACTGGGGAATTTTCCTGTGGCACAAGCCATTTAGCCAAACAAACTATTTAACCTTTACAGAGAAACAGTGTTGCATACTGTTATCACTGTTTTCAAATAGGTGTTTTTATTCAAGTTCATACTCAGAAAAAGCAAAGTCCTAATAAAAGAGACATGAGCCCCACCCCAGTATGTTTATGGCCTAAAACGTGAATGCTATGATACGCACAAGTACTTGCCTCCCCAAAATAACGTGAGCGTTAAAGCATTTAAACGCCTTTCTCCATCAGGGCCTTAGATCCTTTTAAGTAGCCAAAATAAGAACATAATTTGATTAAAAACATATAATCAAATAAATTGCTATAGTGAGTTGAACATCTAGTCCAATATCCTGGCTCTGACTACAGTCATTAAGCAGTTGCTGAAGGGAGAAAAACGTAAGAAACAGGATTGGCATACAGTGATCTTTTCCTGGTATATTCTTTCAAATTTCAGCAACATGTAGCACAGGGATTTCTTAAACTGGAGTTTGCTCCCAGACTGTCATCTTTAATAATCTTTTAATTTTTCTACTCCCTTTTTTAAAAATCTGTTTATACTTTGGTCTCAGCCACATTCTGTGGCAATGAGAACTACTATTTATTTATGATATGTGTGAAAAAGTGCTTCCTGAAAAAGTGAACCTGCTGCCTGATAATTTCATTCAGTGCTCCTTAGCTTTTTTATGTGACAAGGAGTACGTACTGTGTCTGTATAAGGTACTAGGAGTGTCCCCTCACACCAGAGCACCGACATATCAAGTCCCTTCATTTTACCTAACACCACGCTGAGAGGTCTGCCCAGGGGTGTAAAGCTATATTCAGCCCTGGGTCATTATGTTGAAATCTACAGATAAGAATAGTCATTCTTTTTCTTGTTATGCAACATGGACACTTTATGCACAAAGAATTGCCTTGAACCCATGAACTCATTTCAAGAAGGCTACTGAAAAGCTCTGTGCTGAAAAATAACTCCCTGCACTATTGATTTGAATTGAAACCTGACTGACAGCTTGGTGAAAGATTCCCTATCCCAATCTGATTTTCTACCTACTCTGAAAAGAAGTTGAAATGTTTTATTCTTAACTGCAATTCTTGTTTTTTAAATAAGTACACTAAATACAAAATGCGAGTTATATATCAAGGGACATGTACTGTGTGCATTTGAATTAGCACCACTCCTAATTGTTCTGTGTCATGTTCATTATAAGGATGTGCATCTTGAACAACACGCATAGTTTCAAAAATAAAGTTTAAATGTCCCCTAAAATCTAACTCAGTTGTAAGGAGCTATGACACAAATTCTTCTCCCCCAGAGTACTCCTCAGTTTGAATCTTGCTTGAGGAGGTATTGATCAGAAGAACATTGCAGAAAACTTCCCTGATCTTACTGGTAGCCCCACTTTGATTTCCTCACAAGAATAATAAAGGAATAAGAGACCAGAGAACTACAAAAGCACAACCTGGACCTAAAGACCCAGTTCTCAGTTTGAAATCAGCAGCAGACACAACTTGCAGTGACACAATCCACAGAGAATGTGATCAAGTGGAGAAGGGTAGAAACCCATGAGTTGTGAAATTTTTTACAAAAATAATAAAGCTGGAATAGTGATGCATTAATCCTCATCTCCCAAAAGACTAAAAGAAGAGCCTAGGTGGCATTGTTATGGGGATAGAGTAGGAGGACTGTCAGCCAGTTTCAGACTTCAGCTGGCCTCAAACTAAAACTAAGAATGATTTTCCACTCAAAAGTAGTGTATATGTATGTGTACATATGTGTGGTAAACTCTATATATGGTATATACATTTTTCTTCACTAAAATGGCATTATCTTAAATAAATTTTACAATTCTTGTACCTTTCAATAGCACTTTCTTGCTTGTATGCATGCCTTTAAGTATGAAACATATGGACATTCTTATGAATACGCCAGAAGTGTACTAAGTGAAGCAATATTAGCTCTCACAGAGATGTTCATCACCGTTCCTTAGCTTCCTGCTGATCATGTCTTCTTGATGTCAGATGTCTTGATGTATTTTGCACTTGTACCTCGGTTTCAGCTTTTTTAATGAAAAATATTTCCCCACCATACTTGTAGTGCTTATTCTGTGAATACAGAATGAGGTTTCTAAGAACATAAAATTCATGTGCTAATTGGCTTGAGCTAAAATTAGTTAAAAACTAAATCCTTCAAGAAATTTAGCATTTCTGTTGACATACTCTTTGTTCTAAGTAGTCTTAGTAATGAAATAATGTAATCAAACTTTCCATACCATTAATTAATTAAAAGCTTGTGCATAGGATGTAAAAAACAAATTAATAGATTAAGTTGTAATTAAGTTTATCTATTCATGGTTATAGCTACTGGCTGTGGCTATACAGGCTGTAAGTAGAATTGTGTGAATAGCTTTGCTGCTTACTCCTGGGAGTCTACTGCACTCTCCAAAGGAGGCCAGCCCTTCAGCTTGGCACCTCTGCAGATCTTGGCTACAGTGGGTCTGAGGTAGTGAGCTGCAGGCACATCTCACTCCAGTTCTCCGGAAAGTTAACCATTTCAGAGAGGTCTTTTCTGCAAAGATTCTGTGTCTCAACTTGAAGCTGGGTATTTGGTCTCAAAAGGTTTCCCTTGGCATTACTGCTGTCTCTAGTGTGCACAAAGGAAGCAGCCAAGCAGTGTGACTGTGGCAGGAACCTAGGGGAACACTTAAAGCACACAAACAGATGAACTCAGGTTCTGCCCAGCCACCATGTAACCTGTGCCTCAACCAAACCAACATAAGGGCTTGATTCCCTAGTGTGCTTTATCTGCTTTGCACTGCTCCAGTGATGCAAATAGATGTAAACTCAATTTAAATGACTTGTGTGCTTTCAGTAATTTGTGTTGTTCTGGTATATTAATGAATCTGTGCTTAAATAAAAGTATTGTAATGAATTTAAGATTGATTCTATCATATCTTCATAAAAACTTTGAATGATAGCTATGTCTTTAAGTTTTTTGTTTATAAAATATAAATGAAATGCTTCTTACCTTTCATACAATCAAAATTTTCATATGTTATTTACTTTATAAGCAAATGGCTGTAAGTTCTTAGAAATCAGTAGATTTCTAGGTAGAATGTATGTAGAAGATTACAGATAGGGAGATAGAAAATTTAATAAAATCTTAACTCCTACAGGCAAGCGTTAAAGACACTCACACATCTTAAACACATCTGCAGTGCATAATCTTTCTCCATACTAAAATAATATATATCTAGCATAGGTTTTTCCCTGAGAAAGGGGTAAATGAGAGAGTGATGCATTAACAGAGCTATGTTAACAAAGCTGCTTCACTTAAATCAGTTTGTCTGCTCTCTGCAGTGATGCCAGCTATGTGCTTGCTGAAACATGAGACATCACAAACTAGATCACTCTATGTAGCCCACCTCTGTATATACAAACTAGTAGAGAGTATGCCAGACTAATGCTGCCTTTAAAAGGAGACAGCTACCCTGTCTCAGCTCCCTGATGTAAAGTCAATTGATTACGCCACCTTGCTCTGTTAACTGTATGTCCAAGAAGGTCTTCATCTTATTTTGTTTTAGAAAGACTGAATATGGTTTGGGATGTTTTGCTGTGCTGTGGTATGCTGTAACAATGTCTTAATTTATCATCAACTCATATCAGCTACAATCCTATGAGAAAAAGCAATCAAACCCTTGGAAGCATGGATGAAGGCTGTCACAGTATCCTTAGCACAGCACTTTTATGCCTGCTTCCAGTGCCAGGTTGGATGGGGCTTTGAGCAACCTGGCAGGGGCATTGGAATGAGATGGTATTTAAGGTCTGTTCCAACCCAAACCATACCATGATTCTAAGGTCCTCTGATACTGTAGTCCAAATAGCTTTCAAGCGAGAGATCTCAAAACACTGAGCAGCCCAAGAGGCAGTGTATCCTAAGCACATCACAGCCATGGCAGGGAGCTGTGGGATGTCCTTACATGTCTTACAGTGCCATTGGCTGGTTAGTTGCACTATATATGTGCTGGTCTCATAGAAGCTTAAATTTGAGGGAAATCATAGAATGGTTTGGGCTGGAAGGGAACCCTAAATATAACTTAGTTGCAACCCCCCTGCCACAGGCAGGGACACCTTCCACTAGATCAGGTTGTACATCCAACCTGACCTTGAACACTTCCAGAGTTGGGACATTTCCAGTTTCTTTGGCAACTTCTTCCAGTGCCCCACTAGCCTCATACTGAAGAAACGTATAGTACATTTTTAATACCATTGTTACTGTTTACACAAACAGTTTACTGTTTATATAATGAGAGCAACTTTCTGAAGTAAGGAATTTCTTATAAAATCCACCTTATTCTGACAGCATTGCAATCAGCACATGCTCTCTGATATTCACATTGCGCTAGACCTTTGGGTAGTGTAGGTGCTGTTCTCTCAATGATTTGCATCATATGAAAATTGAGAACAGTGAGTAATAACTTCCTATACAAGGGCTTCACAAGTAGCCTTGTTTTAATGAATGTAGGTGGGAAGTGTCATCCTAATTACTCAGTGTCCAAAAGGTACTTTTATTTCCAAGTCTTATTATTTTCAGAAATTACAAAGTTCTAATAGATTAATCAGATACTTCTAGCTTTCAAGATGGGTTTGAGAAGAGAGGAGTGAGATGTAAAAGTTATTTTTTATTATTGATATGGAATAGTTTAAAAATATATCTTGTTTGTTGTAATGCAGGTATCATATAAAGTTCTGATAATGTAACTGATACAGCTTGATATATCCAATAATCTGGTAACTGGAGTTTAATGCATAGCATTTTTTTCACTATTATATGTATTATACTTGTCCACTTATTTTTATAAACACTTAGTGACCCTCACAATGAAAAAAACTCTGATGATATTAATAATCCAAGTCTCAACTGTATGGAAAGCACTGTGCTGACCAGAATAGACAAGGATGGTTTCAAATTCTTTGATTATTTGATATGTAAAATTAAATCGTACAGCAACCACAAAAAAATTTAAGTACTCATGTGGTGAGAATCTTAAAAGGATAGAGGGAATACCTCTACCCAAAGTGAATGTAGCTACTTCATAAATTATGAAGTTATGAAGGCGACAGCATGAGCTGATAGCTCATGTTGGATTGCGTATTGGATTTATCCTGAGCTCTCCTTCCAGAAGGACCAACTTCTATGCAGTATCTGTCTCAAAGCCTATGCCTCCACTGCTAATTGCAGTCTAGCATAGAGATATCTGACAAAGGATGGACACTTGAAAAATCTAGTTAAAGCAGCACTGAGCCTTGCGCAAGAAAATTGCCATATTTTACCTTTACTGTCTGTATGTCATCTTGCATCCTGCGCTATAGACTGCTCCAAAACTGAGAAATACACTGCTGAATTTTTATTATTTTTAAGGCTTCTGAGGGCAATTACCATGCAATGTGTTCCATACTCCTTCAACCATTTTCTTAGCTCTTCTTAAAGCTTCTTCGACTGGTCAACAACCATCTTTATCTGAGGACATCACAACTGTTGTTTCAATAACAGTCAGTGAAAAATAAAGATGTAACATGGCTTTCACATGGCTAAGATTTCGGCTTTATGTAGACAAGCTAGCACAACTCTTGTGGCTACAGGATTGTACTGAGCATTTCTTTGAGTTGCCACAACTCTCAGTTGTTGTTAAGAGTCCCAGGTTATGTCTCTGCAGACTAACAGAAGCCTGAACTTGTGCACCAGAACTTGATCGCTTGTGTAGTGAATTTTTAGAATGGTCCCAGACCTGACTGGAAAGTTACCACATTCCAGGAATCATTTCCAATAAAATTCTGATATGAGATGGTCCTGTTATCCAGAGCAGGTCGGTCTAATTGGATGGATGTAACTAAATTGGCAGTTTAGCCTCAGAGCCAGAGAACAAACCCTGGAATTGTTTAGCTTTCCAGTACAGGCACATCGTATCTCTTCAGGAAGGCCTCAGCCTTTGGCCTGCATTCCTTCTTCTTAGGCATATGATATTAGCCAAAGTAAATCCATATTTGCTGTGATTTACTTAACAATGGGTGCAGATCATCTTAAGTCAGTGATTTGTCCATGTTAGCTCATGTTGTTCCCTTGATATTCACCTATCACAAACAATAACACTAGTGATTTTTATGGTTTCTTCTATTTTGTTCACAGCAGAGGCAAAGGTTGTCAAGTTGTATAAATGAATATTTTCCTGAAGGATCCAGTTACTAACACACCTGCTAAATAATTTTTCCTTATTTTTAATATCAGATGGAGATGTATCAGCTTTTAATAAATGCAATGTTTATCATTTTTATCATGTTTATTCTACAAGCCCAATGCTGTGTGTACTAACAGAAGTCAACATACTTATATTGACAATACCATCACATTGGCAAGCTTATAGAAAATATAACCATCTGATACCCATCTGAAGTATATATAGTTTTATAAATGGTATTAAGCATAACTCATATCAAATGGCTTTTTCAAGTTCATTCAAGTCCTTCCTATGTTTATTACTATTAATATTCAGTCAGCTCTGTGGGTTGAGGTGGTTATGATTTATATTCAATATTCATTTTTTTCATACAAAAGAGGAGAGTGAATTGTCCAATCAAACTCATAAAGAAAGTGTAAAGTTTAGGAAGGGTTAGTGGCTCATATCTATATGTGCATGAGGTAATAGGAAAATTATATATCTTGTATGAATTCTGCTGAGCATTTTTCTTGGTCAGATATATAATGCTGTGACAAATAATGTGACCGGATTTTATACAATGTGCTATTTCAGGAACTTTTAAGAAAGTAAAGAATCCATAAAGTTCAAAACAATAGAAGAGGAGGGGACTACTCTTCATATTATTATTATCATGAGAATCTAGCAATTTAGTAAGCAGTGAGAACAAGTAAATAACACATTATGAAAAGGCTGTTCCTGTCCGTCCAGATTTTTGGCATTTAGACCTAGTAAGGCCTTTGAGATAATTGTTCCATCGTGCTTTACGTGCTTTGGATCCACCTTTGTGTGCTGAGAAAACAGCACTGCTAAATCACAGAAAAGAAATATACAGATACATATCAATTAAGTGATTACAAGATCACACAGTAAAATAGTGGCAGATGCAGAAATTAAATATATAGGGCAAAATTCTTCTTGATTTCAAGAGTCAAAATTTAACATTAAAAATCTTGTCCCCTATTCCATATGACAGCTTCTCTTTTGCCAAAGTAATGCTCATATATAAAACAACAGAGAGAGCTTAAGATCCAGAAAATCTCCAGATTCAAAAAATCTCCAGGACAAAAATGAGAATTTGGAGTTGAATCAGAAATCAATCTTTCTGATGAAATGCCCTAACTCATTTGAAGATGACTGGAGTAAAACCTCTCTAGTATAATTACACTGCTGCTTTGAATATGTAACCTGAACATCAATATGAAAAATATTAGTTAGGGCCATGTTAGGAAAAAAACCCTTGGTAAGTAGAAGACTGCAAAAACATGAAAACTTTGGATGATTAAGCAATGTAGCCCTACATTTTAAAAACAAATGAAAAAGAGAGAAGGAAAGCATATAGCAAGTAACATAATACCTTCTGCATATTCTTCCGATGTTCAGCTCATCAGTTCTTTAAAACCACAGTGAGAGAACACATCCATGGGTTGTGGCATAAGTTGCCACCAATCAGCTCCTCCTATATATTTGCTGTGAAGTATGTTGATGACCCAAGTAAATGCAATGTAGTTATAATGAAAAGAATTACTGTCCCTTAAAAGGTGGGGGAAAGGTCTCCTTAAATTCAAGAAAATATGGTGTAAAAGAGCTTTAGTGTAAGAAGATTAAATTTATCTGAAAGCGTAGTTTATTGCAGATCAGGCTGCAGACAGGAGGCAGTTAAAGGTTCAGAGGGGTTCTAAGATTCCAAATAATTGAATTGCTATTAATGTGTAAGACATTTTTCCATTAAGTTGAATGGACTTCTATGGCAGCAACTATTCTTACACACAATGCTTGCCATCAGTCACATTTCAGACATGTGATTGCAAGGCTCTATTTAAGCTCTGCTAAGTAGAAACTGTTCTGCTGGACAGTGAGATCACACTCAACAAGGGACTTAATGCCAGAGCCACCTTGATTTGGACTGCACTGTATTCCATGAGGTACTAGCTGGAATCATCCAAAGACAGTATTTTATGTTTCAAAACCAAGTCAGGTACTATTCATACAGCAGACTGCCTTTTTTGTTTGTTTCTACATTAAACTCCAAGCTATTTGAGAGACTTTTTTTGAAATTGTGCTATAGTCCTGTCCTCTAAGGTACAGAGTGTATCCAGCAGAGTGCCAAGCAAATCAACTGCTATCAAACCAGGCAGGCAGTGTGTGCTCGGCAGTGCTCTAGATTAAGCTGCTATTCATTAGTATGGCCAATTCCAGTAGGTACTATAGTAGCAGTTTTAGGAACATTGGGAAATAGGAACATAGACTGGGGGGAACACTCTGGTTAATTGAATCCCAAACTATGTTTCCATCAATTAGTTCTTACCTTTCCTTCCTTTTCTGTATCAAGTTGATATTAAGAGCAGGAAGTTCTTCTGTTCTGGTTTTTTGTTTTGGTTTGGTTGATTAGTTTGGTTTTTGTTTTGTGTGTTTGTTTTGGGGTTTCCTTTTCATCATTTCTTATCCAGAAGCTGTTCCAGAGCTCCTGTTGAAAACCTTTTTCTCATTTCCAGCCACATGCATTCAAAGACAGCTTATTCTCCATTGACTCTTATGCAATCTTCCATATTAAATTGTTCTCCCTCCCTTTTATTTGTCTACCTGACACACTCGTCTCTCTCCCCTTTAAATATATTTCCCAGAAATGCTCTTTAGGTCAAATGGTCCTCAGAAGATGAAGAGAACACTCAGAATGCAAAATCTGTATCTTGTGAAACAAGGCAGCTCAAACGTCATGACAACAGTACTACTCTCAATTACAGAATCCTTCCTCCAGCCTTTTCCCTTCATCTGTAGAGCTCCATGGAGTAGAAATGCAGTAGGCTGTGTGATTACTCCATGAGCATTCTCTCACTCTTGTTTACATAAAGGGGATCCCTTGCTAAGGAGCATTCAAGGAGCAACTAATACCTGATGAAATCTTAGAAGTGTGCTGCTTGAGTTTCAGTGCTGTGGTGCACTACGATCCTCACCATGCATAGTGGTGGCAAAACACATGAGATTGTGTGTGTAAGAAAAGATTCACCTACGTAAACTTTGGAGGAGCCTAAATGGTCTTTTTCGTTTTTTTTCTCCAACATTAAAATACATTTCTGTATTGATTTGGATACAGAAGAGCTTCAGTATGAGTATAATTTCTTTTCAGATGAAATAGCTCTTCCAGGAAACTCTTCTATATGTTACTTTTAAGTGCTTCTTAATCTTGGTATGTTGGAGAACTAGATAAATATGTAAAATATTATTCTAGACATGCTCTTCTAGCAGAGAAGGGTTCCAGCAATAACAACTGTATTGCAAATGCATTGGTTCACCTACATGAGATTGCACAGGAAAAACAAAAATGTCATCATTTTGCTTTGTTGTTGCATGACTCACCTTCTAAAGGAAAGTCAAATCACAAGAGAAAATTAAACATTTGTCAAGGAAATTAAGAATGCAGGCCACTAGAATCAATTGGCGATTGTTGATGATTGTTCTTAGATTTCAGTTCTATTATGTTGACCCACATGCAGACTTGTATGGAACTTGATCGTTCTTCTTTAGGAGGGCTTCACGTTCTCATCTAAAAAGTTATCTTTAGATGCAAGAAGAGGTTTGAACTGACAATAACCATGCCATATCCTTTATTCCACTTGCTATCATCCTACCTATTACTATATGCTATGAAAAATAGCACTATCTCAGGACAGGCACTTCACTAGGAAAATAAAAATTGGCTGTGCCCAATCCCTTGGTGGCTGAGTAATGATCAAATGTCTGATGTGATCTGTAGGTAGCTATGCCATGTACTCCCTCCCACAATTATAACATGAGATAAGTTTATTTTTTATATTTAAAAATAATTGTACTATTCAAACAAACATAAGCCCATTCAGAAAATGACTAAATTTGGCTTTCAGACTCAGATTTTGAATGCCTGGTCACTGCTTCTGAGTGATGACTAATGGAAATGGAAAGGCCAGTGCTATTACCACATTGAAAACTTTTCCATCCACATCTCCTTCCTAAGATGTTGCATGGATGACATACCAGTGCAACGTGTCATGTGTATTATCTATGTGTGTCTGAGAACAGTCCCCTGCCCAGAAGCAGACATTACCCTGAAGCTGTGGGTATGCATGCACAATTTATTAAAGGCCAGTCTGGAGTTCCGGCACCCCCAACAAACATGCAGACAACACTGAGTTGGACTGGCTCCCCAAGTGATAAGCACTTACCTTTTGAGTGTCCCATGGATAGTCCTCCATCAGGCACTGCATATCTCACCCAGACCTGAGTGTCTGAGCCTCCCTGGCCCTGCTGCTGTTGTTATGCCACACAGGCACAGGAAATTTTGTCACCTTTTTCACAGGAGAGTGATGGAGACTGGCCATGGGAACTTGCCATGCTTACAGCTGTCAGGGAACTCTGGTTTTTGTCCACTTGTAAGCAAAGCTTCTCAAAGATAGACAGAAGGTTTCCACAACACATGCTTATTCTTGCTAGGACTCTATTCTGCAACTCCCAAAAAAGAAAATTTCAGGTGTGGATTTAGATGAAATACTATTAGCAAGAATATCTAACCTTTGTCAGTCGTTCTCCAGAAGTCATGGATCGTGGCACAATTATAGCAGTAAGGCTGTAAGTTAAGGTGAAGCCAGAGAAAGAAAATTCCAGAAGTTTTAATACATATAAATTGTTTTTGAGAAGCATCTATAACTTTTTCCAGAATATTAATGAGAATGAGAAGCTTAGAAGTAGATCTACACTGGTATAGAGGGTCCATGGCTAGGGATGGTTTTCTGACAGTAAGAGCAGACATATACTCTCTCAGACTTCTTGGTGCTACTTCATCCTAAAAGATGTAATAAAAAATATTCTCCATCATAAGACTTGCCTACAGGTCTGCCCCAGTGAGGAAATATGTTAGTCCAAATCAGTAATTTCAAGGCAAAACTGTTTTTCACATTTCCCCACAATGAAATGATAAATATGAGCACAGGCATTCGCTCTAGCAGAAAAATCTGCAGAATCTTACTTTGTGACCAGATACACAGGCGGTTCAATTTAATTCTCACTGGTTCTTTCCACAAAACTAAAAAAAAATCCCTGAAGGAAAAAGTGCTTGAATCAGCTCCACAGAGAACAGAAGTTTATCCTATTCACAAAGTCAGATGAATCTTCTATTGAGATGCTAAGTGTTGTGTCATTGCCTTCCATACAGCCTTTCCATAAGACCTAAAGAAATTTTTATGCCACATTTGTATTCATTGTGAGCTTTTTGCCCCTGTCTCTCCAGCTGTTTCCTTGCTTACATCCTGAGGCAAAAACTGCTGAACTTGGGGAGCAGGAAGACTAAATTATTGACAGGGATGGTCTAATAGACAATTTTAGAGAGTGTATACACCGCAGAATTGGTTGTCCAGATATTCCAGGTAAAGGAACAAATCTCAAGAGCAGAAGTAATAACCAGCACAGACTGAGAGAACACAGAGATGTTAAAAGGGACCTTTACAATGTGAAAGGGCAAGAAGCAAGCATAATAGACAGTCATGGAGGGTACTAAGTGATATCATGAGTCTGGATGCTAGTTAGGGAAAAAACAAGGAAATCAGTAAAGAACAGGTGGATTAAATGGCTGCAGTGATAAAGTGTTAGAAGTATGGAATAGGAGAGCAAAACACTGAAATAGTAAAGGTCAGGGGCAGAGAGAGATTTTTGCTATCAAAATGGGAAGAAAAGAGTTATTTTAGAAAAATGAACAGTATTTCACAACAGTTGAGATGATAAATGAAAGTGAGAGGAGCTGATGGTAAAAGTAAGCTTAACAGGTTTTCAGCAAAGTGATTTTAAAGATTATGGTACAGAACGGAGAGAAAAAATTGGAGAGAATTTAGGATGTTTTTTTCTCTATCCAATGAATTTAAATTTCCAGTGCATCATCAAGGAGAAGAAAGCCATTCGCTGGTGAGTGAGAGGCTGAAAAGGACAAGATCTCACCAACAGTAAACTGATGACATGAGTGTCAGTGTAGACTTAAGCAGTAGCGGAATGTGTTACAGGAAAAAGGGATCCACCATTAAAAAGAAGTAAGAGATGCTGAAAGACTTTATACTATAAAGGACTTAGAAGAATAGAAGAAATGCATGATAGTTTCTTTTTTTGGTTTGTTTTTTTTTTTAATAAAAACTGATTTCTAATAGCTTTTGATTATTAGATGTTTATAACATTTGAGGAATTCAGTCTTACAAGGAGAAGTTTGTTCATCCTGATTATTAAGAAAGACATTACACTAGTCCTGCTTTTTTTTTAAAGTTAAAATAATTCCTTTATGTGTAATAGATAATGGCATATGGACAACACCAGAAGAACACAAAACCCACACTAAACCAAGGTTGTTTTCTTTTCCTGTCTGCAACTAGAATTTCCTTCTGAAACACTCAAAATTATGTGCCATTCAATGAAATTTCCTTGATGTGGAGATAACAGGAGATGGGAACTAAAAATTTGGTAATGCTTCTATTCCTGCACATGAAGAGAAAGAAGTCAGACAATGTTTGATGGCAGTGAAAGCTCATGCTATTTGCTTTCTGTAGCAAACCTACTGGAGGCCTTTCTTATCTGTGGCACATTTGCTATTACAACACTAAGGTCCTAACAAGGTCCTAACAAGGAAGGTACTGTTAAGTGAACTGCAAGTCTCCCAAATATTTTATTGATGTTAGAGATAATTTGAAATTGCATCCTGATCAGTACCCTTAGTATTTAAAAGCTAACTTTGTTTCATTGTTTTGTTTTTTTTAAATTTCCTGCTATCCAAAATTTGCCTAATATTATTCCCTAATATTCCCTAGTATTACTTTAATCAATTCTGTTTATGGAAGATGCATAAATAATAGAGTAGCGTACTTATTCACACTACTGGTGTCCTGAGTATCAGCCCTTTGGTAAACAAAAAATGGCCATTTCAATAATGTCTAAATATATATTCAGGGATCAAATCTAAGAACTCTGTAATTTGGGGGATGACTAAATGTCATCTTCTTGAGGAAAACATAGTTTTTGGAAGAGAAGCAAAATATTCAGGTAAAATATTTCACTTAGTTTAGCGATTTCCTATATGCAGCCTTCCAGGATGAAATATATGCACATAGGTAGAACTGGCCTAACAGAGGTAGGCAAGGAGAAGTTTATCTTCTTTACTCAAGCGGGAATGACAGTATCTGCTGTATGCACCTTGACCCCAAACTGCTACAGATATCAGGCATCCAAACTAAGACTTAGTTGGCTTTCAGGGCTCTAAGAGGACTGTGAGTATCTAAAAACACACAATATCCCATTCCCCTCACACGCTTAGGTACCTAAATTTTCCCAATCAAGTGCATTGAGCGCCTCTTACTCATGCTTGGAACTGCTTCCTGCTAACTAGGTCACAACCAGCTCTCAACAGGACATGTTGTCTGCCAGAGATCCCAGAGGAGCTTGGTCCAGAAGACACGCTGAGAGTGTGCTTCTCATTTTCTAAAAGAGCTGAGCTCATCACAAAACACAAGACACAAATGAACTGTCATTCTAAAACACAGCTAGAGAAGGAGGCTGGTCAGAAGTAAGCTTTGTGGTTGTTTCATCCCTCCTGCCCTCATCAAAACCGTTGCCATTTTCTAAATTTTTTTTTTTCATAAAATAAAGCAGGAGGGACAACTCCAGCCAGGATGTGATATACCGGGGTTCATCCCATATGAAGCTGAGGGAATTGAGACTTTCACCTCCCCATCACAACAGGTCTTCCCTAATCAACAGTTTTGTGTCCTGAAGGGGAGAAACCGTCTCCTCTATTCCCATTCACACTATGATGCTTTACAAGAAAAACCTAACCAAAATCCCATCAAACAATTAAAGAGTAATTTGCCAGAGAGACAGCAAAGTACCCACCATTACAATGTTCACCTCAGAATAGGAAAACCTTGATTTCTGCCCTGTTCTAAGGACTAAAGAGTGAGCCACATTATTTAATCTTTGCAATATTGAATAAAAGCAAGAAAGCACATCCACCACATCTTTTTTCAAAGTATATTGTGTGACTTTTAAAGGGATGGCTTGGGTACCTAAATCTAGAAGAGGGCCATGACTGTAGATCTCACTCATTCTGCAGTTCAGACTAGAGTTCTTAATCTCGTGAAGGGACAGGTCACCAGTCCTTTGCTCCTACTTGCGCAGCATCTTATGCCAGTCTAAGCCAGAACTGCCTGCCCCTCTCTCCCTGCCTAAGTGACCATAGTGGACCAGTTCAGAGTTAATCCACCTGACAGCTAGTCATTTATTTCTGTGGAGTTGGTTTTCTGGTACAAAATCTACTTGATCTGTGTAACTGCGTGGTAGAAACACATCAGTTATGAAGCAGGAGTTGAAGAACCTCTGGCTTGGACTAAAGTTGACCAAAGTTGCCCAGGAGCCTGATACTTGGGATGCTACCTTTGGGAATTCATTCTGAGGTGTCTCATGTTGTCAAGGTATTGTAGATGCCCAGGTACTTCATGCAAGGCTGTTCTCTTCTAGGAGAGGGAAAATAAAAGCAAACCCAACAAAAAACCTTCAAAAATTACCCCCCTCAAGCCCTGCAAAAACCATTCTAAAAGTAAATGTTTCATAGCCTCTGCACCCACAGCTGTCTGGTCTGAGCAGGGACAGCTTCAGGGAACCCAGCACTCCCTACAGTGCACGCTAGAAGCAGAAGGATTATCAGATTCATTACCTCATTTTCGTAATAGTGCTCTTGTGAACTGTGTGATTTTATTTCTTCTGGTCTATTTTTATTGGGCTCCACTTTTAACTTTCAGAGTTACGCTTTTGTTTAATATTTTTTGTTATCTTACAAAAAATATGATCATATGCAATAGGACTAAAAAATAGATGAATCAAAAGCTAAAAAAGGTGGTTCAACTTACCAACTGTTGTTCAAAAAAATAGAAAAATGTAATTAGGGAGCATATTAAAGCCAGCATAATCTCTGATCGATTTGATATGGTGCCTGACTTGGGCACAAATGGGACTTCCTTTGTTAGCTATTTATTAAAGTTGTGGTGAACAGCCAGCTGTTGTAGAAAGTTTGAAGCTTGTGTTCTTTAGTGGAATCTGAACACTTGCTCTTAAACTGTCTCTAGCTTATCTACTGAGACACTGCCAGATGTGAATCATAGCAGATTTTCCTGTTGCCTTCTATGTAGTTGGACACACTGAGAAAGTATCCACATCTCCATCACCAGATATTCTAATTAGTTAATGTAAATATTAACTCTGTACTGTTGGTTTTTTTTTTCCTGAAAGGAATGTCTTACTTATACGCTATCGCTTTAGGATATGCGTGAGAAGTGAAAATGAATGCTGAAAGACAAATCAAAAAAAGAATCTGTGTGGTGTGTTAGGGGAATACAACAGCAGGGAACACTGCTAAAGCCAAAGTGCAGTAAGAGAGAGGGGGTTTTATGCTAAATTAAACTTTAATTATCAGGACTGCACCTGGAGCTCAGAACTTATTTCATCAGTTAAAAAGCTTTGTATGAGTCTAACAAACAAACTGACCAAATTTTTAAGGCCTCTCATGGAAGTGGCACAAATGCACAGAAATGGGAATAAATGACTAAATGGGGAAGCAACATTTCTATCCATTGCTTCAATAACTTAGATGGAAAAGCACACATCATTAAAAGAGAAGTGGTGATAAAAGCATATCACTAGACCGCTAAGTTTGCCTTGTACTTTGCCATAAAAGCTAGGGGTCATTAGTCTGAGTGTTCTGAAAGCTTCTCTGTTCAGCAGGATTCAAAAAAACAATTCTTATGTTGTTATGAGTCAGGCCAACAAAATGTTTTTAACGGGCTTTCAGGCTTGATTTTGGAAATATCATAGTGTCACTTATGGTAAAACTAGAACAAATAATAGATCTGTCCTGAGCATAGCCATCTCAGCACCATTACACCATAGCAATGCCATTAGAAGCAAACTGGTTTTCCTGTCCTCTCTATCTATTCAATTATCTTCCAGAGTGATAGCATTCTTACCAGGAAAATTTGCCAAGCATGTCTAAAGATGATTAACTATATATTACTTCAATTTCTCCATCTATTGTCTATTGTTTATGTCTTGAGCATCACATCAAAAAAAGTAATTCATTGCCCCCATTTGCTAAAAAATATCCTGTGTGTATGAAGGAAGCTAGTGTTTAGCTTGCATCTTGGTTAGTATTGTGGTAGCTGGGAGATTATGGACTAGTGACTCCAAATTTAAAGAAATTCATCTTTTCAAGAATCTGTGGCATGTGAGGTAATTTGCTGCACTGGGATTTTGAAGTGGGGTTTTTTTCCTACCTTTCACAAAGGAAGCATACTGAAATAACCCACATAAACTGCTTATCCACAGGGCAGTGAATGTCAGCTGTCACTGAAGAAAATGTTTGAGTAAGGAACAGTGGACACAGTTTAGCATGGGTTGGAAAACTCTAAATCTCTTTCATATAATTTTGATGACCGAATACGACATGGTGCTGAAGACCAAAGTAGTATTCCCTTGACTGCAGCTTATCCTCCATAAACTCATTTGAACTAAGGGACTGTGAGAGCTAAGCTGTCAGAAAGGCATAGCTACAGCAGGCAACCAGCCTGAGATTATTCCTGAAATCTGAGGTGAGTCTGTTACAACTATATGACTGATACAGATCACAGTTTCCTGACATGATAAAGCATAAACCATCCTTTTTGCAAAATGGCTATGGACTGCCACTAGGGCCTCACAGTAGATATTTCTGCAGCTGAAGCATAAGCACTCATTGAATAACAGGGGAGGATGGAGAACAGAGAAAGGGACCTGAAAAAGCTGAGACAGCTGGCAAACCTGCTGTTATAAAGGAGAACAAGGTGAACACCTGCAAACTCCTGCATCATGGCATGTTTCATCCTCTTGAGCAAGGAGTGAAAACTGTCCTCTGTGTTTGCCCAGGAGTAATCCTGGCTGTTTTAGGATACACAGTGTATCCAAATTATTACTTGGCTTTTTGATAGTAATAGTCACTTGCTTCTGCTTGTTCTATAGCAATTTGACATCTCACTGCTCAGTGTCAAGCTTCTTGACTGTCAAGCAAATTAGTAAAAAATCTGAGTCGTATACTATTCCTTTGTTTTTCATAGGAGCAAAAAATGTAAGGGTTATCCATTCTGTATAACCTCACAGAATATGCCACCAAACCCTTGTGCACTTGCTTTTATGATCCTATGGCAAATTACAGGAAACCAAAACTCCTCTTCCTTCTAGAGTAATTTGGGAACCTGAAGCATATCTCAGGTATTTGGAATCTGATGAAAATTCTATGCAAGTGCCTGTTGTCTTTGCAACAGCCAAAATGGAGTTAAAACAAATATATCTGGATGACCTTATTGGATCATTGGTTAAAATGATTATGCTTTGATGTACACTACACTAAAATATGTCTCTTCTCCAACAGCTCGTGTAAAGCTTTTGCTCACTGTTCACTTTCTCATTTTAAAATACCAGTTTATATACCTTCTTCAGTTTAAGACTAAAGGGATGGTAAATGATGACTAATACTTCCTAGATGTATTTATGTTCAGCAACCCTAGAAAGCAGATATGCAAATAGGAGATCACCTGTCTCGTGAAAGAAGTACCAGGATAATTTTGTAATCCTTGAAGTAGAACTTTTCAAGCAGCAGTCACTGTGTATCACTCAGTTTTGCATCCCTGATGCATTAAGTTGTCCAGACAGGAAACCTCCCACACAGTTCATGTGCTGAGGTGCAGTCAGGACTAAATACCTTGTATATAAATACCATAAGTACAGTAAACTTGATTGTCGTCACTAGATCGCTTTATGAATGGACAGGAATAATTATTATTCTCATATATAAGATTTCTTTTTGCACAAATTTACCTTAAACATCAGATATTATAATTATTATGATGTATCAGATGTTATATTTCTCTGCATACTTCTTGACTGTTTGACACTACCTGACTGAGTGAAGTTCTAGCTTTTCCTCTCCATTATACTCAGAGCCCCATTCCTTCAGTTCAATCTACTTGTCTACTGGTGTACACAAAAGGAGTTGAGCTAATTAGCAGAGGTAGCCTAGACGTCTATTACAGAAGAGATTAAGTTGTCAAAAAGTTTGAAATACTCTTTTTTCTTATTGTGAGGTACTCAGAATAACTAACTTACTTCTAGCTGCCATATATTTGCCTTTGTGCATAGCATTGGCATTTGAGTACAGTTGTTTTTGCAACCTTTGTTAAACTAGAAAGCTTTTGTTAGTATTTATTCTGAGTTAAATACATAACCTGCTATGAGGGACCACTGCTTTCTGCTGTAAAATAACCAGGTATACCCAACTGAATCAGTAGCAGTCAGTTAATTAGAGCCAAATTTAAGGTGTTTGTTCTCATCATAATAAGAAAGTAAACATGATTTGGGTACAAGAAGAATTCTCAATGTATTTGCTAAGTATCAGTTTGGTTTTTTTCCTAACCAACTATTTATGAATTCTATAACTTGAGCTCTGATTTCTCCTCTGAATTGTTTTCCCATTGTTAGTCATACCACAGCAGTTTTCACTATTCATGTGGAAGCACTCAGGGTTTCTTTCAGCAGTACTGCTTGAAAACAAGATAAATTGGATTCCGGAGGAGAATACAACTTTTAAATCTAGAAAATTAGTCTTTTATAGGGAAGTAGGAAATTGATACTATCATAAGAGTGTTGTATTCTACTTTTAATGTGCCATCTTCTCTAGGAGTGAGTTGACAGAGTTCTGAATGATTCCAGTCCACAGCCAGAAATATTTGGCCTGTCCCATGAGCATATTTTGCATTTTCAAAACTGTTCCTGCCCTGGACAGTGAAAAAAAATCTCTCAAAGGAACCATCCTTCATACATAAGAAAACATGAAAATTAGGTTGGTTTAATTAAAACATAGGGATTTGGTTATTCCTTTATTTCAATTTGCAATATAAATTAATTCATTTTAAACCAAAGATTTCTATAAATGAAAACCTGTCCTCCAATGATCCGAACCAAACTGATACAGACCAAAACAAAACTAAACCACTTCAGTGAGATACTTTGGCAACTTCCAAACTTGCTATAAAAGATTTTTTTTAAGAGAACGTCTGTCAAAAACAATTGTTTCAGCAGTTAGTTTTCATTTTGACAAACATAGATTTTCTAATGAATATTTAATTGAAGAATTCCTTACTGTGCCTGTTCTAGACTGACGTGGGACTTGGCTAGCAGTTGGGCCCTGTGCAAAAGAAATGTGATAGTTGTGTAGCCCAAGGAAGAAAAGCAAGCTGGGGAGTAAGGGCGTAAAAGTTAAGGTGATGTTATATAAGGCAACTTCTTCCCCAGAAAAATCTCATACTGAGTAGAAAGCATTGCTGATTTTGTTTGCTGCAACAGCAGGGGGAACTACCATGGCCAAACTGGGATTGCTTAATGCCCTGGCTGTTTCTCTGCCCCGGAAAGCATCTGCATATGTTAATATGTCCTCTGCAGGGCATAGCAGTAGTATATCAACATGCACAATGCCAGTTAAAAAGTTGAAATTTCACAGGAAACAAGTGTCATCAGTATCTCATTTTGATAAAAAAGACTAAAACCTAGATTTCCCTTTACTCCATGGAATAGCCTTTGTGGCAGTGATGCCCAATGAAAATCTTATGTTCTGCTAATTGCAGGGCTACAGAAAACTATGTACATGCACACAGCTGCAGAGCTTCCTGTTCCTCTTGAAATACCTTAACTGAATAATTACCTTCCCAATTACAAATTAACACTGTTTATGATTCATCTCCCAATTTTTAGTCTCAATTTTCAAGAAAAAAACCAAAAGAAACTGTTTTTTTCTTTGCTGCTGTTGCACCTCCCACCAGATTTATTACTGCTGCTACTACCACAAGCTGCCTCTCTAGCAGAGGCGGTGGAGATGTGTGCTGAGACAGACAGCAGTGGTTCTTGCAGCAAGAGCTATACCTGTGGAGGTGGAAAAAGTGTGATGATAAGAGCAGTATCAAAAGAGTTGGGTACATGTAGGATGAGTTGGAATTTCTGCACTCCTAGGGAGAGGAAATGAGATGCTGGAGAGATTTCAAAACCTTTTTATTCCTCCAAATCAAATCCTCTTTCTTTCTTTCTTTCTTTTTTTTTTTTTCCCTTCTGCTAAAGTGCAGCAGGAGAATAGTGATTACAGTCTCCCTGTGCATTTCCATCTTTCTAGCCACAGCCATTTTGGGGGCAGATATAATTAATCTTTTTCTTGTGCACTTGAGAATGCCTTGGGATACTCTCCAAGTCTCATCTTCAGCAGACACCTTTGTTCCCTGGGGAAGAATTTATTCACTGCCACAAATCACTTACTCCGAACATCCTATTCGATATGTTTCAAGAGTGTTTGAATAAATTATGCTTGGAAGCTTTACTGAATAATTCTCATTTAGAAGAAAACAAACTCTCCTTGAGAGGGTGTGCATCATGTATAATTCTGGAGCAGAACTGACAAAATGGACTTAGATACCTGGTTCACCATAGCAGCTACTCTTCAGTGTGAATTTTAGGGAACAATAAAACAAAAAGGTAGAAATAATCAGGTTTTTAGTGTAATGGCAGAGGTTGCACTTTCAACCATAGCAACAGAAATAGTCATATTTGCATAGGCACAGCTGACATTAAAGCCCTGGATGTACCAAGGGGATAACGGATCACTTTCTCAGCCTCAGTAGGTAAACGGGTGTTACTACCCTCCTTTCCTGAGCCCTTGAGAACAGAAAGAGGATATGAATGTCAGGAATACCTCCTAACACCCATAAATTGATTAAAATTCTAACTTACCTCATCTTAAGAGCAAATGTCCAGAGGATGGGGCCAGGCTCTTTTCTATTGTGCCCAGTGACAGGACAAGGGTCAACAGGCACAAAGTGAAACACAGTAAGTTCCACCTGACCATAAGGAAGAACTTTATTGTGAGTGTGACCAAGCACAGAAATAGACTGCTCAGAGAGTTTGTGGAGTCTCCTTCTCTGGAGATACTCATTGCAACCTGCTCTAGGTGAACTTGCTTGAGCAGGGGAGCTGGATTAGATGAACTCCAGAAATCCCTTCCAACCCCAGCCATTCTGTGATGTTGTGCTTCTGTGTATGTGCCAGTAGGAATGGGAAGGGGAAGAACGAGGGGGCTGTAGTGACACTAAATTACTTTACTGAGCTCCAGTTTGACTTAATTCAGTCTACCAAAAGGCTAACTGAAATGAAATCTACAGTCTTGAACTGAGTAGTAGGGAGGGACACAAAAGCAGTTATTAGAAGTGCCAAAGTGGCTGGCATTCTCAATTAGTTCAAGAACACCCAGGCTCCCCACTTCTGCAGAGGAAGAATGCCTACAATAGAGTCAATGGAGTAGTCACGTCTACCACAAAAGAGGAAGATCGGAATTTGGCCTTTTGTCACTAAAGTGTCAATTAATTAATACAAATAATAGTTTCAACACAGGTAATTAAAATAATGAGTGATGTGAATAGGAAAGGAACCACTCCAGTAAAATTGTTCTTCTGAATGCATTTGAATTTGAAAAAACTACAAAGCTGATAGAAGTGCCAATGGACTTTTTCAGCCTCTCTTTTGGCTCTAAACCAAAAATTCATTTGAACAAAAATGAGGATATCTCTCTAATGGAAATCTGCCTTACTTAAATATTATGTTAATTTCAAATTATTGAAATAACTCTGCAAAACTTCTGAACTTTGATTTAAAAATACCAAAGCATCATTAAAACAACGGTCAAAGTATCTCAGGCATTACATGCACAATAGCACCTTTCCATTGCTTCAAGGCCTTCTCTACCCACTGTTCTCTATGATGCACTTCCAGTAATGGAACTTCAGTGATACATTGTGAGGTTTAGACAGTGAGGGAAAACAGTGCCTCAGAGGAGATGAATCTAGTGAATGCTCCCAGCATTCAGGAAATTGATGAATCATGGCATCAGTGACAGAAACAGTCTAATGCTGAACTGAACAAATCTGAAAGGAGGCAAGGAGAGGGGAGAATTCCCCACAACCAGAAACTTAGAACATAACCAGCAAAATCTTTCCATCACTACCATACCTCTGGTAACCTGTAATGTTGCAAAAATGCTGCTTTCCAGTAGTCACAGGGAAGCTTTGATTAGTCCTTGGCAGAACCACATTAAATTTGCAGCAAGACACAATTGTTGGCTTCTGCAGAGTATTTTGTAATTTTAAAACTCTTATAACTTTGAAATATTTCCAGAAAGGCTCGTCTAATATCTCCTATGAGCAGCACCATTTAATTTGAGTCTACTTTTCTGGGAAAAAGATGCAGTCATAGTTGTGAATATTATTGAATAATTTGCAAGTGTTTCAGAATAGAGCAGGTTATTTGGAAGTTTTGTTTAAGGATAAATAAATCAAAAGTAAGATACCTGGTGACTTCAAAAAAACCTGAGTAGGAGTGTCCAGCAAAATCATCTGCATAATTTTTCATAAACCATTTTTTGGTTCAACTGAATTAGGTTTCCTGTCAGAGCACATGGAGTGCACAACTTCTAGGTTCTCATGACTTTCGTTGTCTACATTCAAATATCTGTAATGATTAATTGACTTTGTTGTCAGAATTGCCTGACAACATGCCTTTAACCACTTCCTGCCTGTGTCTGAAAGCATTGCCTTGACATGGGAGTGAAGGTTGACAGCTGTATTTACATAAAAATAGGAAAAAAATCTCCCTCGTGTTGCCATGCTCCTCCTTCCTACAGTAAGAATTGCTTATGGAGTTATCTCAGCCCATTCTAGGGGACCTTATTCCTGTAGTTCCCTCTATTGAATGGCATCCTTAGGTGGACTGGAACCAGGGATGGTGCTGCTTGTTGGATTTGGAGGAGGGAGGACACTCAAGGACCTCACAAGGGATGCCAAGCCATAGCCAGGCACCCATCTAGAGATGACAAAAGTAGTAATGAAAACTCTTGCCCCAGTGTTAGCGGAAGAAAGGAGCAGATCATCCTCCACTGAGTGCTGGAAGTCTGGAAATGGGAAAGGCTAATAGAGAAGTTTCAGACAACCTCTCATTTTGGCAGTAGTCAGTGCTATTAGAAAAGGAAGCTGGGCAGGAGCAGTAGTGTTTCCAAAAGTAGATGGTACTGAAAATCTGTTGGATTTTGTTATTTTTGATAACTTGAGGAGAGGTGCTTAACAACCTATGCTATGTTCAGACTAGGAGCAATGTACAAAAATGAGTCCCAGAAATGACATGTTTTATAACAAGATATTACATGTGTAAAAATGGAGTTAATGACTGGTCTCAGTTTCAAAGGTGATTTTGGGAAAATGAATTTAGATACAATACCACAGTAGGACTGCAATTTGAGGCAAGGCCCTTGGCCTACTGAAAGATCCATAATTAACTCTTATCAATGTGTTTATTGATAGGGAAAGGAAATGCCTCTGCCTGAAGTTTTGAATCTTAAACAAGACTTTGCTACTGTGGAAAATGAGGACATAATCACATTTATAAAACACATTGAGAAACAGACCTGAAGTAGAATAACAGTCAGAACTCAAAGTCCACCATGTGCAGCACCCTACAAACAGCATGAGCATGGCTGCTCAGTGTGGAAGAAACAAAGGAATTGTGTTGGAATTTGCCCTTAGAAAGACTTAGCGAATTTTAGGAAATTTGATGAACAGGAGAATGCTTCCTTAGAGTCCAAAACAGTCCTGAAATGGATTATTAAGTGCAAATATGTGGAATGCTCAGTTATCCAATGTTGAATGCTGATGCGCAGTTAGTGCAGTGCTGGAAGTGATGACAGTATCTGAGAAAGAAAAGCAACAGATAGCAATAAGTAACCAGAAATAGGGTTTTCCGGGTAACTTTTGCCCCATAAGAGGACAGCTAAATAACAAACGGAAAAGGTAACTAACACCTCCAGTACGCCTGGATAAAGTATTCCTGTTAGGGCTAATATCTGTTGTATCTTTCCTTTTTGTCTGTAAGCTGTTTTCCATTCAGAAGAGGCTTCAAGTGACCTCCACTGGAATGTTATTCTGGACACCTCTGTCTCCACATGCTCTGTGGGTGGCACGTGTGCCTGCTATATCAGCCTCCTTTGTTCCACATCTGTGAGCTCCTCTGTGCAGTGCAGGGCAATTCTTCTCCATCAATGTCTCCAAGCAGAACTGAGTAACTAATGGGATCTTTTTGTTCTCCTTGTCTGTAATGTGGAATGAAGCCACTCTAAGAGATGTGCATTAGAACTAGCAAGGACTGGCAGACTAGCATTAAGCATGCTGACCTGTGTGGAGTGTGCTGGGAAGAAATGCTGAGTTTTTATTCAGCTGTGCATTCACTGAATGTACCAAAACTTTGCAAGAGGCATGAGTCAAATATAAAATGCAACAGGAAAGCATCATTTAATTTGAGAGCTCTTGAAACAAAGCAGTGGTCTCTTTTGAGAAATACCGTGTTTAATGTACCCCTGTAAAGCCTTTGCTCTTACTTACCGTTGCTCTCAGCTGCACACTATTCAGGTATCAAAAAGGAAAAACATAAAGTAGATCTCTGAGGCTGCACAGTCGTGTTAAATATTCATCTTTTTCCTCAAAGGATAAGGATTTATTTAACTGTAGCAAATGTAATGCTTTTTGCTTCACGGGAGAGCTAGAATATCAGAGGAATCTCTGATCCACATCATGAAACCTTAGAAACTTACTAGTTTGAGACAACCTTATGTCTCATGCTTAAAACACAGACATCTTTGCAGTAAATAAAAAATATTTCCATTCAGATTTCTGCAATTTAAAAACAGAACAAGCATGTACAGCAAAAGATTCAGACCAGTAGAAATGCAGGATTTCAGACAGCACACCTTTTCCAAGCACAGGAACAATAGCTGATTCTAATAGCATGTGCCGGCATGGTGGAAAAGAGCATGTTCCTTGCAAAGGAATCCTGCTTGGATTCACTTTCTCCCACTATTCCAAGCCATCCAGAAAGATCTTAAGGCTGTTTCTACCTCATGTCACCTTCTGCTTCTCTCCCTCTCAGATATACCATGTTAACCAAATACCTTCTCCCCACCATATAATGTCTTGATTTTGATTATTATACTTTTTTTTTTTTTCACTTGTGAGGATGGCTGAGGAAAGGAGGGCTGAAACACAGAGAGATCATGTCAGAGGACATCTCAGAAATCAATCAGTATAACTAAAATCAGCATGACTACCAGTTATTTCAAAAAGCCTATATTAAGGAAACCTTTTTGAAGCTGCTTCTGTTCAAATTTGAGACTTCCATTTCAAAAAGGAATTTGAAAAAATTAAAGAGCCTTGGAAGTAGAGGATGCAAGTCTTCATTTTACAGAGAAAATGTAGATTCTGTCATTTCAGAGACTAGAAGCATGTTCAATGTGGTTTCAGAAGAGTTCTTATACTAAAACAATTTTCCTAATGCCTTCCTTTGTTTTTCAGCCCATAGCAGCATGTGTACCTTAAAAAAAAGTAGTATGCATTTATTTGGTTAAATGCTGCCATTTCTGCAGATGAAAATTTTCCAAAATGGTCTTATCTGCTGAAAAAGGAGTTCAAAACCACTAAAGTTAGTTTGATACTTGGATTGCACTTGCAAATCTCTTTGCCCTCTGTTGCTATAAGTTTTTTTGCTAGGCCTAGGATTTTTTTCTTAAATTTCTGCTGAAATTTGTGCAGAATCTGTGCAGTTAATATGACCCCCAAATGACATCTGTCTTTTTACACAGAGAAAGGGCTTTGAGCACAGGAACACTTATTCAGAAAATACAGTGCTAATACCTGCAGTAAAGCTCTCTGTGTTCTCAAGTGTCTCTTAGTGTCCTTTTCATGAGTAATGTCAGAGACTTTAACAAAACACTTCTTTCCAGCAATATGTCAAGGTCTGTATTCCCTCACTGTGAGGAAAGTATCTTTTCAGCTTTCTAAAGTGTACTGGCTTCCTGTGTATTAAGTCAGTGGAAGCCATCCTAGCCACAATGAATAGGTGTATGGATATAATGTAAAGCAGGATTCTCAGATGTTTTTCAAACATATACCAATAAAAACAATATGCTTAAAATAAAACAGATAAAAGGTTTCCTGATGAGTTTGACATTTTGCTTTTTATAAAATGTGCCTGAAGACTATAAAGTGCTCTTAATCATAATTTTAGTGTAGCTTCTTAAAAACCACATGCAGCCATCTCAAACTTTTCAATAACGCATTACTGTCAGGCTTAATGTTTTGTTACTGAGCAGTGATGTCTGATTCATAAGTACAAATTCATGTCTACTTGATGATGCAAAGATTTAAGCAAGGCTTCCTCAGGATACCAAGTTCACCACAAAATAATAAAAGAAATCTCAGACATCCTTTATGAGTACAGAATCTGCCTGGTAAACTCATAAAAAGAATATTACTGTAGAAAAGGAAGGATTTTATAGTGTTCAGCCAAATTGCGTAATTTCAATTTAGATGAATATTTGCATAGCAGTGTTCTACCCTAAATAAAACACATAAAGTCTGAACACTTTCTACCACTTATCCACAAAATTTCTTTCTCTTTTAATCCTATCCTATAGTGAATAGAATGTCCCCTTTATGACATTCTCAGAGCTTGCTTTGAAAGACTTTAGAAAGAGTCAAACATCTCCAGATCAAAAGACCTGACAAGATAAAGGTGTTTGTAGGGTAGCAGTGGTGTACATCTTGAAGCTTTTTTGATGAGTTGCAGTAACTAATGGAAGAGCAAGATGTTTTTCTATAGATGTTCAAGTCTTCAGTTTTCCAGAAGAAAAATTCAGTAGGTGCAATAATGTGTTCTCTGAGCCAACAAGTATTCAAAACCTACAGTTTCAGAAGTTACTACCAAAAGGTGGCTTGCCATTTATACAAGAATGACAGCAGGGGGACTGTGCAGTGTCTTGGGCCCTGCAAGCTACTTAAGAGGAATTCCCTCCACAGTTCTGACACCTTGATAATCAGTATGGGACCATCAAAGTTAAAATCAATGGTTTGTACAGCTGCATGTGGACAGCTAGGTTTTTAAAATTAAAAACTATAATATATTCATGCCCTTTCTGGGCTGAACTCAGCATGTAGAACACAGAATCTGTGCACTGGCCTGTATGGCACATCAACATGGGTTATGTACGCAATATGAAGTCTAGTTACAAATACATGTGTCAGCTTCTGTCTTGATTCAGACCTTCTTATTCTTCACAATTATTTTGAACTTAGACATGGTGCAAAATAAAGTTTTTGGAGAACCCAGAAAACCAAATTTGTTAAAATTTGGAGCTGTAATTCACATTCTGACATGACTACTGTTAACCAGAATAGTTTTTAGCAATTGCCTTGTCCATTGATCTTGCTTTCCAAAACACAAATACTTAAAAATGCAAACATTTCAAACATTCCCATATTGTTTCAATTAATTGAAATTTTCCATCTAGACTATATTTAAATCAATTAAGGTGTAGTTAAAGTTTCATTGTTGGCAATAGCTTCTAATTGTTCCGTAATAGATTACGGATACACTGAAATAAGTAAATGGAGTCCAACTCAATTATGCTTCTTCTGGTAGACTTTTTTCTGTTACTGTATCCAAATTTGTTTGTGAAACACGGGATATTTCAGGACTGGGGAGCAAAAAAAGAATACTCATGTCAAGGTTTCTCTTGTGTAGAGTGACTGGTATGAATGCCATTGCTCTGTGACGGCTGTGTAAGGGGTCAGCAGCCCTTAAGAGGGTGCCCATGCTCCTCCTGTTTTGATTTCACTATTCACTCAGCATTGCAAAAGGTGTATGGAAATCTTTTTAACTCAGAGACTTCTGGTAAAATCTTGTGGTCTGCCTTCATTTAGCTTGTGGTACCTTTTAAACACTTCTCCAGATGAATGAAGACAGCACAAATAAAAAATCGATGTTGTGTTAGGGCTATTTTTGCATTGCAAGGGCAGTGCATGCATCTGTGAGATTATTCAACTGGCAGTTGTATCTGGACTGTGTTGCATAGTTCTGTGAGTCTAGTATGTCTATCCTTAAAAAAAACTATGGATTTAAAACATATAGGATATCTCACTATGGATTTAAAACAGATAGCATACCACAGATCATTAGACATACCATACTGTGGCATTCTCTGAGGGCTTTTGCTTAGTCTTTCAGGTTAAAAAGAGGTCTGTATGTTAAAAATTCAATAAGGCATCCGACTACTTTGAAAAATGAAAGGAGATTAAAATCCAAGCAACCAATCAAATTCATAAAGATCACTCCAATTATATTCAAACAACTCATTAAAAAAAAGTTCAAGAAATTGTTAATGTAACTGTTCTTATAAATGTTGAGATTTTCCAAATATGTGGGAAATCTAAAACGGTAGTTGAAAGTCTTGAATAAACAATATGCAAAGCTTTCCTTGGTGTACGTTTCAGTTCTTACAATGAAGCCTAGATGGTGTCTTAAAGGTATAGCGTCTACCTTAATACTTACAGATTGACGGCTTTCAAAATCCCTAAATTTAAAAAAAATTCTTGTTTGGAATCCACCTACCAAGTAAATGCCAGTTAAGACAGTGAAAACATCAAGAATGGTTAAGAGATTTATAGACTCACATCTGGGGCTGAAATAAGCTGGTATAAGGTATGAATTTATGTAAGCTACACATTTGAGGTTTTGGTCCTTTATTATCAAAGTCAAAAGAAGTAAAGCAATGCAGAAGAACTGATGTGATAAATCACCAAAAAAAGGGCTAAATTTCTTGCCTGCAGAGCAAATCACCCTCTCTATCCTTAAGTCATTGACTGCACCTTTCTGATGCAAGGTGATCTTTCTTGCCTATTGCAGAAGTTTGAAAAAAAGACAGATTGCTCTAGCTGATTCTGCACCAATTCTGTCCTGAAATCTAAGGCATTGTGTCCTACCTGCAACAAAAGACAAAATGCCACTTCCTTGCTGTGTAAAGTGGTGTGTGTTTATCTGCACCCTTATATGATCTCTCTGTTTCAAAACAGCCACTAGATAATGGTTCCAGAAGATACAATACAAAAAAAAATCTTAATGCCTAGTGTAGTTTCAAGATGTTTTGCTGACTTCATAGTGCATGGGCTTGTCCAGATAATGCCTTCACAATCCTAAGAAGGGAACAAAAATGCTTGCAGGAGGGTCATGTGCAAGAGGAAGCAGAGGGAGCTGGATGGGACAGTGCCAAAAGTTCAGATAATTTGCAGTACTGTAACAGCACTGGGTTTTGAGGCCAGGGGGAAAAAAGAAAAGAAAAAAAGAAAAAAAAAAACACCCTGCTTTTGCTTCATCAGAAGATAGGCATCAAATGAAATTATTGAAATTATGCAGCTGATGTTTTTTGCCATATCCAACACCTTGGGAATTTCTAGGGAAAACACTCTAAAACCTAGATAAAACCTAACACAAATCCTGAGGGAGGCGGAGAGTCAGGGAGGTGCAACCATTCAGAAATTACTTCTTTTCACCTTTAGAGGTATTCTGTGGAATTTGGACAGACTGTAGTCTGTATTCAATAGGGCTGCCGAGGTATAAGTATAATAAAAAAAAATGATTCTTCTGTCAGTTACTCCTTTTGAGCTTTCTTCCCAAGACAGTGCTCTGTGCACAAGGTTGTTTCTCTAATAATTACCCCTGAGAACCCAGTGGAATAAGTGGTAATTGTCTAAACACAGAAATAGATCCTTGTGCCGTCGGTTCCAAAACTGACAGGAAGCCTTATTCCAAATGTCTAAGGATTTTTTAGTTATCATATTCTTCTAGCACTGCAAGATTGAAGATACACACAGGGTTACACAGACTTTCTTGCTCTGCAGCTTATAAGAACCACCTGTCTCATAACTGGTGAAATAAACAGTTGCTGTACCCTTGGGTTCCTTTCCTCAGCTGCAGAGTAGGGACAGCAGATGTTCTGCAAAATGAAGTCCTTTGTGATTATGGTACTGCTCAAAGGGCCATAATACCTACCCACCCCCAAGGGAATGAGTCAGTCGAGCAAGCTGGAATACTATTCCTATTTCCTATCAGCACAAATAGAAATCATAACACTGTTAGTAAACCATGCCACCAAATGGAGGAAAAAAACCAGATGCAAAACTGGCAGAAGAAACTGATATCTGTGACATGACGATCTGAGAGATCATATATAGAGCACCAAGGTAAAAAACTGTTCCCGTGGACAAAGGCCCACCTTCACCACCTGGTATTTTTGCCAAGCTAGAGGGTGTCAAGAAGAATGAACATGTTGAAAAACCTGGAAGGCAGACTGAAATCTTGGAAACAGAAAGTACTATTCGTACTATCCAAGAAGATCTACTCAGTATCAGTTCACAGCATTCTACTCCTTCACAATTATGTACTAATTTTCACTCTTAAGTACAGAAAAATAATTCGTCTCATCAGAGTTACTGGCTGAATTAAAGGTTCTAAATTTCTTTTTTGTGCCTTGGACCAAGGCACCAAATATAAACCCTCTGTCTACGGTTCAGTCTCTAAATATAGCCAAGAATTAAGGTATTCCTGTTTCTGCATCCTAAATAATCTAATGGACTCAATTACTGTTTTGCGTAGATGACATCTGGTATTTGCAAATAAAACATGAAACATGAAATCCAACCAAAATAAGCATGGAACTAAAGCTTCCACCCATCCTATTTCATCCTCAGTAAATGTATTATAGCTTTGCATCACAGGGTGGATTTTTCATATTTTTTACAGGCTTCAGCTTAAAAGCTCTCTGAGAGAATGTAACACAAGCAGAACAGGGCTGATAAGTTTGACTTCAACCAGCGGTTAAGCCAGTGGAGTGAACAATGCTCATGAATTTACTGAGAACACTGTCCCATTGCTTGGATTTTCAGCCCCATGCTTTTATTGATCAGCGCACCAGTCACGCCAAGCGAAATCACTGTTTGCGCTGTGAGATACAGCGAGGTTTAGAAGGAACACCAATGTCAGCTGTGGAAAGAACAGAATCTGAGACGGATTAAATACAACTTTTTTCCACTGTGCCAGTAAGATCTTTCTCTACAGTGCTTGGAAGTGAAGTCTCAGTACACAGTATCCATGTTTACAATTAGTTTTGAAATATACCCTGTTGTAGCACTTTTTTGGCATTGCAATTAATACTTTATCAGACATATTATACAACGGCCAGAATGCAAACTGTCCTTGAATGTACATACAGGATTTTGTGGAGTTGTTCACTCTTCCTTCCTTTCTTAAGAAAAAAAAATCTTTTACCATGAGGGTGGTGAGCACTGGAGCAGGTTGCCCAGAAAAGTTGTGGATGCCCCATCCCTGGTGGTGTTCAAAGCCAGGTTGGATGGGCATTGAGCAACGTCATCTAGTGAAAGGTGTCCCTGCCCATGTCAGGGGGATTGGAACTAGATGATCTTTAAAATCCCTTCTAACCCAGAGCATTCTATGATTCTGTGACTCTAGGATTCTGTTATTTATGCATTTATTCAAATACAACCTAAATATATAAATGTATATACATGCAATCAAGGACTGCCTGCTTCCTATTGTAAATATTTCACCGTCAGAAAAGGATGGGTTCTGTGCCTCCCCATACTCCAGAGCACTCAGGACATTGCAAAACAAGCAGTCCAGCTTTAGATACTGCTGGCCTGCGGGCTCTCAGCATCCTTGGAGAAAGCCATTTGTCCTGAAATGTTTTACAATTAAAAGCCATGTTTCCCCACAACTCCTGCCAGAGTTGCAAACCTCTAAAACAGTTGACTATGACAGTGCATATCAAAAGATGAACTCTGGAGAATTTTCAGTGGTTGCTGGGCAGGATTGAGGATGTGAACCATTTGTGTGAAAACCCACTTCTGATTCTGCCCCCTTCTGCCATGTGCTGTGCATTGGGAATTGCAGTTGCAGATTTTACCTTTCTGCAGCTGCACAACTGTCATCCGTTTCACCATCATATGCTGACAATGTGAGCAGGAATGAAGAAAGTGATCCCCATACTCTCCTTGCCTACCTGGTCTTCTGTTTCTTCTCTTGCTCTGGTCCAAGAGCTCACATCTTCCCAAGGTGAGCAGGACAGGGACTTGAAGCAAGTTAAAACTTTTTTTTTCTTTCTCCTCTTGATTAAATTTAAATCATGCCTACTCTTTTGTCCAATTCACCAAGTACCTTCACAAATGCTACTGCCAACACAGAGAACGGGACAGCTCAGATGAGGAAATCAGTGACTGCAGGAGAAAAGGGAGAGAGGTATTTCTTTCAGCGGCAGCAGCATCATCTTGTGGTGTCTTAAAGTTATTGTGAAACTGCAGCAAAGTCACTGTCATCTTCTTGTCTGAATGGGTAACCTTTATCCTGGCCCCTTTATTTATAGTGCAACAAAACCTAGACATACCACATTTTTTATTCCTGGCTAAAACTGTGTAAAAAATGCTTGAGTTCAGGTACACGGATGGAGTGAATGGGATTACAGCCCAACAAAAACCTAAATATGGTTGATTTGGCTGGCTTCTGAAGCTAATACTTATATTTTTTTTTGTTATACAATGTTTTTAGAATCTCTGTCTTATTTAAAAGAAACAAATGCTCGTTGTGAAAATACCTGGCTTTAATTCCTTTAACCATAGTCATTGTACTTGCTGAAGTAAATACCATTCACAGCATGACACAGCTATCTATGAAATAATTTAACTGCATCATGCACAGTCAGCAGAAGTTCAGCACTGTAATTTGGAGAAAGTGACTTCATTTTCCTTCCTTCCTATCTGTTGTAAAAATATGGACAGTTTTCCAGTTATGTCACAGTATCCCTTGTTGACAACACAAGTTTGCATTTGATTAAAAAAAAAAAAAAAGTGGATTTTTTTGTTTGTCATTTTAATCTGCAAGAGCAGCTATAAACCATAAGAAATAATATCAATAGCATAAGCAGGTGCACCCGCTATGGGCAGTTAAATGGTTCTTCATCGTTGTTTGATTTGACCAAACATTCCAGAAATTACTTGATTCTACTCAGTGACAGTGTACATGGAAAAGGTAGTCATTTCAGCACTAAGCTGAAATAACCACCAACCTTCAGATTTGGAGCATGAATTCTCGTTCTGAAGCTTAGTATCCTTGCTACATGTTGCTGTGTGTAAGCTGTGTAGAAGGACACTATTAAAGAATAAAATCTTCAGGAGTTTTAGCAACCATATAAATGCAATGTCGCACAGCTTCTGCTTGAATGCATGTAGATGGAGTGGAACATCTCTTGTTCATCTGTGCATGGTGTACCCAGGTGGCAAATCAACCAGAGTTTGCCTTTCCCCAGCAGTCCTGGCTGTAGCAGGATGCCCTGCTGGTGTGGAGCACAGCACAAGCTGCTCACACCAGACCATCTTCTACCCTGTTTTAAACCAGGCTCTTCCCTACAGTAGTCTGTTAGTACTTTTTCAAAGGCAAAAGTACTACATTTATTCTAATTTATATGTGTTTGTACTAGCCATTACTCTGGGAAATTTACAGTTGTTGTACAAAGATTTGAACCATTAGAAGGATCCGGACATCTAAACCTGCCTAAATAACATAAATTAGCAATAAATGTTTAACTTCTTTCAAAAATGAGATAATACATGGTATACTACTTCCAGCTGCACATTTCAAGCCACTGGAAAGAAAAATATCTTGGCCTAATAAAATCTAGGGAGAACTGGCAATGAGCAAGAGAAAAATCTGTGACCAGAAAATAGTGTCAAAGTTGGAAAAGTATTTTAAAAATACATAGCTACTATTCATTTTATTTACAAAGAAGTAGAAAGCCTCTCAGTTATGACATTTATAGCAATCTTGGCTATTAAGAGACAGATATTAGTGCCTATATAACTATCACTTACACCAATTTCATTTGCCCAGCATAGACTAAGGAAGTCAAAAAGTGAAAATGATCAGTTTCCAGCTCGTGTTTAAAGTGAATAATCATCCCACTATGTTTTTAGTACAATGGAAAGACCTGTGATAGTCTTATGGTAAGGAACAACTCAGTCTCTCTGAAGTGCTACACAAGCTGTGTAGCTTGCTGTTCAAAACAGTGATAATAAACAGTGCTTTGAGCCCAGCCAAAATTATAAGAATAGGTGTGATTCAACAGCACAGCAGTGTAAGCGTGTCACTAAAATGTGGCCTTCTGGAAACTGCTTTTAACACAATAGAACTATTACTTGGCCGGCTCAGTTGATGGTCATGAGGTTTTGTTGCCATGAGCTGTAAGAATCAGTTGAATCAGAGATTGCTGTAGAAATGTGAATGTACTTTATGATGGTCTGTAGTAATTCTATACATCTTTTATGTCTGTGTTCTTATAGCCACTTGGGCACTGCAGTAGCTGAAATGAGAAAGAGGCAGCAGTCACAAAATGAAGGAACATCAGCTGTGTCTCAAGCCCCTGGAAACCAAAGGCCCAACAACACATGTTGCTTTTGTTGGTGCTGTTGCTGCAGCTGTTCATGGTATGTCCTGTAGTATATTTGGTTTCATATCCACCACAGGTAAACAATGAGAATGGAAAATGTCACGCACTGGGGACATGCAAATTTCTGGGAGAGGATGCACAATTGAACTTTTCACTTGAAATTTTATTTAAAAATTCCCAGGTTTGGTTGGACATCATATGAGGGGGAAGAGGAGAGAATAGTAAGTTCAAGCTATATTTACCCTACTTAAACCATAACTAAAGGACGAAATTTCAGTTGTAAAACTCCTATGTGTGAATGAGAGACTTGATACTGAACATTTTATAGTTTGCATTACAAATATTTTTTTTCCTGCTTGATATTGCAGTTCTCTGCATTCATGAGGATTAAAGGGAGATGGTCGTAAATGTGAATATGTGGTGTCCTGTTATACTACTTAGTTGTTGAATAATATATATTTGGTAAATCTGTAAACACAAGCCTTAAATTCCACTTTAAGGTGTGCCATGGGTTTAGTGGAAAAAAAGGCTCAGAAATTGTGGCTGCTTGTCCCTTCCTAAACAAAGAGTTCACTTGGAAAGTCAAAAATTAAAAGGTAATTTCAGAGATAGCTTTAAATTCTCAGTATCTTGAGAAGCATCAGGTCTTTTTTTCCTATTTTTATGAACACAGTATTGAAATATAAGCAACTGACATGCCTGTGCATCCTATTACCTGCACAGTTCAGTTTTTTTGGAGTGCCTGTTCCTCTGTGTATCTGTTCTT
Organism: Anabacerthia variegaticeps; assembly: GCA_035583185.1. Lineage (NCBI taxonomy): Eukaryota > Metazoa > Chordata > Aves > Passeriformes > Furnariidae > Anabacerthia > Anabacerthia variegaticeps. The sequence continues at coordinate 55,463,463 of JAWWEW010000112.1, forward strand.
TTCACTTGAATCAGCCGTCTGGCCCCAGTCTAAAATCTGAGGCTATTTGCCCCAATATATTTAAAAATGCATACCAACATATATGCACAAGGTACCAAATGGGACAGCTTTTTTCCAAGATGCCACATCCTGAAAGCAGCAGCAGGGTGTTCCTGCCTTGGCTGTTACTTCCAGTTTCACCCAGAGGCAGAGGATATTTGAAGCAAGGATGAGCAAGAGCTCATGCTTTTACCAAGTTACTTTGTAATACGTTCAATCTGTATTGCAAAAGAGGAGGAATTGTATTAAATAGGAAGGGGAGGATGTTTTGCCACTTTTCTCTCTGCTCTGGGACAAGGGCACGATGTAAGGTTAACTACATTTCTACAGGCCAGCAGTTCATTTAGCTCAGTATCCTATTTCAGGAAGTGAGCCTTTATTGGATGCCACAAGGAAAAGATTAAACAAGTGCACCTCCTCAACCTGCCCACAGCAGAACTCCTCACAACTTCTGGCAATCTGCAACTTTCTGGGACAGAATTGATTTCTGTGTGGTTTATAGCCATTGATGGAATTTTCTTTCATTAATTGTCAAACCATCTTCAGAAGCGACTTCCTGAAGTAATTTAAACTTTGGCATCCGCAGTTTCCTGTAGGAATAAATTCTACAACAGGCCTGCGCACTCCGTGAAATATTACTCGCTTTTATTTGTTTAACCTACTAGATACTAATTTTATTTGATGTCTCTTTGTTCTTATGATTGTGAAGAACAGTGACTAATTGTTCCCAGGACAGTCAAGATTTTATAGAGCTCTTTCATGTCTCCCTTCAGCTGCTCTATTTTAATGTCTATGATACAGAAACTGACCTAGACCATGGTTTATTCTTATCTGTCCTATCTACCCACCTACCTTGTGTCTCTCTATGTACCTTTCCTATTCCACTATTTCCTGTCTGAGATGTGTGAATAGATCTGTTGCAGTAGTCAAGACATGGGTGCACCATATTTTATGTTTGCTCTTGACTTTTATTACTAATTCCTAGCCCTCTGCTTGCTTTTTAACAACCCCAGAGATAATATTTTCATAGAACTATCCACCCGGACTGCAAGATCTCTTTCCTGAATGGAAATAAAGCCCATTATATTGTGCATGTACAGCTAGAGTTGGCTTTTGCCTTACATATTAGAATATAAATAGCCATAAAAGTATGTCTAATTTCTAAAACTTAAAGACAACTGTTTTTATTTTTTAAGCATGCTGTAGCTCAAGAAATCTTATTTGACAACTATACACTATTTTGAAGCTTTATGAGCTTTGTGACTTTTGGAGTGCCTCCACTCCTTAGAATGGAGAACTGCTTATGCATAATAAATCTAAATTAGAGCAATTACCGATTTAAAACATAGGATGTATCTTCATCTGCTTTAGTATGTGTTTTTGTGGTCTTCCAGGGTTTTTCAGGGCTTGAGGTTGTTGGGGGTTTTTTTGGAGGTTTTTTTGGAGTTTTTTTTTGGTTTTTTGTAAAGTAGATTAAACTGAGCATGGAAAAATACTGTCAATTTAAGGTAGTTTTTGGGATTAAGTCAAATAACAGGTCAAAGTGGATAGCTACATCACTTTACCAAAATCAGAAAGCTAGAATACATGATGCGGGAAGTCTTTTCCAGCTCTATCGTCTATGATCTGGTAGTGAAAATTCCATTAGAGAATAAATGGTACAGAACTTTGAAAAAGCAGTATGAAACGTTTCATCATCTCAGTGAAAATGAAGTAACTGGTTGTGGTGCCAAATTCATTTTGTATATTTGAACTGTCCAGGTAGAGTACAGATTACTGTTGCCTTAGTTGCGTACACTAAAATAGTAGGAAATCCTAATCAACAACTCTAACAGGTTCTCTGGACCTAATATAATTATATGCTTTACCTAGTTCCACAGGTCTTTGTAACTGAAAAACATGAATTTATCAAGAGATACCTGTCTGGAACTGTTGCTGGGTTCACTAATCGTGAAGCAAATGCTATAACTGTCAATATCAGGATTAGAAGAATTTTATTCTGGTTTTCCACCTGTGTGTGATTGAGGATAGCTCTTACATCACTAGCCTCTTATCGTCTCATCTACCTCACCATTCTTAGAAAAGGGAGAGTATGTGTAGGTTTTAGGAAGAAATTTTCACTTTTTCTTGTTTGAAGAATTAGTTCAATAGTTCATATATCCAAACAAATCACTAGAATTCTCAAAATATCTTTTGTGAATCATGTGTTGTTTGTTTTTTTCTGTCCTACCCCATGTTTAAATCAGAATAGGCATCAAGTCTTCTGTTTGCACAACAGCATAGGCAAATATTCACACCTTTGTTTGGGGAAATAGTATCTTGCCTAATAAAGACTTGTTAACAGCAAAAAGTTAGACTGAAAAATTATTCAGTATGCCTTATCACAAATATTTTTCATTTTACTCTAATAATTCATTCTTAAAAACTGTTTGGAGCACTTCTCTACTCTTGTGGGATTACCCTGGTAGGTATCTAAGCCTCACACAGATGCTTACTCACTCACTCCTCACCAGCAGGATGGGGAAGAGAATCAGAAGGGTGACAGTGACAAAACTTTCGTGGAGATAAAGAGCTTAATTAATAAAGCAAATATGTGTGCACAAGTGAAGCAAAACTAGAAATTCATTTATTGCTTCCCACCAGCAGGCAGGTGTTCAGCCATCTCCAGGAAAGCAAGGATCCATCACATGTTACGGTGACTTGAGAAGACAGATGCCACAACTCTGCAACTCCATCCTTCCTTTTACCTCCCCAGCTTTTATTGCTGAGCACAATATATGGTATGGAATATCCCTTTGGTCAGCTGTGCTCAGCTGTCCTAGCTTGGTCTCCTCCCAGCAACTTCTGTACCCCCTGCCCACTCACTGGCAAGACAGTGTGACAAACTGAGAAATCCTTGATGCTGTACAAGTGCTGCTTAGCAGCAGCTAAAGCATTCATGCATTATCAACACTGTTTTGGTCACAAAGCCAAAACATAGTACCACATGGATTGCTGTGGAGGAAATTAACTCCCTCCCAGCCAGACCTGGTACATCTGCTGGCACTGATAATTATCAGGGCACTAGATTGCTCAGTTTACAAGGAAAAAGCAAGAGTAATTATGAAGGTTTGCTCAGACTGGAAAAGATGGAGATAAACAGGGTTATTAAGACAGACATTTTATCTTACTAGGTATGCTCAAGATATTGCCCAACTAGCTTAAGTTCTGAACTTGTTTCTGAGCATCAGTAGTGAAGGAATCAGTCCTTCTCAGTGGAGAAAATAAAGCACTTCAGAAGTTCCCAACAGGAAAACCTTGCCCACTTACAGCAGAAGCGGATCATGTATCCCTGTGGAGATCTTCTATAGGACGATCCTCTCTTCACTGTCCAGATACAGACTTCAGGAAGGCTGCCTCATTAAAGCAGCTAACAGATAAGTACTAGTCAGGTACCCAAGGTCCTGAACTGAATCTCATCCCGTGTCTTAAGCTTCTGCAAAACTCCATTCCAGTAGAGATCAGAAGAGAGTGCTTCCATACTAGGTGTAATTTCAATGACTTGGGTAGCCTGAGAGTTGCAAAATTTGCAGTGAGACTCCTAACATGACAATCTGTAATTTCCTCAATTACACTTTGTTTAGAGAGTTGCTCCAAAGAGTATTCACGGCTGTGACTTTATAGTTTTGAGCTCAGCTTGGTGAGGTATGAGGAGTAAGCATGCTATTTCACCTCCCCAACCTTATTTAGCAATCCATTACTCCAGCTTCCTGAGCAGACATGAAACCAGTCATTCTCTTGCAAACACTTATAAATCACAATCAAAAAAACTCTCCAGATGCTAGCACAGGGAGGTTGGCTTTTCTGCCAATTCTATTTTGCTTCCTTCTTTGTCTCCCACCCAGAGCAGGAGACATATCTTTTTATCCTTTCTTCTTTTCATAAGGTGTTCAGCGAATTTGAAGACTGTGGGACACTAATGCCCAATATTCTCTCTCCTTTTACTGTACACAGAAGGTTCAGAGGACATCCAACATCTACCCTGTGAGAGACTTTAGCAGTAAGGCAGTCTGGGGGATGTGAAAAGGCTCCCAGGGGCTATGTGAAGATGATCACTTAATTTCCCTTATAGCTTGATTCAAATAAGTGAGCCTTTACCTGAAAGGAAACCATTAAAACAACTGCTGAAGACTTGAGGAAGAGAGTTTCCCATACACAAGAGATGCCAGGGACATTAGGATATTTGCCACCTTGGCAGTAAACAAGAGTTACTCTTGGCAAGAAACCTCTTTCCTCCAGTTCTTATAACGTGTCTATGACTGCTGTGAGTTATGTCTGAAACTTCTTCCTGATGACCTCATTACACAAATATTTTTCTATGTTACAGGGAACATTTTCCTTGCATAGGTTTCACAATTTACTTGGGCCTACAAGAGAATGTTTCTGTCACTTGTGCCATGAATATGAGATGACAGAAACAGTTCTAAGAAAAGTTTTAATTTACATTAATATTTTTTCTTTACAAGGTTATTCTCCTTCTAACAAACAGAGTGTGCATGGGAAAGAAAACAAACAAACAAACAAATCACACACAAAAAAAACCCAAAACACAGCATTTTTTTTATTTGCACTTCCTACCTCTCTAGAATTTTGAGAGGAATCAATTTTTCCTGGCATATTCAAAGTTAGTTTGCTATCAAAAAATTATCTAAGCTTTGCATGAGTCTACATGAGGTAATCTCAGGGTTCCATAATCATGGCTGCTTTTTTTAATAAAACTATGATAGAAAGTTTGGAGGAGAGGGAAGAAAAGAAAGAATAGAAACAAAAAACAATTTAATACAGTAAATTATAGCCACATGTTCTGAAATATATAGAAAACAAAATATATATCCTTCTTCCTGTGACAGTCTGCAGCAGAACTTTTAGACTAGGAGCAGACTAGAGGTGGGCTGGTACAAAAAAGTCACACAGGCTGAAGAATTTTGTTAAGACCTTTCTTTAACAAGAAAAGAAAATCCTTTGAAACAAGTTTTGAAAATTATGTTTTGGCTTTTAATTTATTTTTAATTCTTCTTTTCCTCCCTGAACATGTAGGAAACAGATGCACTTGATTCTCTGTGTTATACCTTTTCAAAACATCACACATGAGAAAAAGCAAGTCTAGAAAAGTGCATCAGGAATTATTGTGCTCCAGTGCAGAACACAGAATTGCAGGCTACTGTACTCTATTTTGATGAAATAGAAGGTGATATTTTTGCAAATATTTAATGGGAAAAGATGTTCCATTCTGAGCCTTTTCATACTTTAAAAATTCATAGGACATCTTTACATTTTTATAATTGCTGTTCCAGAGGTCAAAAATGAGAGAATTCCCTCCTTTTCCTGGAGAATAATCTGTTCTGAGGGATAGTAGGCTTAGCTAGCATAGGAACTCATGCTTGGTGTGTCTATGGTACAGTATCATCTGCATCATCACAGTGTGATGGACAGCCTTGGTGCATTCTTAGGAAAGGAGCACCAGTTCTGATGGGTAGTACTTAAAGATGGATAAAATCCATTCTCTGACCAGTCACACAAACTACTTACTGTGATATTCCTGAAAATTGGTCTTAAATCACCTTTTCTTTAAGCCCACATATCCTCAGTGCTGAGGCCATGGGAGAAAACTGGCAGACATTCCTGTTGTCACTGGAATGCACCATGGGGTGAGTGTGGCCTCACTCCTCAGTCCTCAGAAATGGACCTCTCAAGGTTCCCTGAGCTACTTAAATTTAAAAAAAAATAAATTCTCAGCTTTTGGAAAAGTAAGCAGATGACACTAAAAATAAATAGCTTCTCAAATATTTTTTTCATACTTTTGTAAATTAATAGTACTTATTAAATAATACCAAAGTAAAGCATTTCAATTCCCTTTAAAGCAAAAGAAAAGGATGATCTCTAAAATTAAAAATAAAAAAAAAAAAACGGAGCAGAGAAGCATGTCTTCCTAATGGATATGATATTTGATAGGCTCATTCTTCTTTACAAGTAAGACAGGGCAAGTAATTTTGTTGGCAATTTATGGAAGTTTAGGTCCTCAGGGCAGGCTGGGGACAGGTGGCTCTGTGCATGCTTGTTTACACAGCTCTCCAAGGGCATCACAGCCTGACTTTCCAACCTCTGGGCTTGTGCTCTTCTGTGACACTGGGCCAGATTGTCAGTGTTAGCTTAATAATTCCTGAAAGTCCACTCTCTCCTTGAGCCAGAACACAAAAAACCCTCATAGGTGATTCAATATACAGCTTATCCCAGAGCTCCACACATGGCGAGTAAAGGCAGCTTTGACCACTTCCTGCACCTCCCTGTGAAGCAGATGGGAAACACTACCTTTCCAAAGAGGGGAGCACATTTCTACTACACAAATGATGCCACAAGGTGTAAAGGTATGTTAGATGAGCTCACAGGTATACTGACTGCTGCTAACTAATAACTTTTGCTGCATCTGCTTCTGAAGAGTAAGATGCAAATGCAAGAAGACGTTATGGGCAAACCAAAAGGACTTTAGAAATAAAATTTGCAGAAAACAAAATGTAATGTAGAAACAACTGAAGGAAGCTTAAAGTTGACCTGTTAAATCTCATGAGAGCCTGCCCTGGCCACTGTGGAGCCCTGTTCTAAGTTAATCAAATATATCTCACCTCCCCTCATCAAAAAGCAGACAAGAAATCCCTATATCCAAGCTCATGAACCACCTTTTTTCTTCCTCCTTTCTTCTTCTCAGCTCCATGTCACCTACCTCCAAATTCCCTGTGGAAGTACAAGCTCTTACACAGCCTTAAAACAGGGGCAGGAACTATCAGCCACCAGGTCCCACAGCTGCAAAGGGTTTCCACAGGTCATTTGCCATGTAGAAGTGGCTTTGGTGCAGGCTATTGCTTTGTGGTACATGCAGAATAAATAAAAATCATGTCATTCTCTAGTAGAAAGCTGTAAGCTACACACTGCATTTATTTTGGCAAGTGATGCAAAGGGGCAGTCACCAAGGCACTGCTGGTCTGCCATGAACTCATGGTGAAAGCACAGAGATACACAAGATACTGCACAGATGTTCAGCATATATAAATAATTTTAAATTAATTTCCAACCAAGAGCCCTGGTTTGAAAAAAAACTCTAACACTGTAAACTGAGTCTAACTCCATGTAAACTGATAAATGTTTCAATTTTTGAAGGTATGAGATAAGCTTGTTCCTCCCCATAATAAAATAATAAAAATAGATGGCGAATGCAGAGTGGAGCAATAGCTTCTTATGCAGCTGGTCTGTTAACTTTGATCCCAAGCCAGTGGTAGAATCCTCATTAACATCAAAACCAGGCCTGGGCTTTCTGGACTAAGCTTTCCAAGTATCAGGATTTTATTGTTAATAATTTAAACTTTGAAAGTTCATTTCATTTTGAGGAAGAGATGGAGGCTCATGTGTTTACTGACATTTTTACCCATCTATGATAACACAAGAAGGTTAGAGACTGAGTAGATTGTGAACATGATAGATTATCAAACTTTAAATTAGTGTTTCTAAAGATTAACAAATAAAATGTATATGTGTAATACTACTAAGATCTGAAATCCTCATCAGTCTAACTGCAGAAAACAGTCCTATTTCAACAAACAATTCTGTAAAGAAAATTACAGGGGAAAAAATCAGAACTGCAATCCTCCTAAACTGAAGAATAAATACATGCTCAGAGAGGATTTGGGATTACCCAAGGCTCGTTCTAATTCAGTAGTGCAAAAGATACTAACAGTAGTTCCTTAGAAGGAGATAGCAGTCTAAATCTAGTTAACTTTAGAAAATGATCTTCATTCTGTCCTGGCACAGCACACAAGAGTGTATTCAGGGACAGCTGCTCTTGAGGAGACTAGAGGGAGAGAAAGCAGCAGCGGAATCATTTCCACTGGGGAAAAGCAGCTTGATGCCTCCTCTGAGGCTATTTAAGAGATGGATTGCTTCAGAGCATCAGCATCTTGGCTCCTCCTCACCCCTCATACCCATTTCCCACCTGCCTGTGCCAAAATGCGATTCAGCTTGGTGTCTGTGGAACAGTGGCTGAAGGAAGATGCATAATGTCATGACAGATTTTCTGTCACCAGAGCACAGCTTGAGTTTTGCTGCGGAAAAAAAGAAAAAAAAAACCACAAAACCCAGGAGTGCTGAGAAGGCCTTAGTCCAGCTTATGCTGTGATTTTCAGATATTAGGAGTTTAGAGCCCTTGAAATATCCCCTGACACGGTTTGGGCCGTTTTTTGGTTTCTTTATTGCAAATTTGCAATTAGATATTTACACAAAGATGCATTAAGTCAGGAATCCATGGAAAACCACAGAATCAGAGAAGTATGCAAAAGGCCAAAATGGGTCTGAGATCAAAATATAAGCTGAAGTAAGGCATGTTGATAGATGCTGACATTTTAAAGGCACCAAGATGGCTTTGCAAACCCACCAAACTTTATTCATTGTGGAATGATAAAAACTTAAATGTTTAATATGCAAAAACAAACAAACAAACAAAAAAATCCAAATTGAACACGCTGGCTATGTCAGTTCCAGTAAACTAAGCAGTGCCAGGATCTAACATGGGTTGCAGTCAGCCTGTACAGTTAAATTGTTAGCAAGATGGCAGAGATTTGGCCAGTACCAAAGTGCACAGTCTCAGGCAGTGGCCTATTGCAGGTGCAGAAACCCTGAGTTTTGGGAATGGGCTTTAATGGGCTGGCTACGTGGTGCCAGTCAGCGTCTGGACCAGAAACTCTCCCAGGCCAATAATAAATGCAGTCTGTAGTCCCAAATCAGAGGACAGAAAAATTAGGTTGCTAAACTCTGTTAGCAGTAGAATTTCCATCTTACATAGGTTTATTTTTTAACCATGTATAATTCAAAACCATTTTAAAATGTCAGTTAAAACAGGAATAAATGTCTAGCACTTTTAAGAGAAAAAAATGAGAGTGTTTCATGGAACTGAGTCTGCACCACTAGTAGATAACACTTTATAAGATGGAGACCCTCTCACTAGAGAAGTGGGTCAGATATTCATTATATGAGGCAGAAAGGCAAAGGAGATGTGAGTCTTGTCTAGTCACCCTTAATTATTCCATAGCACATATACTTGTGTTCCAGGGAGGAAGAGGGGTCCAAAAGGGATGTGGAAGCTGAAACTGAGATACTGCAGAAACTTAACCCAAACAGTAGTTTTATTAGTATCAAAAGTGTCCAAGTAAACAGGAAAAGAACACAAGAGAGAGAGAAAAGATAAAATAAGCCTCCAGGTGCCAACAACCAAATTGCCCAGGTGTCCCCCATGGAGTTGTCTCACCAACCCCCGGAATGCCCAGACTTCCCCAAGCAGTGGCTGTATCCTCAAGGCTCAGCTGGCTCACAGGTGACAGCGGGAGTCCCCACCAAGGCAACGTTGGCCTGTCACGTGAAGCAGCAAGCCCCAAAACTTGAGCCATCTACCTTTTATCAAACTGGCCAAATGACATTTACCTGAGCGGCGTGGCCAGCTCTGCCCAAGCAAAAGTATTTGGCACCTCCCCCTGTTATATGACTGATACTTCTCTGCACTTGCATGGGTCTGTCTGCACCTGTGCAGTCCATTTCAGAGAGTCTTCCTTAATTGAGTCTGCGGGGTTTACTTCATCCTCCTCCTCCTCTCTTTCTCCTTCAAGTGCCCTTGAAGGGCCATCAGCCAATCATGAGAGACCAATTAATTTTAGTTTACAAAGAATTCTCTCTCTCAAGGCTAGAGACCGTCTTTATCAGCCTGTTTTCTCATAACTTGGCAGGAGAAAACCCAACTTCTTACAGGTGGCTGGGCCAAACACAGGCCAAAAATACCCACATGGAATTCCACCCGAATACAATTTGTCTAGATGGCAACCAGTTCTTTTGAAGTACCTGACTGAGGGCCCGATACTGGTAAATGCTGAGCTCCCATTATGAAGGAATGGATATCTTCAGTTTTTGTTGACATCCATGTTGAAAGTGCTTCCCAGCTTAGGGCCTTGTCTGACAGAAGATCTGGAAATGAGTATCAACAAAGCAGATGTCTGTAATATACACAGACTGGCAGAGAGGTTCTCAAACTTGTTTCTTATCTGGACGGATGTTAAGTGGAATATCTCCCATCTTACTTGACTGTCACGTGGAAGAGGATGAACTAGTTCGCTCGAGGCTAATTTCACAAAATACAGTATTCATAAACATCATGTTAGGAATTATCATTTACAAATTCCTAAAGCTCTGTTTAACTGGAGTACTTTACAGCATCTTATGAAAAAGGAAAAATGTGAATTTAGTATGAATGTCTTCAGGCGTCTTCCCATTTGGAAACTTACATCTAATTCTATTGAATCAAAGGAGTGACTCTGTGCAGGCTCAGTTCTTTACTGTTGTTGCTATTTTAATATCTGAAAGCCAATAATAATAATTAAAGAAAAAGCCACTACAGAAACTGAGACTAGGCTCATTTATCAGAATTAACTGAGACCATTAGGCTTGCTTGCTAGTGATTTGGAGGGCTCTTATTCATCTAGCTACCGTTTCAAGGAATACAATTTCAATTTCTTTGAACACTACAGAACTGCCACTTTTCATCGTCTCAAATATATGAAGGAATTGCTTGCAAAACAGCTGTAGCCAGGAGTAAGGACACTGCAGATTGTATAGTAATTAACTGTATCCATCATACAAGATGGAATATGAATGGTAATATTATTCTGAAGGAAGGAATGAAGATGACAGCCAGACTAGTGATCTGTTGGGTGACCTGACAAGAGAAATACATCCTCGAGTTGAATATTGCCTAAAGCAGAAACCAGCTCTACATTAACAAAACAAAGCTAGAGTAACTCTATTAGAAATCATTGGCAAGAAAACTTTGGCAAGCCATGAATTTCTTATCTATAAAGAAATTACATTCCACTTCTTAGAACAAAAGTCTCAAAAATAGCCTAGAAAGAACTAAGCTTCCAAATGTTGTAATTGCTTCTGTTGTGGCTATCATTATGTAAAAGTAATATAATCTCTTTAAAGTAGAATCCAGCAGAAAGAGTATTTTCTTACAGATTTTCAGAAAAGCAAAATACACGTGAGAAAAGAAGAGCTTGTGAAAGCCAGATTCCTTTAAATCACTAGTTCTTTCCTCTCTTGCACAGTTACAACTTTTGCTCAATGCTTGTCTAAGTTTGAGGGAAATACTGTCCTTTATTGCAGAAGTTCAAGTATAATGCACACTGGTAGCTTCCATCTGCCTCTGAATGCCTGCTGAGCTGCAATATCTGTAGCTAGGTAGTTCAAATCAGTCACACATGAACAGAGGAAGAAAACAAGTCCAGCAAAGCCGTCCTTTAAAATGCCAGTATCCTTTCACATATCTTTTAGCATGTGTTGGCCTTAAGACCAGTTCTCTCCTTCACCCTTGAGTTATCTTGAAATGTAAATATAATTGCTTTTTTTTAAGTAGCCCTCCACACACACACGCCCTCCCTGCCCCTCCCCCCCGCCCCTGCAATATTCCGCAATTGCAGTCTCTTTTAAGTAGAATTGCAGTAAATGTGTTGTTTGTGGCACTAGTGGCCCCTGGAGCTCTGTGTCCAGTTTTGCGCTCTTCATTGCAAGAGTCCTGGATATACTGGACAGTCCGGCAAAGGGTCCTGAAAATGATTAGGGGACTGGAGCATGTCTCCTATGAGGTAGGGCTGAGAGAGCTGACACTGTTCCACCTGAAGAAGGCTCAGGAGGTCTTATCACACCTGAAGGGAGCAAAGAAGATGGAGCCAGACTCTTTTCAGTCATGCTCAGTCACAGAACCAGAGGCAAGGGGCACAAGCTGTAACAGAGGAGATTCCCTCTGAACATAAGGAAACATTATTTTTAACTGTGAAGATGTTGTGGCTTGGGAGTGGTATTCCTCAGTTTAGTACTTCCACTAAAAAGAAAACCACAAACCATTCCCCTTCCCCCTACAGTGGAAAATACCAAGCGCAGAGATTATGGGTTGAAATAAGAGCAATTTACTGGAAACAGCAATGAAACAAGAAAACAAACAGTAACAGCAACAATAGTAGTAACAACGGTGTACAAAAAAAAGAGAGGGTGATTTACATGCAAAATGCTCACCAAGCTGAGACAAAGAACAGTGGCAGATAGAATCTACCTACCACCTTTGCCCAGACTGGCAACCACACACTTTCTTCTCAGAAGCAAGAGTCCCTTACTTCTGCTCCCCCCGTCCCTTGGCAATGATGTGGGTGGTATAGAATAAAAACCTAGACATGTCCACTGGGCTCCTCACAGCTACCATGGAAAATTTAATTCTGTCCTGGCTGAAAACCAGGACAAGAGCTTACTGAGTACTGTCACAGGTTTCCCAGAGAGGCTGTGGACTCTTCATCCTTGGAGATATTCAAAAGCCATCTAGACACAACCTGAAGCAGCCGTCTCTAGGTGCTCTGCCTTGAGTGGGACGGGGCAGTGTGGACAAGATGACATCTAGATCTCTGTCCCTTCCAGCCTCAGCCATTCTGTGATTCTGTATTTCTCTAATTCTGTGTTCAACTTGGCAAAGACTGAACTCAATTTTTAAATGTTTTCAAAGCAGTTCTGTATGTATTTGCGGATATCTTAGGATAATGTCCCTTTTCACAAGGGCTTTCCAGCAGGTTAGTTTTTCCACTATGAATACACTTTTGAACATTTTCTAAAAGAAGAAAGAATCTGTATAAAAACTACATCAAAGATCATATTGAAAATAGCAATCTATGATGGAAGATGCATTGACATGTGGATTTCTAATTCTACAAGTCTTTGCTTTCATGAGTCCAAAAAGAAAATGGAGAGTTTTGACAAATTTGGCAACTTCTCTGCCAAATGTATGCTGAATTCAACTTTTATGGAAAATACAGCAGGAGAATATAATTCATGGCTTTAGAAAGAAACTGTTAATCTGACTGCCCCTTATGAAGAGAAAAGGTTACCAGATTTTAGATTCTATGTTCATTCATTAAATACACAGGAAAGGAAAGAGAGTGAAACACTGCAGATTTGCTAAAATCTTTTTAAGTATTTGCTTTACCGAGCATATCCCTGTATAACTTACTTTAGCATTCATTTTTCAGTAAGGATGATCTACCTTCATGGTGGCATGTGGGATGCAATTTAATAACCTTGTATAATGATCTTACATAAACTCCAAAATCTTGGCCAAGACTTCCCATTAACAAAGAGATGATTATACTCTTAAGCAGTATATCACTTTGGTTCAATTCTGCTTTTACTCAAGCTGATGACTAGCACAACATAAGACTATCAGGACAGAGCTAAACATCTTAACTGACTAGACCTTAATAGCCTGAGGTGCTCCAGATATCTTAAACCTTAATTTCCACCAATCTCCTTTTTCTATTATGGCTTATAGTTGAATCTGTAATGACTTTGACCAATTACTCTGAATCCAGCACAGTATTAAGAATGCACTACAATAGAAAAGCTGTAATAAATTAAACCCACTCTCCCCCACCTCAAAGTATGGCAGAAAGATACAATGTCAGATGAACAGAAACTTTTCTTATTTTTCATGGGGGAGTTCACAACTCTGAACAAAGATGAGCTGGCCTTATCATAAGCCTTTGAACAAAAGAACTCACACAGGGAAGAAAGGTAAGGCCCCATTCATCCATAATATTTTTAAGTGTATTTCTTTCTAAACTCTTAAATATCTCACAGGGCTAAAAGCTACTCCTTCAAACAGAAAAGTCTAAATGGCACTGCAAGAGCAGCCCTATGGAAAAAATACAGGAGAATTGGCAGTGATTTTTAGAGTCACCCCTGGATTGCTGCTCCAGCATCGGTGTCAGAAATATGGCACCGAACAGGCTAAGATACTCCTATGTAGGCACGGGAGGTTTTGACCATATCTCTTTATTCCTGTGTCCACATACTCCACAGCCATGCCATCAGTGCTGCTCTTCTAGAAATCTCAGGACTGTTTTAGGGAAGCAAGGATATATCAAATCCAAAAAACAAATTTAGTTTTTGCTGTGCTTTAGGATTTTGATGCTGTAAGGCATTGCTCTTCATCCTTCTCTTCACAGTTCTCTGTATAAATGTGATTCTCAGTGAAAGGTGAAGGTGCTGTTTGCAGGACTCTATCATGAAGTTAATAGTTGCCAGATTTTCTCATGAGCTGTTTTCTTAATAGAAAATCTCTTTTCTTGTAATCAGAAAGCCTACTGGAAAAAAACATCTCATATGACACAATGTATTTTTTCTAAAGATGTTCTTAAAGTTAAGCACAATTTTTCATCTGAATCTGTTATTTTATTATACTAACTAGAATTACTCACAAAAGACTAGTAACTAACAATTAATAAAACCAAAACAATTGATTATTTCATTTCAAAATGTAATTATAATTATTTTTAAACCCATAAAAACCAATTATGAAATTTCATTAAACTTTTCCACAAACGCTGTTTTATTAGAAATCCAATTGATAAGTAAGTCAGTTTTAACTGTTGAATCTGTGCAAAACACAAACTCAGTTCCAGTCACCTGCATTCTCCATAAGACCCCAGTGGAAGGGCCTGCAAAACAGTTTCTGCACCTATCCCAAGTAGTAGAAATCAGACCAGAAAATTCAGACCTTGAGCTCCTGCTTTGCCTACAGGATTTATAGTATGCAGAAATGTGTATATGGGAGCCAGAAGTCTGCCTGCATTTACTATTACTGGATCCTGAGCAGACACTTAGCTTTTCAGTTGAAAGCATGTTCACAGCACATACAAGTGTCCAATCAGTCTGTTACGGGCTATTTCTCAGCTGTATGCTCTTCAACAAAGAGACAGAAAAAGGGGAAAAAATATGAGCTATACCACACTTCAACATAGCAAACTGAATCAAGGGGGAAAATATCACCAAGAAAAACTGGAAAGAAAGAAGTTGTATCTTTTCCCAACATTTGAAGATGCAAAGCATCTGCTTTTATTTTATTTAATTTTATCTTACTTTCTGTGACCTGTGAGAAAAAAAATTAAGGCCAGTTATCATGGCAGCTTTTATAGTTACAAGTCAAAGGAGACCACAATGTAAGGCTGAACGAAGAGCTCCACATTCCTTCCCTCACCTGAAGCTCTGAAATTTTGGAGGGGCTTTAGCTGTAATACAAAATCTCCCGAATGGCAAACTTTCAAATGCTTGCATTATTTTTTTATTTTTTTTTAAAAAAGAGGTTTTTAGTTGCATTAGGTAAGACTTGCAGAATCAGATGCCAAGTTTATAAATTCTCCTTGTGAAGACATATTTTTGCACTCTAAAACAGCTGAGTCCAAGCTTGTTTGTTTTGTTCTTTTAAAAACAATTTGGATTGTACATGCCTCTTGCACCATCTTATCACCTAAGGCAAATGTAACTCTGGCACTCAGGAGACTTAGCACCACAGGTATCTGGACTTTTTGAAAGGAGTTTATAGTTTCAGTGGACACTGCCAAGTAGGCTGATTATAGCCTTATGGTAATTGTTGGCTTTCCCCCAATAGACTGCTTTCCTATGTCAGTCTGCTAAACACAATCTCCATCATTTAAAGTACAAGACAATTCATTTTTTACTCAAAGTAGAATGTAGCTATTTTTTCAGTAAAATTCTAACTCATTTTCAGTATAAAATTTTATACTCTACATTTCTTTACTGAATTCAGTGAAGATCTGTAAGTCATATCTTGTTAAAGAACTAGGATGGGCACTAATGACACAAAAAAAATCCTTCACATTTTTCTGACCTGTGTCTCTTCTTTGTAACAAAAATTGTCATGCTCTGCTAGCTGACTTAGGACCAGATTCTGATGAGTTTAAGTAATTCCAAAGGTTCTTGACCACCTTTTCCCTTCAAAGTCTCTCAAAGACTACCCCTGCAGACATATGGGAATACCAAGTTTGCAATTTTTACTGTTTCACATCTTTCTGTGGATGAACTGCACATCATTTATGTTCACCTTGCAGACAGCCAAGAGTCCACACATGATTCCACTCTAGAATTCATTTAATACTGCATGTTTGGCTGGTTTGCTCTGCATTTCTATGTTTTGAATATACTGGTATTATTACAACAGCTGTAGAGCTTTAATATGTTTTGTTAGTTTTACAAGGACATAAATTCTCTGAGGTCAGATAAAAGATGCATCCTCTTTCTCTCTAATACAGCCAGGGGCCTGAAGGATATAGTGCAAGTTTATCTGAGCCTATGAAAATATCTAGTATGAGGTATTGCTTCTTCATAAAAAATAATGATTCTAGGTTTTCCTACTTATTCTGGATATTATTCACTTATTGTAACAAAAAGTGAATTCTTTTCCTAACTTTGATGGAATCAGGCTTTTTACCCTCTGCTCAGATTACCAAAAAAACCCAAACCAAACCAAAAAAAAGTTATCCTTGGATAATATTGTTCATGTAACATTTTATTCTCATGGATACCTATTTTTGTGACATTAAAAGGAGATAGAAGGCAGCATTACTGACTAGACACTAAGTTATTCAAGATTAACATCGCTGTATTGTTCCGTATGAATAGATACAAATAATATTTTTCATTATTATTGCTTTGCACAGTCTAGGAAAATCGTCATTCTCCTCTGTTCATAAACAAACACAGCCCTGACTAATATTCACTGGCATCAAGCTTAAATATTTCATCTGTCAGAAAAAAAACAAGGTGCCAGAAAATAATTTGGAATCATCAAATAAGTAAGATTTCATAAAATAAATTCAAGAGTGCCTCTTGGATTATCAAGCAGCATATGGGATATGGGGATCGCATCTATCTCTGATGTGTACCAGAGCATGCTTCAGCATGTAGGAGTGAGCTTTTGCATAGACCTGCAAACAATTGATTTTTTAATGACTGGCTGTTGAACCACAGTATTGAAGACAGTCTGATCAGACTGAACCGCAATCAAAAATGAAAAAGATACTAGCATGCACTTTTTCTGCATCTGAATTCAAACCGGAAAAAAGAAGTTTCTGTTCACATAGCATATTTAACCAGTCACTTGGAATAAAAGTAAAGGAATAAGAGAGTGTGGAGATCAGCAAGAGCATAACCACTTTGAATGGAAGAGTGAAGGTATTTACCCAGTTGGTGAATGATTTAGGATTGTTGTCCATCTTTGTCTTGTAGTGTTCAAAAACATTTTCCTTTCACTTCAGGAAAATGCACTAATCATGTGTTCTTGTTTTTATGTGCAGTAATTTGTTTAAAAGCATTTCCTCCTCCAAACCATGAAAAAATATTTCCTATCTGAATCTATTTGGTAAATTCAACTTGTGTTTGTCAACACTTTTGGGGAAAGGTCATTTTACATCATCTACCAGTGGAATTTTAAAATCACAGTTACATCTTGGGGTTTTTTTGGGGGAGGAGATAGTTGTAGGGGGTTTTTTTAGAAAATAAAAATACTGTGTCTTTTGATCTGATGATAATAAAGATTCCTAGGAATAGGACAGTGTGAAGTGTGGTGCCAGTGAGATATATTCTTCCAAAGGGTAGATCAGAGAAGGAAGCACGTCCAAACATCTGTTATACAGAGAATCTTAACTGAATATTCATTTTCATCTGAAAACTAAATTCTGCCTTTAGATTATGTATTTGCAATTGACTCAATGTGGCCTTTGGGATGCAATAAGGAAGGTTTTTGTGTTATAGTGGTGGCTTGAGGGTTCATGGCCCTACTGTGTGACATACACAGGTTCAGCCTGAAATGCAGTCACTGCCTGGCAGAGCCAGGCATCTACAAACTTCAGCCAAGAAGTAGAAATTGAACTCAGGTTGCCTGAATGGCCACCCAATAGCCTACCAAATTAGTTCACAGTGTCACAGTTTGATTTCTAGTCCTTATTGTTGTGGTAGCACAAAAAAAGTCACTTAGGCAAGAGATTTTAATAGTCACATTGTCTTCAGTACCAGACATAATTGAAAAATGCTGTGATGATATACTGCATATGATGCACATAACTGAGAAAGAACCTGAGAGAATAGTAACTGGTGTCAGCCATGCATGGGCAGAATATTAATCTTGGCACCTGTCACAATGGCATGGGTTTCTTGCCATAGTGATAACAGTCATTGCACTGATTCACCAGATTTAGGCTGCTGGTATATGAGAACCTGGACTCTGGGAAGCAATTAAATACCATTTGTTTACTGGGTACAGAGAACGAAAGATCAGGTACAAGCTCTGAATTACTTTCAGTTTCTTAATAGCAGTACAAAATAAGTGCAGCAGTAGGGATGCAACTTACAAAAAAGCTAGAACCACCATCTGGAAACACCTGGAGGAAGAGTCAGTGAGATATTCACTCTTAAATTAATTCAGCTCTCTTGATGATTTTATCCAATTAGCTTAGCTTTTTTACCTTCTCTTGCACCAGGGTGCTGCAATACTGATTTAGATAAGTAATTACTCAACAGAATAATTATTTATTTGATGAACATGAACAGCAAAATTACAGCAGCTAAATAAATAAAGATTGGTTTTCTGAATGCCAGTAGTTCCTCCTAAAACACATCGGCTAGGAACTTGGACCAGTTTAACCATTTTTGTGGTCTTTTGTTCCATTTGTATACTTCTTCAAGTAATCCCTGACCACTGAAATTTTTACTTATAAAGTGTGTGAAGTTGCAAAATAGAAACACACTGACTCCAAACAGAAATTACTCATAATATTACTGTTGCAGTAGTTAAAGAAACTTAATGGTTTTGTAGCAGCCAAGAACCCAAGATATATTTGAAAGGCAAATCAAGCTTAGGCCACTGAAGTACTTTTCACCATACTCTCCAGAGCAATAAAATCAGCATAAAAGTGGGCAGAACAAACCTTCCATAGGAACAGAAAACAAACATGTGCTTGTGCTTTCCATTTAAACTCTGCCTTTAGACTCTCTCTTTTTAAGGAACTAGTAGTTTTTTGTACTTTTGTCATGCGTAATTCGCATATCTGAATTTTAAAGCTGTCTGCTGTGTGTATTTCAATTAATAAAAAATAATAGCACCGTAGATGTTAGTTTACATCAGAGGTCTCTCTAGAACATCTCCCTTTCATTTAACTAGTTTTTGATAAAATGCATCAGCAATTTCCTCTTCTTAATGCCTTAATTAAGATCATTTTGTTAATTTTAGCCTGTTACTTTTAGTCTGTTTAGGTTTACACTATACAGCATAATTCTTCTGACATAATCAGCTAGCTTCAGTGATGGATTAATGTATCAAGGACATCAACTCCGGTATGCAGGATGCTTCTGCTGCTGTGGACTGATTGAATTCCACGGAGAAATGTGAACAGATATGAGGTTTCCAGCTGAAGATAGTAACATAGGAAAGAGCAGTGCAGCGTTGTAATTTCGAGTTAAAAGGTAGCAATCTGTTATTGTGATCAGTTATTTAAAGGCTGCGTTCAAGTTAGCTTTGCAGTCACAAATGTGTAAATATTTAATTTTTTTTTTTTCTTAGAGAACATGAACCAGTTCCTTGAGTGAAAACAGAATATGTCTGAATTGAATGTACTTCTGTATAAAAATGAGGTTTCATTCACAGGAAAAACATATCAAAAGTAATGCATCCGATGGCGCTCTTGCCTTGACAGATGTAGATAAATAAAAGTTGAAATGTGGTGCTAGTGCTTGTCACTGGAAACATAACGCAGAATTTAGGCCAAGATGTATTATAAATTTGTCACAGTTTTAAATGCAATACTCAAACGTGAGAAAGTGTTCCAGCCCAGTATAATACTCCTGTCTTTAGAATCTTCCCTGTTTTGAAGCTCTGACTAAATTCAACCATTAAACTCCAGCTATGAATGGTGAGATGAAGGAGTCAGGTTCGAGTATGTACCTTGTATTGTCACTCTGGTATAGATACCAGAAAAGTGATACATTAGATTCCAGACCCACCATCTAAACTTTTTTATTGAGACATAGTCCTGTAGAAAATTAAAATGCTTAATGTCTATCTGTTACTTCTTTGATTTAAAAAAAAAAAGTGCAATGAAGTCAACATGGCTTTCTTGTCCCTTTTCCTGTTTTTCTTACTCACCACTCTCTACTTCACTGTTTCCAATTCATCAACCCATGATAGTTTTCCTAAGACTAGCAGAGATTTTACATGAGCAAAACAAACAGTACTTGATCCCAGACCACAGATTAAATTAACAGTGTAGACTGACTGCTCTCAGATGAGTCACTTTCTACTTCCAGTAAGACTCTGCATCCTAATCTTGCACATCTATGACAAGTAATTTATCTTGGCACAGCTTAGCTGCTGCTCATGTCATGGAGGAAGGAAAATGGGCAGCTTCACTCCTTTTTAGACAGACTTGAGTGAACACCCTGTTACATTCGCAACCTACACGAACTGTTTCCTCCTTCCATGGTGTTACTCTTCCATGGAACCAAAGGACATTCAGTTCTCTGCACCCAGCAGAGAAGACAAATGAATGCTGCTCTATCTATGGACTGCGAAGGAGAGAAGGAGGCAGGGAGAGAGACGAGCTTTGTGCCTTCCCTGCTTATCCTTCACCCCAGGTTTGTGCTCTTGCCAGATGCAAGGTGACCCTAAGCAGTTACATGTGTGGACTTAAAGATTACAAGACAGAAAGAAAGTGGATGGTCCCCTTTTTTTTTTTCTCCTTCTGTATACGGAACTCCTGTTGTCTTTCCTGAGTGCTCCCTCTATAGACTGACGAACAACAGGTCAGAGGAGACGGAAAGGCTTTTTACCTGCCAACCCCAGAGTTCAGGATGTGTTGTTTCTCCTGCAGCAGTTGATGACATCCTAACACCTTAGCAGCACTGGAGCTGCATTCCTACGCTGTAACAGGGGAAGTAGGACCAAGGGCCTGAACTAAGGTCTTGGCAGGTAAGTGAAGGAGTAACCAGTATCAAAGAGCTTCATTTGAAAGTGTACGTCTTTGTAATGTTTAAGTCTTAATATGTGCTCTGCTTTACCTGGAAGCTTAAACTTCCGGTTTTCAGAAGAGTGTTTGACATCACTTATTAACTCTACCAAATGCTTGAAAAAAGTGTTGAAGAAACTCATAAATACAGAGGGCCTAGAAAGAAAGGTCATTTGTGCTAAAAATGTCTCAGAGCAGGGATTTCTTTTTAGAGCTGAACAGGAATTATTCAGATTAGTGGGGGAGGGAGACGCTTTATGCTACCAATATATCTTTGTATCGTAACATTTAGGATGACTGAGAGCATCATTGTATGGTGAATACTCAATATTGAAAATATGAGCTCTCTTGAGATTGGGGGATCTTTTGCTTGTTTGCTTGTTTTCTCTCAATTGAATATAGAAGAAACATCTGATAAAGGGAAATCTATATCTCCTTACTACATTCCACTTCTTAAGCTTAATTATTGGAACCAGGTTTCCTGTATGAATAATTATGTCATTCAAAAGGTACTTTATTTCAGTAGTTATCAGGAATTGTGTTTTTGCTGGCAATACTATGTTCCAGAACATTCACAAAGAACACACACAGAGGATGCCTCTACCAGTAAAGCAAATCTGATTAAAAAGATATCTGCAAAAAACTGAGTGATGCTAGTTAACAGCTCTAAAAAATGAAGCAAAAAAAAAAAAAAAATTAAAAACATCCTCACATAAAAGAGGTCTGTCTTTTCCTTGCTTGTGGTAATATGAGGGTAATGGATGCCTTTCTATTCAGAGGCCAATAAGTTTCACTTTTTGGAATGGGAAACAAATTTAGGTCAAAGGAAGAAATCATAAGGCGCTGCCACATGCTAAATTCTGTATCTGAGCCATCTACTGTCACTATATCCTGGAGAGAAAAAAGGGAATGGTCATAAGGAATGAAAAGCTATTCAGAAGGGGTGGGGAACCAAAGCCCCATCAGTGTCCAGATCAGGTATTTCTCCCCTACCCTTATTGTTACTAATATTCTCATTTTACTAAGTGAAATCATTCCGAAAGTTACCTGTAAGTTTTTGTCTTCCAGCAGATAAACTGTGAGCACATGGTAATAGCAACTGTTAATTAATATTCATCAGAATGCAGGGCATAAACCTTTACATAGGTTTATATCTTTTAAAAGTTGGCAATACTATAGTCATTGTTTTAAATTAACTTTCTTTTGACAAAATAAAGTGTTGTACTACATTGCAGCCTCACTGTTAGGAATGAAGATAGAGGAGACAATGCAGGAAGGCCAACACATACTACCAAACTGGAGAGTATCCAAGTCATAGAAGAATGGTAAGTTGGTTAAACTGCTCTCTAGTCAATGTTTTAACTTACCTTAAACTAATAGTAAAAATTGTCTTGGGATTTATGCTTTGGGAATGTCCTTCTAATTGCTTTTCTTGAAAAAAATTCTGTACAAAAGGAAGCAAAATCTGTCCTGACAATTACATGACAGTAGAGATATTTGTAAGTCAGGCTTATTTACAGTTTCTTATTTGTGGGGAAGAACCGTGGGGACGAATGGGAGGCGCACAGATGGTTCCATTTATGGGTCTCTATAAGAAGCCTCCACCACCTGCAAGATGTTTTTCTTCTGTGTATTCAAACAAAAACTAATGGTCACTTCACAATCAGATTTTTAACATGGCTACCATTCATAAAAGAGCTTGGACTATGGTTTCACTGGAATTAACCAAAAACACGTACCTTGAAAACTGGATTAAACACACTGAAAATCTGAGCTTTTATTTCTGCCTAAAGCTTGGGCCCAGTTTTGTTGTGTGTGGAAAAATGCTAACCTATCAGAGGTTCTGAGTTCCCTAATCCTATAAAAAGCAAATTAAAACTTTAGAGGACATGTCTGATGATAAAAGCAACCCAAACAACTCATTGTCTTCATTGCTAATCATGTTTTTTTATGAGAGGACAATGTCATAAATTTCCACAAACTACTGTAGTGAAGAGAGCTGCCCAGCAGACAATAAGGGAGCACAGGCTGCTTGTCAGCAGATTCTTTGCACTCTCCTCAGAGAGATCTTTTTCTTTCAAACCTGTGTTTAAACTTTTTCATTCAGATTACAATTATTTTGCAGGATAGTTAAGCGCTTTCTGATGTATCATTTATTAAAAATAGCTTCCTATCTTGCAGTCTGCCTCGCATGCAGAGTAGGACTTGATAAATGGACTTCAAGAGAAATTATATAGACAAATGTCACTTATTGTGCATCATGATTACACAGAAACTATTAACAATGGCTAGCAAAGCTCTTGTGTTGGATCAGGAAGGGGAGGGTGAGCATTCAGAATTAAGTTTGAAACTGTATTTAATTGTTAAGTAATTCAGAGTATTACCTTCTCAAGCTGTTCATTGGTACATTAATGGATTAGTGACACAAGTTAGTCTTCTGATCACTTATCCAGTACATCCACTGTTAAAAGCCACAAATAGTTTCCTGCAGGAAATGAGAATAAGAACTTTTTTCCATTTCTTCTCTTTCCAGTTTTGCCAGCAACATCCATCACATCTCATGCCAATAGATCATCATTCAGGTCAATAGCACCAAACAGAGCAAAGCTTAGCAACGCTTAGGTACAAGCACAGAGAAATATGCTAATTTAAAAGCTCTCTGAATTACTATTTTGTTGGGCCTCATTAGTATGCTTTTGGCTGCCAAGAGGCTCTTGTTTTTCTTGTTCTTCCTAAACCAAATTGTGTGGCAGCCAAAGTTGGGCCAGTCAGCATCAGAAGCAAGCAGGAACATCAAGTGTCATCTAAACCACTCATGAAAGAGAGTCTATTTCCACCTTCCTGAAATCACATCTCCTTTATCTGCAGAGGCAGGAATTTGGTGCTGTTGTGAGATTTTGTCTTTGGGTCACATGGCTAAGAACACTAGCAGAAAATTTGTAGAAAGCCAAGTGCATGTCTTGTAACATGAAACATGTCTAGCGGGCTATTGAAATAATGAATGCACAAGTGAAGACTGAACAAAATTCCCCTGTCAGTGATGAAGCGTTGTTACTTCAAGTTTTCACTTTGGACTAAAGTGCAATTGAAAGAAGAATTTTTGGACAAATGTATGAAAACACTGTTACAAAAATAGAGGCATATTTGTAATGATATTTGCTTTTGCAGCCAAAACCCTACTGCAGATGAAATTTTGTCTTGGGCTCAGAATTTTGACAAGATGATGAAAACACCAGCTGGGAGGAACCTTTTCAGAGAGTTTCTTAGAACAGAGTATAGTGAGGAGAATCTGCTTTTCTGGCTCGCATGTGAAGATCTAAAGAAGGAACAGAACAAGAAAGTTATTGAAGAAAAAGCAAGACTTATATATGAAGATTACATTTCTATACTGTCACCAAAAGAGGTAAATCTGTAAATGTTCCGTTTGCATTTTCTGTTATTCCAGAGCAGAAATGTTATACCCTGAATTGCCAGAATGGGGGTCTGAAAGCCTGCCTGATCTGTCAGACGAAAGTCCTAATATGGACATTAAATCAGGAAAGGAAAGCACAGAAAAAGTAGAGATATGGGTGCTGGGTCATTTAGCATCACTGACTACAACAGGCCTAAATTCTCTGTAAGACTCAAGAAACTCCATTAAGAGAAGTCTAAGAAATAGGTATGCTTCTTTAGTAATGCTACGTCTGCCAAAGAGAGGAAGTAAGTAATGCAAATGGATTTCTGCAGAAAAGGCACCAAAATTAAGGAATTTAAAACAAAATCATTACAGATTTATCTGCTGCAACAACTGTCTGAGAGAAAACCCAAATTTGCACTTGTTATTCCTATGTGAGAGTCCAAAAATGAAGCCCACATATTATCTCTAATGGCACATATAATATCTAGGAAATTGTAAAAGATTTTCTGCTTTTGAATGAAATAGACATTTTGAAATTATCTTCATCCAGAGCAGAAAAAAGCATCCCCTATCAAAGCATGTTTTGGAATACAGAGATACATAAATATATATGCACTATAGAAGAGTCTTAGGCCACATCATGTACCTTTATCACCTTTGTCTTGTGTCTGTGCATTGCATTTGACTCCCTACTCAATGGCTAATTTAGGCTCACTATGGACCTTGCTTCCTACATTTTACTTCTGCAGTGCATTCAGGAATAATTTGCAATTTCATTCATATGAATGAAGCCAACAGCTATTTATAGCTCTATTATCTTCTCTTGTGCCATAGGGTCTACTTTTGCTTTGAGATACAACTACCAATACAGCAAGCTAATGATAAGCTTTTCTTCTTAAACAATCTCTACTACGTGTATATGCGACAAATGCTCAGCTGTCTTTTTAAGCTAAGATCAACCAGCAGTTAAAATTCAAGCACTAAGAGTTGTTTGACTTAGAGTTAAAAAAACTACTCACAAACTGGGTGCACTAAATATGTGCAGATCTCATCAATCCAGTTGCTCCATACTGGAAATCTTAGGAGGCACAAAAGAACTGTTTGCCGTGTTTTGGAACAACATGGGAGCTGAAAAGTTCTTGTCAATCCAGGCATCCCACTCCAGATGTTACCTTTAGGCATAAGAGCTGAAATAGTTAGCATCACTTGTTCAGTGATGAAGTTATTGAGGCAGAAGGTCTTAGTGTTCTAAACACATAAGCTTGTATTCATCTGTTAAGCAAGAAAATACCTTTAGTAATTCCAATTGGTTTTGCCATCTGGCTTTAATGAGTCATTGGAAAAAAAAATGCAAATTAATGTTCTATAATTTTTTTATTATTATTATTCTATGATTGCTATTAACTTTTACTGTGCTCAATGGCCCAAAATCCTACCAACCTGCCAAACTTGAGGATGCTTTTTATCTTAACGATTATATTTGATACGGAATAGCTAATTAGCTGCAGAAACAGTTTTTGCTGATATAAATGCATGTCCCTGTGTGTCAGGGGGAGAATTGCTTAAATCTTGGGGTGTCATTTCTGTGCTGCAGAAATGCAGTGTTCTGGGATTGAAATCTATTCAAATAAATTCTGAAGATGCATGGCCACAACACTGCCACTCAAAACTACCTCAGCACTACACTCCTGCAGGCAGTCATTGGCTGATCAGTCCCACTGGTCTGATTGTTCTTGCTGTGCCACCTAGTCTGTTTATACAGCTACCTTGGTTAGATAGTAGTTCAATCAGAAAAAAGCTCAAAAATGAAACAGCACTTTCAGATTCCTTAACTCATCTAACTGTGCCAGAACCAGGAGTGGAAGCACCAGGATGGGAGGGTGGAGAGGTTGTTCACAGCCACTGACAGAGCACTGCTCACTGCCCATCCATCTCAGAGCTGGACAGGAGGGACACTTGCTGCACCCTGGGGTGCTGCCTGCAGATGCAGCAATGAGTAGTGCTTAGATGAAGAGCATGCGTGGGGCAGGTGTAATGAATGGTCTGCAGTGATAGAGTACTTGAGTAATACATACAGTTTGCTAGCATGAATAGGCAACAGCTTACTTGCCCTTCATCTGCATCAGTTGTGCTTTGTGGCTGATAACCGAGTAACAGCAAATTTGGAGGAGAAAGAGCTTGTCTGCTGTGTCACCATCATACTCCAATATGCCAACAAACCAACAATGCCAGATCCTACAGTTGGTACAGAAGATACACTGAAAATGTGTATTTACTCCTTTACCACTTACAGTGTTTACCATACTGTACCATACCGTATTACGCCACACGTGTATATTTCAAAGACTTTGCTGCATCACATATAAAAGCACATAAACTCACACATCCAAACATGTTCTGAGTTTTCATCTTGGTCACCGTCCTTCACATGTCAAAGTATCTTAGTATATGGAGCTTTCCACAGTTAATCTCAATCCTTTAGACACTATGAATATCTCTTTGTATGGCTGCAGAGTAGTAGGGTCAGATTGCAACTTGATGTAAATCACAGTAGCTTAACTGATCTCTGCTTAGCCTTTCTCTACTCAGTATTTTAGCCTTTTTCTTCTTACCTGAATAAACCCTTGCTAGTCCCAGTGGGCTTTCCTGCTACTGGGATTGCATTTAATCCAGAAGGCATTAATTTGCTGGGGTTTAGAACATTTTACGGATAAGCTGTACATTCAGTCATTTCCAAATTATATTCTAAAATCATCCGTGCATTCATCCTAATCATAATATGCCCTTTTCTGCCTAGGCACAGGAATTAATTACAAATGGTAAGTAAATGAGAAGCTAAAACTGAAACTTGCTAACAACTTCAATATGAATATAGATATACTGAAAGTATGAATTACCAAATATTGAAGAGTCTTAAAAAGAAGAAAAAATCTGAAATAATTAATATTATTGGGGAGATTAAGATGACCAAAATGATAAAAAACTCTATGTAATTTGTGAGAAACAAGTGTAGTGCCTGAAAAAAATGGCAAAAAAATCTGTAGGGCAGACAGATGAGAATGATGAATAGAAAACTTCTAAAGGATTGACCACAGATGCTCAGGAAAAAAACCCCAAAAAACATTTCAGCTCTCTGAATGAGGATAATTCAACATTAATTTCAGAGAAATAATTTTAAGAATGTAACAATTATTTTTTCAGGTAAAATAGCATATTTTGAAAAATCCAGGTTACTGCAGAGCTCAGTTAGTTGCACTGCATCTAATCTGTTAAACAACTGCATTTCATTGTACAGATCTTAAGATGGATTCAAAAATCAAGTCAAAACTGAAATAGGGTCAATAGTCTTAGTGCATTACACAGTAATTGTGTGATGGCTCTGAAAGAAGCACAGAGCATCACGTGAATAAACTGATAAACTCAGCATGTTCAATGGAGCGGTGAGAAATTAAGATACATATTACAGCTTTTCCAATATTATTGTTTAATATTATTCTGTTCTCATCTTATTCAGGTTAGTCTCGATTCCCGGGTGAGAGAAGTGATCAACAGAAACTTGTCAGATCCCAGTCCTCACATGTATGAAGATGCCCAGCTCCAGATATACACCCTAATGCACAGAGACTCTTTTCCAAGGTTTTTGAACTCTCAGATTTACAAGTCTCTTGTTGAAAGTATTACAGGCTCTACTTCTGAAACTTAGATTTCATTTTCAAACAAAATACCTTGTTTGTTTTTGTTTTTTTTGGGTGGGTGGGATGGAAGAAAAGTAGTTTAATAACATCTGGAGCTGGGTTCCTGAAGAACTACAGTTTAGCACTACTCAGGCTACTGTGAAGAAAACAAATATGTATTATGATCTGTCTACATTTTTACCGAGACCCTCCTTGCTCAAGATGGCGTGGGAGGGGAACAATGGATTTGCCAAAATACATTTGTTTCACACTCCTTTCACTCTACTGCAGTCAAGATTGCAATGGTGTATTTGTAGTTTTATGAACAGTCTCCTTATGTATCCTCACACTGCATGTGCAAGGTAAAACTGCTTCACTTACCACTTAGTTGTTGCAATATTTAATCCAATAACATAAATTATATCTGTATTTAAGAACTTTTTTTGTGCAATACAGTCTTATGGTACATAGAAACAATTGCAGCAAACCAGAAAGAGGCTTGCATTTTTTAACATCACTAAGTGAAAAAAGCCAATTTTTAAGGTGTAGCATTACTCAACATGCTCTACTGAGTACAATACACTGACTTTTTGAAGCCAATATTTCTGTACAGAGAAAAAGAGCTATTTATCACTGTTTATTTAAAAGAAATCAAGCAGAGGATTCCTCTGGTTGTTCACTGCCAAAACTGTGGCATTTTCATTACAGAGTTTGCAATGTCAAAAGAAAAGGAAAAAAAAAGAACTAAAAAAAAAGCACAAATCACTTAAAGGGATCCATATCTGGGTGACACAGTCTATGCGCTGATATTGTTTAATTGTTAAAAGAACAAAGATTTTCAATGTACATTTCAGATGTCAGATACTGTAATTGATTTATTAAAGACTGGCTATCCAGTTCTAACACTGTTGTATAATGTATGTACTTCAGCAAAAAAAACAAAACAAAACAAAACAAAAAAAAACAACACAAAGAGCTTGATAATTTAGTTTTTTGAATAAAGAAATTTAATAAAAGATTGCCTACATGTAGCATTTTAGAGCATTTTAGAACATTTTGAGGAATTGCATCTGTCCTGTAAGATTTTTTTTTTTTGAAAGCTATATTCAGTAAAATACGTTTTACAAGGTGGCGGGTTAAAGAAGGCTTAGCTTCTAGCCTCACTGATTTTGAATAACTCCTTGAAAACAAGGGGTTTGGAGAGTAATACTAAACCAAACTTCAAGGGCTCCTAAACCTACAGATCTTACCCAAGCAAAATGCCTACGGAAATGCAATGGGTGTCTTTCCTGGGTAAAGAATCCTGTACTGAGCCCTTAATCAGAGCTAAGGCAGCACAGTACTCCCACCACTTGGCTGCCATGGTGTTTTTAATAGGTGTTTGCTTGGCTTTTTTATTAAAAAAAAAAAAAAAGTCCAATTTCAGGACACATTTTGATGTTTAAAGAGACAGTGACTTGGAACTTAGAAAAACCCATCTTCATTACTACCATACACAAGCAAAATGAGTGTTAGCAACCCTCATAAACTGCTAAAGATATACCAAGAAATGGCTCTGAATACTTGCTAAATATATATATGTATGTATGTGTATATATGTGTATACATATATATATTTAATACTGGTAACTATACTAAGACTTAAGAGGCAAGGTTCTTCTCACTTCCGTAGGACTAAACATGGCACAAGCCTGTTGCTTTTGATTGGACTGGAAGGTCTGGCGTGGCAGTTGTGTCCTTGAGTGGAATCTAGCCCAAGCACAGTTGGCTCCAACCACCCAATTACTTCTTGCAGGCAGCCTCTGGTGCCGGCTTTGGCGGGAACCACGGCTGCCGAGGCAGCGATACAGTAACTGGGAGGACGCAGGTCTTAGTTTATCTTCTGGGGCTTATTTTTTTCCCTTTGTTTTACTACCTCTCATTTTCTTAATTTATTGAACATGCTTCAAATAGCAAGTTTGGGGAATTTTTTAGTCATTCTTTTTACTTGAAACCTGTGTGCTTTTTTTGGATATATATACAAACAATTTAACAAACTGTTTCTTAAACTCATTTGGTTTTGTAATTTATATAGAATTCAGGAGATGATTAAAAGGGCTATTCTCTATTCCCTATGCAAATATTTTAACTGTTGTAGTTTGACAAAATGGGATCTAAAAAAAAAAATTCTGCAAAGTGGAAAACAAATCTGTTTACAGTGGCGTTGCTGACTATCCTACCATATTCAGCACTTTTAAATATTGTTATTTATGAAAATGTAGTTTAAAATGCAAGACAAAATATTTATAAATGTTTCTTTTAATAAATACCTGTTTTGTCTGAAAGTGTTACTGTGTTATGACAACTTTATTCATGTTGGTCAGTTATTTACCATTATGAATAAAATATTCAATTATTATACTGATAGAATAAGAGCTATGATGTTTACAAATCCAGAGGGGGGGAAATTCAGTGAGAAAGCACTGCCTCCTTCTACTGTGAAATACTGAATTTTTCTGGCTTTTTTCTTACTTGGAATTTAACTATGGTCCTCCATATGTCTAGTATCCTTTGGTTACATTTATATTTACTGTGGTACTAAACATATAAAGCATCATATATGTATATATTTACACAGTGTAATTTCAAGTTGTTGGTGTTTGAGGCACAATACATTTAGTCCACACATCTAAACAATGTGTAAGAGACAAAACTGCATGCATAAGTCTTTACAAATGTAGACTTGAATATTCTTAATGTTACTATTTGATGGTGACCTGCTAGTCATTAGCTATCTTTATAAGATATTTCACACAGGTAAAAGTGCTTGTCAACATAGACAAGTCATCCTTTTAATACAATTTTAAAGCTAGATGTGCAGGCCCTAAAATATTATTTTGATTTCTAGCATAAGATTCCAAAATCTGTATTTGGAAATTGTGACATCATTTTGAAAAATATTACACCACTCTTCAGTGTAATACTGCAATGAAATCACGTTCAAAATTTATTGTCTAAAATCCTCTATTTGGAGGGATTTAAAAATTGAACATAGCATGTGAAGTTTCTTTCTTGGAGCAAATGCTCATATTAAAATGTTTAATATACATTTCATTTATCAGTTTGGGTTTCCCAGATTTTTTTAATGACAAAAATGGATATGGTCCAAATGGACAGTAAGTCATGCTGTAACATGATTTCATTGCCTATCGTACAGTTCTTTGAACACAAATTGTAAAACAGTCAAACTATTAAAATGATTTATTGTGCATGCAGTGTACAATACAATTTGAAAAGCTGCCTAAATACACTTATTCTATAGCCTGGAATAAAATAAGTGTGTAATTAACTTGTATTTCAGTTTTTCATGAGAATGTATGTAGCAAGGGCACTACAGAAAATGAGTTACGTTTGTATCACTTTTGCCCAGTGTTTAATATTGCTTTCAAATAGAGCCTAATGCCAAATAGCCACAAACATGCAGAGCACTTGTGTACACTCCTGACCTTTAGGTTTCAAAGAAATGGAGTCTATATTGTGTTACACGTGTTCAACTCAGCTATTTCCAGTCAGCTGTCGCATAACTGAGCTGAAAGTAGTTTGCGACACCCAGGATAAAGCAAACCCCACATTTGAATACCTGAGCATTCAAATTAGACTGCAGGTACATAAGGTATTTAAGGTATGACGTAGAAAAGACAGGTCAGTGACAGAGGTGGCTGGGCTGCAGGTTAACCAGCTGAGTCCAGGTACCATGGAAATGTGACCATAGCGCTTTCAGGTCCACAGCCTCTCCACAACTCAGTTGAGTACCTATGGAGTCCACACAGTCCATTTGCAGGACAACAGGGAGGGGTCACAAACCAGACTTAAGCAGTAATAGCTCTGTTTTAAGCTAAAAGCATGCTAAAGTGTCTGTGAAGCTGTGGTCTAAACTGAGCAAATAAAGGGAGATATACTCTACTTTAAACAGTCAGGGTTTAAGCCGTGACCTGATGCCAACCTTGCTTCCCTAGGTGGCAAATTCAGTCACAAGGAGCATCTGTCTGTGGAACCAGTATCTAAAAATAAGTGGGGGGCTTTTTCAGTAAGTGCAGCTTGCTGGACTGACCATGCCATGAGCCTGCTCAGGAACACGCAGCTTCTGTATACAGTAAGTGCTTGCAAAAGCCATTTAACATAAGTATTCCCCAACGCCAATTAAAAGCAATCAAAGCTGATACAAGAAAGTCTCTAACTTCAGCAACTCTCTACACCACAAGGAGCAAAGCTCACACCTCTACAATGTCTGTGAGCCTGCTCCTGGCATCATTAACCTAGCCAACAGAGCATTAACAGTCCTTCTCAAATCTAACAAAGCAAAAAATGAAGGTTGCACATAGACAGGCAGCTGCAATATCTGCTCCAAGTTGATTTGACCCTTGTCTCACTATAAACTTCAAAAAAGGGGTCTTCTCAGCCCATAATGCTGTTGTTTTTTTTGAGAGACCCAAGAACAGCACTGTAGAACATTCTGAGACTTGGATGCAGTGACAAAAGTCCAGTCCTGTTCACTGACACCGTGAGTATATTTGCAGTGACAAAACATCAGCCCTCTTCACATATGTCCTGAATACTTCTGCCAGCAGTAGAAGTGATGCTTGTGGGATTAAAGAACAAAGCAATAACAATGCCAAATTCATCTGACAAAAACCTGACAGAAATACTGTCTGCATATTACTTTTTAATATTACACCAAAATCCAGATTTTGCCCCTTCATTTATCCATGAACTCACTCTGTGGAAATGCATCCTTCAGTTTAAAACAGGGATATGATTCAAAGCCTGACCATCAGTCATTGACTCATACTACCCTTTTTTCTTTTTAAAAGCTTTACATTAAATCATCCCTTAGTCTAAATTTTCTGAGTTTTCCATACTTCTCTTCACAAACACCATTCACACAGTCGTTAGGCTCTCATTCACTTACGGAACACCAAAATATTTGGTCTATTAAACGCATAAATTTGGTCATTTTTCCTTTACCCTTCTGAAAGAAGACTTCAAGGAATTTCATGGTCAGGCAGCAGTCAGTGCAAAGGAAGCTTTCAGTGGGTGAGATTTCATAAGCAATGCTGTTTTATCAGCACCAGACTACTCACACAGAACGTACATTCTCCACAGAAGTTTTTGAGTGTGATTTTTACTTATAAACTATTGTTACAGTGTATTTTGCCAATAAACCTTATCCAAAATGGTGCATTTACAATCATAGAAAAATGTTCTATCCAACCATTCATTTCAAAGCTTAATATTCTGAAATATTAAATCCTCATGTTGGCTGTACTCCCTTTGGATTTCCATCATGGAACAAAAACTTCCAAGTTTTTATTTCTGACTACCAAAACTACTTAGGTGTGCAAGCATTACTCTTGATATTACATTCACGAGAATAACAATTTATCAATGTGTAATATGGAAGTTACTGTTATTCCACTGGTGTAATTTAGTTGTAAGGTATAATTATCTAGTTCTGTTAAGGCATGAACAAGGGCAGAAGAAAGGCAAGGATGCGACTCTGACTCCTCCATTGATTGTAATATAAAATACTGCCTAATAAAGTTTTATGGGTAGTTGCACATTTCTATAATAAAGTATATTCTTCAAGCTGTTTTGAGTTTAGCCAAGAATCTCACTAATTACGTTATCTAAACCAAGGTTACTATGCCACTCGATCTGCACATCAGAAGGAATTTGCCCAGATCATCCCACAGCACTCATTACATCACAGTTACTAAATGCAACCATGCTGCCCCCCCGATGTGACGACACTTTGAATTGCCCTCTTTTCTTCCTCTAACAATGCATTTCTTTTCCTCTGAGTGCTGAATTTTGCACCTGCTGTCTCTGTAGAGAGATCCTTCCGCAAGTATTTGCATGTTCCTCCTCAGGGCACTTTAATCATGAAGACTCCTCCTGGAGGGGCAGGAGAAGGTCTGTGTAACAAGAACCTGGATATCCAAAGCCACAGCCCAAGCTTCCCACCAACCCCCCTTTCACCTAAGCACCCTTGCAGGTCGCGCTAAACCGCCCCAGTAAAAACCTCAGCAACCTCGCTGCTCTTGCCCAGGAGCTCTGCTTCTAAACCGGGGGGTGGAAGATGTGGCGGGGTTTTTTTGCGGCTTTTTTGCGTTCCCTTTTTCCTCGGTCCGTCGCTACCCCTCCTCTCGGTGTCCCCGCCGGGACCTGCAGGGGGCGCGCGACCCTGAGCACCGTCACGGCCGGGCCCCGCCCCCTGGCCCCGCCCCGCCCGCGCTGGCCAATCAGAGCGCGCCCGCCTCGGGGACAACCGAACCCCTTCGGTCCTTTCCGCCCGTGCAGAGCCGATGAGTCCCGAACGCGCCCGAAGCCGCTGCCGAGCGCCTTCGGCAGCTTCCGGAAGCCCGGAAGGGAGACAGCCGAGCGCCTTCGGGCGTCCCCGACACGGCCGTGACGCCCTGGCGGATTGAGGGTGCCCGCGCTCCCGGCCCAGCCGGACATGCGGCTGCTCTGGCGAGCTCTCCGCGCGGCGCAGGGCTGCCGGGCCGCCGCGCTGCCCACTCGGAGCCTCCGGGCAGCGCCGGCCGGGAGCAGCGCAGCGCGGAGATGCCCGCTCCAGCCGCGCCGCGGGCTGAGCGCCCGGCCCGGCCTGGACGAGCTGTTCGCCGCGCCGTCCTTACGGCGGCTGCTGGAGGCGCGGGCGCAGGGCGAGGGCGGGGCGGCGTCGCAGCTGGCGGCGCGCGTGCGGGAGCTGCGCCACAAGGAGCGGGAGCTGCGCGACACGCGCGAGCTGGCGCGCCAAGGTGCGGAGCGCGCGCGGGCCGGGCGGCCATTCGCGTGTGCTGATTGGGGGAGCGGCCCCGTGGGGGCGGGGCGAGGGGGGGCAGGATGATTTGCAGGTGCCGACGCGATTGGAGGAGCGGCGCCGAGGGGGCGGGGCGGAGCCAGGCGCGCGGCGCGGCACACCTGTGGCGGTGCGGGCGGGGCGCGCCGCAGGTGCCGCCTCGGGAGGGGACGGTGACAGACACACACCTGTCACCTCGGGGGGCCCGGGGCGGTGTCCTCGGGCCTTCCGGAAGTAAGGGAACCACCCGAGCAGAGGTCAAGGGTACAGGAGGGTGGGAAAGCACATCCGCCGGCGGGGGAGCTGCTGGTACTGGAAGGAGGAGCCGCGTGATGGCTCCTGTTCCACATGGAGTCCCAGAATGTGCTAAATTGGAAGGGACTCGCGAGGATCATGGAGGCCAGCTCTTAAGTGAATGGCCCCATACGGGGATCAAACCTGCAACCCTGGTGTTGCTAACACCGTACCCTAACCAACTAAAATGAAGATAATTAATCGGGGATAGAAAACTTAGAGTTGTTTTTATTTTTATGCGTTCTTCTCTTGCTGCTGAGGCAGCCCAACCTGCCTGTCTCTGTTTTGGCAGTGGTAGACATCAGCATCTGTTTGTGTGCTGCCTCCACACTGCGTTGACTTTAGTCTCTGTCAGTAGCTGCACACACTTTTAGTGCTGCCAAATAATATTTTTTTATCCAGAAGCAAATTTCATTTTGATAGTGGTTAGAAAACCAAAATGCAGAAACGGAGTGCTTTAACGTCAGTAAACATTCATTAGATGGTGAAATATTCCCTAGATAATTTAATTCTTGCTATTAAATACTAGTTAATCAAAAGTGTTAACTACAGGCAGCTTTTCTGATTCATGAGGATGGCAAACACTGTCCAAAAACAGGAGTTCCTTTTTGGTATTTTTACTATTCATTCTCTTACACCTCAGTTTGAAACGGAGAAATGATTCCTTTGAACAAACTAATAATTGGCCCAAGCTTACTGTTCTTTCAGAACCTGCTGAAAAAGCCAGTGTCATCAAAACCAGGCCTAGAGCTTCAACAAAGTGAAGAGATCACAAGGGCTTAGTCCAAAATTTTAAGCACATCTGCAGTTAATAATTGAAAATATTTTTTATATTATTTGAAACTGACTTTAAAGTGTGTATTACATCTGCATCTTGAAGTATGAAACTGCTATTAATTTTTAGATTATTTCCTAATTGAATATTAGTTGCATTATCAACAGCTAGTTTGACTAACAGATTTTGAATTCCTTGATTCTTATCCTTCCTCAGTTGTCCTTAATGACTAGTCCTTGGTCAGTCAGCAGTTATGGATATGATCAAGTTTACATGTTCAAAGAGTTACAGGTAGCCAACCATGCATACTCTTAGCAAACTGTAGATAAAACATGCTTGTTGTTTAAATCAGTTTATGCCTTATTATTTTTTTAGTTTCCTTCCTACAGAAGTGATGGAGGAGTTAATTTACTGGTATGAAAACTAAAATGCAAAGTAAAAAACATTTCATTTGGAGTTGTGCTAGTTACTAATTGCAGTTACAGTGCTGAAAAGGTGTGGCTTTAGTGCAAGACTGCGCCTTAACACATTTAAAAGTTTGCTGTACGTGGAAAAAAGTCTAGCCCCAGTTCCCCATTTTTCCTTTTATGTACCATTTTCTCCTTTTTGGGGCAATCAGAGACTGCTTAAAATGTAGATTTTTTTTTTCTATTAAAAAAAAAAAGAAGAAACACTATCAAATATTGAAACTGTAGTACAGAAAAAGAAGTCCTAACTGAAAAGCATTAGTGTTGACCAGTCAAGTAGCACTTCAAAATCACAAGTTCCTCCTATTATGCCAGAGTTCTCCCATAACTTAATTTTTAGTGATGGGTTAGAAGTCTTGCAGCTGTGCTGGAATAAAGTGAGAGATATAAAGTACTTGAAATTACTACTGCAATCTTCAGATTTTTGCATACAATGATAGGGGTAATAGTCCTTTTAACAAAATGCTAATTGTGGGGCTGATGTGTGCTTTAAATCCTTGAAGTTCCTGTCATACTGAAATACAGAAAGTAATCTTCTAGAGCCACAGAATGGCTGAGGTGGGAAGGGACCTTTGGAGATCGCCCAGTCCACCCTCCTGCTCAAGCAGGGTCACCCACAGCAGATGGCATAGGGTTTTGCCAGTTGGGTTTTCAGTATCTCCATGAATGGAAACTCAAATCCACTCCAGGCAACCTATGCTGCTATTTGACCAGTGGCACAACAATTTTGGTTTTTTCTGTTGTATATCTACCGTGTCTCTTCATTACAGATCACATTATTAATGTGATTTTCTGATGGATTTAGTGTGTTGGAGAAGAGAGACAAGGGGTGTGGTAGTTTGGATTTGCATTTCGGGAGTTTTTGTAGAGTAAGTTCTTCATGTGGTTATTTTTCAGAAGGTTTTCTCAATGTGGCACTGATATAAGTCTGAGGATTAACCATACTGAAATATTTCAGATGAAAATGAAGATTTACGGAAGCTTGCAGAAACAGAAATTGCCTCCTGTGAAGAGGAGATAGCTGAACTGAAACAACAGGTGAGATCCCCTTATAGACCCTCTGTTTCCTTGTCATTCTTAACAAAGCCATATTGTCTTCTTAGAGGCATTGGAACTAGATGATACATAAGGTCTCTTCCAACCTAAACCATGCTATGATTCTTATCAACATGTGTATGATAAACTCTTCCTCCCCTCCTTGCTAGTTACTCTCCTCAAGTAGTGTCAATTATCTAAGGAAAATGAAAAAAGCATATGCTATAGAGACAGCTTGTAAGCAAGTGCCTATTTGTACCTGAATATTTTTTTAATCGATATATCTTTTTAAGTTGGTGCTGTAGTTTGTCTTGGCTGGGCTTACCTTTATCGATGTCCAGCCCTTTATCTCTTGGAAACATGAAACTTACATAGTATCACACATACTAGTGGTTTGGGAAAAATACTTTAATACTATGTAACTACTTTAATTGCTACCTAATATGGTTTTTAAAGAGTATCTATGCTATTTAACAAAAAAGGTAGTGGTCTTAACTTAAAAAAAAATCTAACTTAATGTCACTGGTGAAGTAGAAGCCGATATGGTCACATTCTTTATTTCTCCCACAAAAATACAGCAATCACTTAGTAAATATTTTGTAAATATTTATGATTTTGCCAAAAGAAGTCATTATCTGTGGAAAGAAACATCACCTAATGCTAATAAGATCATTGAAAAGCATTTGCAAATCATCCAGAGTTTTGATCCAGCATGCAAAATTGTGATACAGTTTTTGAGTTCTGGTGTATCTTTCTTCTACAGATCAGACTTTTCCTTTTTAAATAAATAAATGAATAATACATTTGTGTTGTTGTTGAAGGACTGTCTTCCTGAACATCAATACCTTGTTAGCTCTGCGGTTCAGATGGGGTTAAAAGGGAATCTTATGGGAAGGGAGATATTCAGTTGTCTTGCAAGACCTGACACATATCCTGCTGTGTTCAAATGTCCTCGGAGTGCTCCTGGTGGGTGGAAACTGCTGTGAGGTTTTTTTGTGTGTCGAGTGAGAGATCAGTAACTGTGAGCAGACACAGGAAGCCTTCCTGCAATGCAGCATCACCCCCACTCACCTCTTGCTGGCTGCTGCTTCCTCACTTACAGGAGGCATGAGAAGCCTGTCCTCAGGGCAACCCAGGGGTGAGTGCAGAGAACACAGCCTAGATCAGTTACTGACTTGTCTGGTGCTTTATGCTGTCTCAGTTGTGGATAGCAGTGTCAGAGAGGAGTCTTAGCTGGGTGTTTTTGTATTTGCAGATAGTGTTGCTTTTGATTCCTTCAGAAGAAACAGATGAGAGTGATCTTGTCATGGAGGTAACTGCTGGAGTTGGAGGGCAGGAAGCCATGCTGTTCACTTCGGAGATATTTGATATGTATCAACGATATGCTGCCTATAAAAAATGGAAATTTGAAGTATTAGAATACTTTCCCAGTGAAATAGGTCAGTAATGAAAATCTGTAACTTCCTAATATAAGTTGAAACAGTCATTAATATGTCACATTAATTTCCTGACTACAGGAAGCTAATTTGCACTATCTTAATTTTAGAAGTGGAAGGTTGTTTGAACGTCTGAGTACAGTTTTCCTCACTTTCTGTATTTGAGAATGAAATTCCATTTCAGAAGTGCTATTAGAAAAACAAAGTTCTAAAAAGAAAACTCACCTTTCAGTAGTTTCATTTATACATTTTGAAACTACGGAAAAACAAGTGCTTGGAAGAAGGAAGTTCTAAAGTGGTGCAGATATGTTGGTTTAGCTTTATTTTTTATTTTTAGAAATATAGATTCCATATACTTTTTATTTGGCTACATTCTTCTACTTAGTTAATATTTTAGTGTTTATAGGTCAGTTTGGTGGCCGATTGAAAGTCTGTTTATTATTATGGATCTGTTGGCAGAGAGGAATCAGTTTTATTAAAACAATTCTTGAAGTTTATTCTAAGAAATCTTGAATTTATTTGAAATAAGATCTGATGTTTAATACAAGGAAATGGAGTGTTTGGATATAGCTCATCAGTAACAGCTAATGGATGAGCAAAGTGGGAACATTGTTGAGGCTTTAAGAGGAGAGAAGAAATCTAATTGTTTTTGAAAACCTTCCACTAAAATTTCACATCTTGATGCCACTAAAAGGAGATGTTCCTCCTTTCTCCTTTCTCTCTTAATGCTTCTCTGCCTCTCTGAGTAGTCCCACCTATTTTTTTTATGTCTCTTTTGATGTCCTTTTGCTTAAACTGGAAAAGAATTTTCTTTTTATGACTAGGATGTTTTCTTGCCCAGTCAATGTGTTAGACCAGTTCTCGTGAGACCAGTTCTCGTGAGCCTTGGAGCTAGCTTAGGATAAGCAACAACATGGGGCTGAATGCAAGGAGGTGTTAAAACTGGATCTTCTGATGATGATGAACTATGAAGTTGGTTCAGGGCATCTCGGAACAATGTCTTTGAAGAGCTGGGGATTGGCCGATTTACACAACTAACTGAGGCAGTGGCACCTTTATTTATTTTAACTTAATCCAGATAGTGTGTAAAGTAGTTCCACAGAGCTCAGCCTGCTGTCTCTGCTGTTCCTGACTGCTTTGCATTGGCACTTGTGATTGTGCATTTTTGTATAGTCTCATCACCAAGTCAATCCACCGGAAAAATAGCACACACAAAACCCCCCACAATTAGTTTTCCGTTAATCCAGCAAAGAGAAGAGAAGAAATACGCAGTGATGCTGGAGACAGCGGTGTGTGGTTGCTGGTGGTGGCAGTGAGAAAACCAGGACTGCCTTCCAGCAGCAAAAGGTTCAGCAAGCTTAAGCCCACTATGAAAAGGCAGTCCAAAACATGCCCAGCCATGGCAAGACTTGTGGGTTTTGATTGACAGATTGCTAGCCACATTTCTCAGCAGCATAGATTTGCTAAGTCTGTCTGTGTTAACAGATCTACAACCTCACAGTCATCCATGATGTTGTGAGCTAACACATTTTGTTCATTTGCATATTGCTGTGGAGCTAATGTAAATGTCCTAGCAGGTATGGATCAGTACCTGCACACTTGTGCAGCTTACTGCTCCTAGCTCAGATTGATTGTGAAACTTTACCTGTATTTATACTTTCATCAACTTGTTTATTTGTTTTGTTTTTTGGGGTGCTGTTTTGTTTTGTTGGGTTTTTTTGTGAAACTTTGAAGGAGAACTGAGGAAAGCTAGGATTTTAGGATACACAATCTGTCAGGAAAACTAATATTTTTTCAGTCAACATTTAATATAATTGCAGAGAGAAGTTTAGGAAGCTTTGAGAAATGTGAAGCAACTTTTAACACTTCTGGTTACTTACACCATATTTTGGACTCAATGATATTTTCAAGTATCTTGAACTCTTTCTGTTTCAACCATGTAGAAATTCACAGCAAGTAAATATCCACAACTCTCCCAGTTTAGCTTCTCATGTCAGTGAGCTACTTTTCCCTTCTAGTGAGGGCCTTTTTTGTATGCTGAAGAAGGATCAAAAATTGGGCTGCATGGAAGAAATGCAGTTGGATGTTACAAACCGGGAAGTTGAAAATCTAGGTGCAGGATTGATTTGTTGTCTGTATTCACACTTCAGAAAATGGTGGCCCTTGTCTATACCTTTCCGATATGCAAATACAATTTAAGTTACTATGGATTTCACTTACACTTCTGGGTTCTTAAAATATTTATTAGAATTTGATTTTAAAAATTATTATATCTGTAAAATGTTCGAATAACTTTCTTTAGAGTTCTTAGCAGGCATCCTGTGTCAAGTTGATGAACATGAACACAGATTTTCAGCCTTGCAGTCCTGTGATTGGAAGACAAAGGCAGTTAGGCTTGGCTATCTTTTTGGTGAAAGCTCAGTCCTTGGACAAGGACCAAGGACAAGGCCCATGCCCTCACAGACATTCTTATTAATGCCTTAAATGGGAAATTGAATATATTAACCTAGTATATATCTACCTGTATTTTCTCTTTGAAAAGACTAGATTTTTAATGACTATACGTTCATTTTAAAAGCTTCTCTTTTGCTGAGGGCTTAACTCTGCCCTGAAATTCACGTTTAGGAAGGTAGGATGTAAATTTTGGGAAAAATAAAGGCAGGCCTAGCTTTTGTTAGTCTCTTGTATATTTTCTGGTTTTGCATGTCCACATATTATCAAAACAGATGCGAGAAATAAAGTAGGGACACTGTACATGGCACTGCCAATGAAAGGCATGTTTGAAACCTCAGGTTCAAATTGTCTGTGCTGTCCTGAGTAAGAGTGGAGCTAAGGATGCTGGTGACACTAGACTGTTGCACTCCATCCACACTCCATTTTTATCAATTGCATGAGCAAGAGCAAGATCCTACATTAAAATGTCAAACTTCCTCATTTCAGAGAGCTCCTGAATTTGATTGAAATCTGAATGTGAGCATGTGTGAACAGGGTGAATGTTAAATAAGGTTGCAATTAAAAATTGGTTTCAGTCTACTCTTAAATGACTTTATTGACCTACCCCAAGAGATGCCACTGTGCAAAAATAGCACATTGAAAATTTAGTTCACATATTAAGTAACAAATCCGCACGTCATTATTTATCCACTGCCTCTCATTCTGTAGTGGCAGGCAGAGACATAGATGTGGGACTTTGTCTCAATCTGGGCATAAGATGCCACATTAAAAAAATGAATACAAACTCACATCTTTGTTCAGTGCATATCAGATTTCAAGACAGAGTGGAACATTTTATATGAAGGAGGCAAGAACGTAGTTAGCAAGAGCTGACTATATTTGACAGGCCTACAACATATCTGCCAGGGTAAAGAGTTTGTTGACATTTTGTTAGATTTGGCTGCATTTCATGTTAAACCCATGTTGGTAATAGTTGTTTCGAAGCAGTATGACCTAAATACCTGTCATTTGAACCAGTATCTTTGTCATCTTGTGCTAAGCAGTACAGTGCCACAGGAACACTGTTACCTCTACAAACTTAACCTCTCCTGAATGTGTCACAGATGTGGCTGCAGCTCAAATAGACAGACTGTAGCCATGGTATATATATTAACTCCAGGAGAAGCCAGAGAGAAAAGATGGAACATTAGCTTTTGCAATGAACTGTTTATCACATAATTAATACTTGTCAACGGTGCTGTAACCTTGTGGACAGTCACATTTTTTTTATTCCTGACATAACCTGGCTTCTTCCTCAAATCCAGAGGTAGCATGTGATTTTTTTAGTACTTGCTTTCATATATAAAGGAGTAAGTAGGATTTATTACCTTACTACGTTAATTCTTTTAGGTTACCTAAGATTCTTTTAGAGTAAAGAAACCTTTTATTTATTCAAGTAGTGTTTGCATAGCAGTAGGAAAATTTCACACTACCTGCTGGAATTAAACTTCCTGATCTAAACTAAAGATTTTGACAGATCTTATTTGTTAAACTACGTGCTTTATTGTCATATTTATTCTAAACGTGACAGACATCTTACAGAATTGGCAGTAGGTAATGGCTATAAATTAAGTCAGTGAAGCACTAGGTATGTTGAACGGTTTATTTGAATCAAAGTTTTATACAAATAGGAGAAAAGTCAGGACAAAAATTACATGAAATAGAAAGGAAGAGGCAGTTTAGGCTATTTTCTACAAACATTACTGTAAAAAGAAATACATTTTAGTAAAGTTAGGAGGGAATATTAAATTTCTGTAGAATAAAAACATTTGGAAAGCTTGTCCATGGAGATGAA
Source organism: Anabacerthia variegaticeps (assembly GCA_035583185.1). Lineage (NCBI taxonomy): Eukaryota > Metazoa > Chordata > Aves > Passeriformes > Furnariidae > Anabacerthia > Anabacerthia variegaticeps. Next base: position 55,506,666 of record JAWWEW010000112.1, read on the forward strand.
AAACTTGGCCTGCATACTTGCTCATTTTTCGTGCACTGCAGTGCATTTTCAGATTCTATGTTGTCTTAATTTTGCTTTCTTAAAATGCTGCTGTCTTGTCCCTGTGGCTGATTTCCTTAGTCGGAGAGATAGCCTATAGCAGTATTTCTGAGAAGTATGTGCCTCTTCTTCTCCTTAGCTGTGGTTTTATGTTGCAAGACTTAAACCGCAATACTCTTTCAAGAGCCACCTATCTCTTCTTTAGTCATTCCCTTGGCACACTATCCACTGTGCTGAGAATAGGATTTGGGAATTAAGTTGCATTAGAAACCAAAATGAGTGAAAAATTGTATTCATTTACAGTGCCATCACTTCTCTGATCCTTCAATTATGCTGTACTCTAGAGAACAAAGACGGGTAAGAATGTCATAAACTAGTAGCACAATAAACTCCTTCTGTCATGAAACCATTATTGCATTGGGGTTTACTTCCAAGTTCCAAGCTGTTCAATGCTTGTAGTACATGGCTGTCAAGTGCTCTGTTGGATGTATCAGTAAGAGATGCAGGATTTGGTGTTCTGCTCACTCCAAGGAAGCAAAGATTAAAATGAAATAAAAAAATGAAGACACGTGGGTAGAATGAAGAGAGGAGAATGGATAATAAGAAAAGTATGACTATTATTTATTTTTTAATTATAAGGAGCTGGTTTTGTTTTTTTCTCATTGAGCAAGATTCTGAACTAACAAAAAATTATGTTTCTGAAAGGAGCTTTCAAAATTTGATCTTTGTGTAAACTTGCTACTGGTATTAGAGTTGTACTGTGTTTTCTGATTGTATGTGTACATGTATGTACATTGTTCTTAGGCAATTCTTTTACGTATGTAAAAAAAATTAAATTGGACTCTATAAAAAGAATTTGACAGTCCTTTGCTTGAGATAGTGTGGGAGTAGGTATCTATGGCTTTAAGATTTCTCCTGCGTATTTAGTGTAATATTACCCAAATGTTTAGATGGTAAATTCATAATTTTAAGAAACAAATAATAATTATGTGTAAAGACACTCTTTGAAGTATAATGGCATAGTACAGTACCAACAGTTCTTCTTACAGATTTACAATCATTTTTCTTCTGTATTTAAGGTGGCCTAAGACGTGCAGTAGCCAGCATAGCAGGTCTTGAGGCTTACAAATACATGAAGTTTGAAGGAGGAGTGCATCGTGTTCAGCGGGTACCAAAGACAGAAAAACAGGGACGTATTCACACCAGCACAATGACTGTTGCAATATTACCCCAACCCACTGAGGTAATACTTATCTTTTAGTATAACAGACTTTACCATGAACAATGTTTGATACCCAAGTGTTTTGTCTCCCTTTTTGTTCTCACTTAATGACTTTTTTTAAAAATCTTTATTTTAAACTAGGTCATATTTATTAGTGGTTTTTTTATTTTTTATCACAAGGGTGAAATAAAAAGTTTCTGTCTTTCCTCATAATCCTAATCTCAAGAAAGTCATGGACAGTTTACTTAACTATAACTTGAAAATTCACTTTTACTGTGTCTTGCATATTTTATGGAAAGCTACATTTTCTACAAAGTGACAAAAAGCTGAGTTATTTTCCAGGGCTCACAGATACTTCTCTTAGCACTTTCTCTTTTCCATTTTTGTAGTGTCCTCACTTACTCCTTTCAAAGTGTATCAGTGATAATTTAGCATAGCTGTATTTGCTTGGTTAAAAACAACTGGCTAGGAATTAAAGCTTTGCTTTGATCTTTGTTTCATGTGGAACTAGCAGATTGTTGAAGATGTTACTGCTTTCTGTAGTCGCTTGAAGTTTGCTCACTCCTTCCTCGCAGACTACTGCTCCATTTCAGAGCCAGAAAAGGGAATATTTTCCGTTTTATGTAAAAGCCATCTGGTCAAGTTCAAGTATTGGTTAACTCTGCTGAAAGAGGGTGCAGGGCTTTCAGAAGAGGGGAGTATTAGTGCTAAGGGATGATTATGTGTTAAGCTATTTTTCTGATTTTTCTGGGCTCCATCCTGTTGCAGTCCAATTTGACTATGAAGATTCGTTAATATAAGTGGATGTGACCTACCACTCATAAACTTTAAAAGGTTTGATCTTGCATGAATGTGCTCTATAAAGTAAACTGATTATGAATATATGATACCTGTCTGGAAAGAAACAACATAAATACATTCTTTTTTTTGTTTCTCTTTTTTCTTTCTTTCTGTCTCTCATGACAGATGAGGCTGCAAATTAATCCAAAAGATCTACGGATAGAAACAAAGCGAGCGAGTGGAGCTGGAGGCCAGCATGTCAATACTACAGATAGTGCTGTACGAATAGTTCATATTCCAACAGGTACTTCACTTTTTCCTTAGTACAAGATCTTCATTGCAAAGCTGCTGTCAGAACAATGGTTTTATTTTCAAACCTGGACAACAGTAGACCAGAGTTTTTATTTAGTTTTCATGTCTGTTCATAGTACTCATCATCCTGTTCCCACTCCAGTATTTAATAGTAAAGATTACTGGCTTCAATAGGTAAGCTATGAATTTGCCATTAAACGTGACACTCTAAGAGCATCCAGATCAGTTTGTGTCAAAAAGTTATGTTTAAGCTTTCAAATAATGAAAGTGACACTGATTAATGGAGTAGGTTGAAATCCGATGATTTGCCATTTCTTGACTAATCTCCAAAAGAGAGATTGCTCTATTTCCATATTAAAATGTTGCTTTTAATTGCAGAGTCTACTTAGGATGCCAGCTTCCATTTGTCTGCTGGCTCCTTTCCCATAGATGACACACATAATTAGGAGGCTCATCCCTCTGGCTCAGATTAGGCAATTTAGGAGGGGTAAAATACACCATCAAACACTACCTGATTTTAACTATCATGTATTTTTTTAATTGCCATTCCTAACCCTTTTACTTCCCTTTGAGCAATCTCCAACAGCTGCCTTGAGTTTCATGGTGTTTTAACTTTTCCCCTTCTCTACTACAAACATTGCTCAGGCTTTACAGCCTCAGGGTAATCCTGAGGCCTCTTTATCTTCACATATCCAGATTTTTGCCACCCATTTCTTTGTATTTGTTTAAGACATTTACCTATTCTGCGCTTGTTGTATCGCCTTAGTAAAGCAGGAGGTAAACAGTGGAGAGGATAAAACCGCCATATGGTGACAAAAGATATTCCAAACTGAAAAAGTTTTGGATTGCCTGCATGTTTGGATAAAAACACAACAAACAAACTAAAATCAGCAATTGATCTTAGTTTTTGCCAAAGGCACTTATTAGGGTATGTTATAGAAATCTGAAAGTGTATTGCAAATTTTTTTGTGGTTATATATAGTTAGTAGGGAGGTTTGTATCTCACCTTATCTCCTCACTTTTTTCTGTTCCACCTTTTCCTTCTTCATTTCTCTGATCTCTCTTCCCTTACAGTTGTCCTGTTACTTCTTCTATTTCGATTCTAAATCTTTTTTAGACCTTCACTGTAATCCAAAAAGTTGTTTATAAATAAGTCTTCCATAAAGTAATACTATTTAATCTTATAAAACATACTCTATTATTACGTGAGTTATGTCTTCTTCCTGTATTTCTTTTCCCTATTCCTTTCTTCAGCCGTGCTTTTCTTATCCTAAATTATATGTTTTGGGATGACAAACCACAACTTTTTTTTTTTCTTTTTTTTTTATTAATAAAATATTGCCCACTTTTTTATATTCTGATCATATTCTATATGCTTGCTATCTCATGTATCTTACTCTTCCTTAAATCCTGTATTTCCTGGAACTGTGGCCAAAAATAATCAGATCACATCACAAATCTTTTATTTAATTATCCACCTGATACTGAATTAAATTTCTTGTCTTATGGCTTAAAACACCTGTACAACTCAGCCTTCACTCCTCTCCCAAAATGTATTATTAGACATTAATAAATCTGGACTTCTACATTCCCAGTCCAAAATACATATGGAAGAAAGAAACAGTTTAATTGAATATAATAAAAATCTTCTAGAAATTGCAAAACTATTTTAGTATGTGTTACTCTTAAGTGCTAAATATCATGCTATTTTTGACAGGGATCGTGTCTGAATGTCAGCAAGAAAGATCTCAAATTAGAAACAAAGAGAAAGCTATGCAAATGCTATGTGCCAAGCTATACAGTGCCAAACTAGAAGAAGAAACTCAGAAGAGAAACAGTGCTCGAAAGGTTCAAGTAAGTTTCATTTAGTAACAATATAATTCTGTACAAGCGTATGTTCTTAGGGTAACCCCAGTGCAGAAGTGCAATTAATAAATGGAAATACAGAGGAACAGAAGCCCAGGAAGGACTTACATGAGTCAAAAAAAAAAAAAAAAAAGAAAGAAATAATAGAATCATAGAATGATTTGGTTTGGAAGGGACTTTAAAGGTCATCTATCTGCAACCCCTCTACCATGGGCAGGAACACCTTCTACTAGACCTCCCTGAGAAACAAAAGTTACGGAGTCCACAACGTCTCTGGACAAGAAAATTATTTTTTACTTCAGCAATAAAGGTCATATATTAACCAGACATCAAATTTTACTAGTATGTAAATTCTAGAGATCCAGTAAAACAGACAGCATGTTTGATTGCAGCATAAAGAACCAGAATGGTATTAAAAAACAGATGGAGTAAAATTGTTCTTTTACATGTTTGAGGACAATTACTGCAGTCACTGAAGTGATCTGAGTGATCTGACTCATATGTAACTATAACAAACTGGATAATCACGGGAGAAAGTAAAACTTTTCACTTTAAAGGCTTAGTCAATATTTCATCATTTTTATAGAAAGATGATGATGATAAACTGATTCTTCTTGTTCAATAGATTGGGACTAAAGGAAGATCAGAGAAGATCAGAACATACAACTTTCCACAGGACCGGATTACGGACCACAGAATAAGCAGATCAGTGCATCACATTGAGTCTTTCATGCAAGGGGAAGAAATGCTGGATGAAATGATACAAACTCTGAGGGAATATGCTGATTATGAATCTTTAATGGAAATTATTTCAGCAAACGAAAAAAAGGATTCATCCTGAACATTGCTTTTCCTCAGCCCATTACAATGGATGTAGACCTTGGTCTGCAAAGAAGCTTCTTGGAGCTTCAGAAAATGGAACTGCTTTTCAGATCAAGAAAAACACCACGGCTTGTTTTCTCATGACTAATAAACAGTTTTCTCACTTGCTGAGTAAAAGACTTTATTATCTTCATATGAGACATTATTGCTGCAGTGGTCCATTTGAAAAGTAGATTTGACTGCACCAGAATTAACTTCAGTTTTTAATTTTCTCCCCTGAGAAGACACTGATACACCACTCTCGAAAGGTATGCATGCGTTAAAAATAAGCTATTTCTAGTTCCAGTCTTCATTTTAACAATAGCTTAAACATCAGTACAGTGTCAAATAGCTTACTTGATAGAACAAAAAAAATCCTATTTTCTTTGAGTGATTGGAAAAAAGTGATAAATGATCCTTCTCTACCTATCTGCATACTTATTAATCACTTAAAATGTCGTGATGGGGTCTAAGTGCATCTCCATGATGTTTCTATGGCCTTCAGGCCCTCATTAATAAACACGCCCACGCAAAAAAAAAATGTAGGAATATCCCTTTTTCCAGAAAAAAAAAAAAAAAAAAAAAAAAAGGTGTGGAAGTCTAGTGACAAATCATATGAGTTGTTTTTTGAAAGAATGTTTCTGTTCAAAAGTGAATTGTTACAGTATTGTTCAGCTGATACTTTAGTCTCCACTTGGCTTCAGTTCAGGTTCTCCTTGTGAGAAATGTCCACACTTACCAATAACATTTAGAGGGGAGAAAGTCATCAAAGCAAAACTAAACTTTTATTTAACAAATTCTGTTGAATCGGGTGTGTCCCTCTGGCCTAGGAGACTGAAGAAAGAGGTCTTTTATACCTTTCCTGGGCCGGGGAGGTCTCTGCCTCCATTCCTGTTGGCAAGTACTAGACTTACATTGTAACTCATTCCACCTACCTTGCCCAAGACCCCCTCCAAAGGCACAGAAAACGGGTTGAAAATGCTTTTTAAGCATCCAACAGTTATAAGACTCAACAACCCCCTCCCCGCTTTTTCTTTTCCTTACCCATACAGTTCCTTTGGCTCCAGCAAAACCCCAATTCTTTTTCTAACATCCTTTATGCTTTTAATTGACTCTCCAATTTATTAATTTTCTAAAGGTTATATGGTATAACTGGCATCTTAGTGGTTTTATCTGACAGCATCTTAAGACATTTGATAACTTTATCAGCTTTGTTTTTCAGTAAAGACTGCATGTAACTATGATTAACTCCCAAATCTTTTCATTAAAGACACGTGCATTAACTTCAGATGTAGGAATATCTGTATGCATTAGGTGAGGCATACGTATTTCCTGTTGGTAAGCATGAGGCCTATATTTACTAGTAGTTTTACAACTCCCAACTGGCACATAAAAAGAAACATTAACTTTTTGGGTTTTTTGGTGTAAAATAATTAGATACGGATTGGTGCAGAAACTAGGACTGAAGTCATTATTCCTACCAGATCAGTATTGTAAATGGAAGACTACAGAGCACTTATGACAATCTTACTGACTTGATTTAAAGCTAGGCTCTCTTACACCCAGTGACGGGTGGCTTTTGTAATTCTTTCTAACCAGCTCAAATTCCTCCAAACTGGGTCTAAGTACTGGATTACTGCATGAAACTTAGATAAGTGTTTAGGTCTTTGTCACCCTAGACCTTCCCTGATGCTTCAGCTTGTAGCCCATCTGGCCGTCTTCTGCCTGGCTCACCTTTTCTCATCTAGCTCTTGAACAGCCACTGGATGTGTTGCCTCTGACCAGTATGAGATAAAACAATCATGTTCTGGCAGGATGCTGACAGAGGTATCCTTAAACTGACATGTGACAGGACTTCACTGGCCTACTTGGCTAGTCATGGCAAGCTTGTAGGCATGTAAAGACTTGAGCTCCCTTGCTTGCTCTTGATATTATTTAATGCAACAGATGTTGTCTCTGAAAATGCAGCCTCCCTGAGCTGTGAGCATATTGCATTTCCAGCAGCAGCAGGGATCTCTGCACTGGTGCCCAGTCAGCCTAGCTCCCAGTAGTGCTCCTCTTCACTCTGCAACTGCTAGTAGCATTGGTTATGCTTTAAGATAAATACAATTCTTTTATGGGGAGGAGCCCAGGTGCAAGATCCCACCATCAGACTTAAATCACAGAATCACACGGTGGGTCAGGTTGGAAGGAGCCACAGTGGGTCATCTGGGCCAACCTCCCAGATCAGGCAGGGTCACCCTGGAGCACATGGCACAGGATTAGAATATCTCCAGTGAGGGAGAGACTCCTTCCCTAGTAGAGGAGCTTTGCACATTCGGAGCGTGCCAGGGTGGTGAGAAGATCCCAGGCACGTCCATTTAAAAAGCCAAACCTCGATGTAGCTGGGCGCCAGGTTTAGGCGTGTGTGGCTCCCGGGGCAGGGAAGCCGGCGGTCCTTTTGGGAGAGCGCCGCGAGGCCGTGCGGGTGGCGGAGGGCGGGAGGAAGGGGCGGGCGGGACCCGCGGCCGGGCGGGAGTCCCGGGCGGGCGGGATCCGCTGCCGGGCGGGATCCGCCGCCGCGCCACTCGCCTCGCTCCCTCCCTGCGGCCGAGGAGGGAAAACGCGAGGCCGATTCGGCCTCGCCCCCCGCTCCCCGGATTGGCCGCCGCCTTCTGCCCGCCTCCCATTGGCCGCGTCCCGCCCGGCGGCGCCTCGCCATTGGCGGGCGCGGTTTTGGATACGAAATTCAAAGTTTTTAAAAAGCGCCGGGCTCAGCGGCGCACGCACTGCCCGCCGGCGCGGCACCACCCGGGAGCGCCGCGCCAGAGGTGAGCGCCGCGCCGTCCTGGCCCGGTCCGGCCCGGCCCGTCCCGCGGCAGGGTCGCGGCCGTGGGGCTCCGGGCTCCGGGCTCCCTGCTCGGGACCCGGCGGCAGGGGTGGCTCGGGCCAGCGGGGCTCCGTGGCCGGGGTGGCGGGGGCTGCCGGCGCACGCAGCGGCGGGACCGGGGGTGCTGGCGGGGTTGCGCGGGGCGGCAGATGGATTGGGGATGGGGACTCTCCGCGGCCGCCCGGCCCCGCTGCCCTCCGCAGCCCAGCCCCGCAGCAATCCCGCCGGCGGGACGGCATGGGACGGGACGAGGCGGGACGGCGGCGCATGGATGGATGGATGGATGGCCACAGAGCGCCCCGATCCCGCCAACGAGCCGCGTGCGGGGCGCTCCGGGCTGCTCGCCCCTCTGGCGGGTCCGGGACCGGGAGCGGGTCCGAGCCGGGGTGGGGAGCGCAGGTCGGCTCCCGCCGGCGGGCAGCGCGGAGGTGCCGCGCTGTGTCTCCCGCCCGCCGGGCCACGCCGCCGCAGCGGGCATCCCCACGGCGCGCCTCCTGCCCGCCCCACCACCACCGTTTCAGGGGGAATCCTCCAGTGTGGGGGAAAGGGGAGGCCCCCGAAGGCGCGGTGTGAGGCTCCCGGGGCCGTGGAGCACGGCAGAGCCGGGTCCCGGTCTACCTGCCGCCCAGCCGGGCCATCTTGAGCGCTGGGCGGGAGAAGCCTGACAGCGCCGCGGGGGCCCGCCGCTGAGCCCACTCCTCCGCGGGGTCGGGGCCGGCCCTGCTGCACCGAAACGTGATGTGGGGCACATTTTCCAATTCATCAGGATTTCAGCCCCGGAGCTCCTCTGCTCGCTCGCAAGGAAGGGGGGAAGAGAAGGAGGAGGCTTAGTGAGGGCTTGCGTCTCTTCCCCAATTCACATTATTCAAAGCCCATATTTTTTGCTCCTTGCTTTCACCAAATGTAGGTACAAAGGACGGACTTTTTCTATGACTCGTTCGTGAAACGTATTTTTCTGTTGCTTCTTTCCAAAACTGCTGGAAGTGTTTAAATCCGTTAAAATTCTTGCTCAAACTAGGGAGTTTATATTTCCTACGGATTACAAAGCAAATTGAAAATTATTTCTCCTTTAGATTTAACAGGGCAGAGATGGCTTCCTTCTTCTTTTCAGCCTTCGCCCATCCCCCAGCAATTGTTAATATAGATAGCACCGCATTTCAAGGGGGAGGGGAAAGCAACAGGGCAAGAAAAGCTCAATTTCCCTATGATACCTATCGACCTCTCACCCTCTTAAAATCATGCTTGCAAGAAACCTTTATTTCACTCCGACCATTTTTTAAGGGTGGCTGCTTGTCTTTGTAATTTACACATCCATGTGGGCACTTAAGTTTTTCCTGTGCCACCCAGCCTCCTCCCTTTTTAAAAATGCCAGATACCTGGCTGCAGTAACAGCATTGCCTCTCATCTTGGATGCAAATTTCAGGCTTCTCTGCTCCGTATATGCCCCTGCACAAACCTGCTGGCACTCATGGACCCTTTGCCACTGGTGTCCCTTGCAGGGAGCACAGTGGTCCTGACTATGTTGCTACATTTAGGATTCGAAACGGAGATGTTGGTGTGTCTAAAACTAAACTATTCTGGTGGAATGGTGGCAAAGTAAATCACCCAGTCAGTTTTCTCTCTCTGGTTTTATGCAGCATAAAACTTTAGTTTTGAGAAGATCTTACATAGGTTTAATTAGCAGCTGTTCAAATCCTTCGTTCCACTAGTTGGATTTTAGACACTAGAGGGTGAGTTAAGTAAAAGTATGAAATTCATAATGCAGAAGGAAGGCATGGTCAATTCTTTATAAGAAAGAGTATTTGTGATGTAGTTTACACTGTGTTGTAATACTGTCTTCATTGTTTCTTGCAGGATATAAACAACAAAATGAAATCCAACCTTAACCACTCTTTCAAAATGAAACGTGATTTTGATTGTGCATGTCTTCGTACTGGGTTTGCACCACTGAAATCTGCTGTGGAGAAAACAAGACTGGAAAAATCCTGCCCCTTGAATTATGAGGAAAGCTTTTGTAAAAGCTGTGCAAAAGAGCATGAGAAAATACTCCTTAGTGACTCATACCATGCAGCCACCAGAAATCTAGAACTTGAGGATGGAGAAAGGCCCGTACATAACAAAGAAAACAAACAAGTAACCCAGAGACATGATGAAGTCTATGAAATAGAGGCACTGGAAAACAGTAAACTTAATGAGGACAGTGGTTATTCCTCTATGTTAAGTACTCAGTATGCTGATGCAATAGAACATGAGGATAGTATACCTTTGGCTGGGAATCTCTGTGGCACACCAAAACATTGTCTCATTCAGGACCAAAACCAAGAACATTTTTCAAAGAAGACTTTGTTGCCAGTAAGCCATTATGAAGAAATGATTTGCTCAACTTTGAAAAAAAATGGTAAAAGAAATCTCAAGTCTTGGGCTGCTGTAGACAGAATTGTTTTTAGGGGAAAAGTTGAACTTGGTAACTTAATTGGAAAGAAAATGGGCCTGGATAGAATAGACATTCTTGCTGAGCTCTTCCAAAAGAACTTGAAGCATATATTAGCAAACATTTTGAGGCATCTCAGCGAGGTGGATTTAATAAAGTAAGTATATTGATCTCATTGTATTCCATTGGGAAAGGAAACAGCCTAATCAGATGGCTTAATGTTTTAGATATGGGGCCTGTGACATTTACTCAATGTTTAGTATTATGTATTAATATATTAAATCATGAGCTGACAATGTAAGTTGTGATATTTATGGAGAATATCTTTTCCAAAGAAGGCAATTAAAGACTACCACTGTGAATATATTCTATCTTTACATGAAAGAAAAAGATTACAGTTATTCTTGCTATTAAATAAATCTCTTTCCTACAAGGCAACTGACATGTTCATATTTTAATTGCAGTTTTGCCAAAGTGAGCACAACATGGCAGAAGATCCTACATGAAGATAAATGGATTTTCCAAATGTATAGTAAAGCTGTGAAAAACCTCTCTGTAAGTTTTTGTACCTGTTAGGTAATTTGGGCCTGAACCATCAGTATTTTTCTGCTATTTCAGGACTCCTAGCCTTAAGAGATCACAAAAGAGTTTCTTAGGTTGAAAACTTTCACGGGAGTGTCTGAATTTGTCCTGTTAGGATGACCTGTCTCAAATGTCGCTAGGCACACCAGTGTCTTTGGGGATCCCAAGGAAGGTTGACTGAGAAGGTGACCCAAGGAGCCATGCAGATTAAGAGCTTCCACATGTCCTGTGTACAGAGAAAAGCAGGAAGGAGAGGGTCACTTCCAGCACAGTCCTAGAGACTCAGCAGAGGCTTGCTTGCTTTAGTATCCCCACTGATGCAGAAGGGAAATAGACTGAAAGAAACCACTAAGCTGGCTGTGCAGCTCAGGGTCTCTATACTTTCCAGCAGCTGTCTCTGAAGTTCAACATTCTGGCTACAGAAAACTGAAAAGCATTTTCCACCGTGAGCTGTTCCTAATGCCTCTTTGTCCTGTGAAATAAAAAATATTAGATCAAACCACACTAGCATTGCACTTTACCAAGCCAGGACTCTTAAAACACTGTGAGTGTCCTTTCCTGAGAGATAACAAAACAAGGCTTAGGATCTGTCACAGGATAAGGTCATCAGCCAGTTTGAAATTTTATGTAGTATTTTGCAGTGCTAGCCTGTTGGGATGGAATATTTGGACACCATTGAATATTAACTCATAAAGGTTGATTTCCTCCCTGCTGTTGTATGGTTTTTTTGTTTAACTTGAACTGGAAACCAGGAAAACTGGTAGGAGCTTACCTTCAAGCATTCCTATTCACCAGAAAGAATTACAAATACTGCTTTGTGCTTTGAAACATTGTGATGAATAGGTTACATGCTCTGCTTAAATAATTATGTGTTAATATGAAAGTATGGTTGCCTAATAGATTGCTGGTTTTGATAATCAACTAGGGAGCTGTTCTAGACGTTTATAACAGAAGTGACTGAGAAAGTTAAGGTAGTATCAGTAAGATGTTCCTTGGTATGATGCTTTATTATTGGAAACCAGGAGGAAGGATCAAAACTTGGTCGTTGACTTCTACTAAACAAAAAAAAAGCATCAGGTAAGTCTTTTCTCAAATTTGTCTTATTTTGCTTTTCATCAGATTGTCACTACAGCACCTGAGCATGCTGCAACAAGGGAGTATGTTCTCTACAGAGTGTCTTTAGCTTCCATTCAGAAAGCAACCCCACCAAAAATCTTGAACAAAAAAAGCACCAGATCCAAAGCATCTAAGAATCACAGCAGGCTTGTGGAGTTTTCTGAGGTAACTGATTTCCATTCATCTTCAATTTCTCACATGTTGTCTGGCACACTATCAGCTGGTAAAGCATATTTCTGAAAGTAGTATCTCCTATTTCAAGTTCTCGTAGTTCTTATTAGTATGGCTGCCAGATTTTTGCTTAGTGTGCCTATTGTAAGACAACTTCAGAAGCTAAATGGAGCATATTGATATACCGGGATGTTCTGCATCCTTTTTTTTTCCTTCATAGGAAATCCACTTAGTGTTGGGGTTTTTTTTGCTTAAATTTTGTCTTAGATCAGACATGAACAATTTTAGTAATTTCCTGTTATTTTCCCTGGGCTTATAATGAATCACATGTTTTCTAGAAGTCCTATTCTGCAAATTGGTGCAATAAGAGGAGAAGATGTAATGGCGTTGAAAAGTGTGATCAAGTTGTTCTAGTACTACCGTATAGAACTTTGTAGTATTAAGGATGTGAAAGTACAACTGTTCAGCAACAGTCTAAAATTTTGTTAATACACAACACATTCAGATTATATAAACATTTTACTTTTAACAATTGAATGTTGTAAGGTGTTACACAGGTCTATAATTTTCTAATGTGAAATCATTTTGAAAGGCGGATATGTTTTTGTGTCACAAGAATTAATTGGAGAGAAAAAGGAATTGCTTCCATTTGGTGTCTCAAGCTGAGTGCTCCACAGCTGAGATTTCTGAATGCCATATTTTTTGAATATGTCTATGATTCAAATGGAATTTAGATTTATTTTCTTTTTAAAAAAAATTAAAGCTAACTAAATCACCATTTTTGGATGCAGTTCGGAAGATTCAGGAGGGCTGTTTTTATTATTGTTTTTGATTTAGCTTGTCCTTTAAATTTTAAATTTAAAGACTTTGAAATTGACCACCTCTATTCCAGTACAAAGTACCTGCAGTTATTGACTGATTATTCCTGTTCAGTCTTCATCACAATTTGATGCAAGAATTAGGAGAAGTTATAATATGTTTTGTGGCACTTAGGAAATGTTTGGAGAGTATATTAACCCTCTGCTCATGATTTCCTGTGTATTCTTTTTCCAACAGGCTGCCAGGACCTTGAAAAACACTGAAAGCCTTAGAGCCTGCCATCGCTGTGGCTCACCTGCAAAGTATGACTCCTATCTTCAAAGAGCAACGTGCAATCGTGAAAGTTGTGGCTTTGACTTTTGCACAAAGTGCATGTGCAGCTACCACAGCTCCAGTGACTGTATTAGTGGCAAACCAGTGAAATCCAACTCTACGCCAGGACCGCTTCCTGGGACTAAGAAAAGCAAACAGAATCTAAGGAGATTGTGATCCACCCTTCCCAAGAAAAATTGTCAGACGTCCCATGAAAGCTTTTAGTCATCCACAAAGAAAATCAAAGAAAATATTTTCTGCTATTCCATATTTATAGAAAAGGTTAATTATATTACTCCCCTTTACTGTTTATTGGTCATGTTCAGAAGGGTTTTAAAAGTGTTTCTAGTGCTGTCAAGTGAGTTGAATGAAGCCCCTTTTAACTTCAAATTGTGGGGGAGTCTAGATTTTATGATTTTTCAAAGCTTTTGTCTTTGATTTTAAAATGCAAACATTCGTAATACCATTTTCTCTGATGGTTTCTCTTAAGTGAATCTTAAATTGCTCTTCATTTCTTCCTTCAGAAAGGGCAGGTTTTCCTTGAACTGAGTTGATACCTCTTCCAACTTAAAAAAAAAGTACTGTATGTTGGCTATACTGCTAAAAAATACTTTGACTTTTTTTTGAAGTAATAATATTTTAATATTTGTATATATTTGTAAATACTATTCATGTTTGTCTTGTAAATGTGAAAATAAACTGCTGATCTCAACAACTTGGTAGGCAAATGTGGACTTCCTATTTATCATCCTAGAAGATTGCTCCTCATGCTCTTGTCAAGTTTCTAGTATGTGTTTCTTAAAAATGTTGATTTAGAAGAGTGGAACTCTCGTCGGTTTGTGTAAAATGTACTGAATCCGTTCTTGTGCTGTGTTCCTGCAGCTTACCTAAAGGCTACTGAAAGTAGTAATTGCCAATAGATTCAATAGAAAAATTTCTATTGGCTGAATTTATGCTGCTGTTGCTGAATTTAATCACTGTCAGTTAAAATCTTCCTGATCCACAGTGAAGAAAGGCAAGCTTTCAAGAAATAGACTAATTTATGGAAATATCTTAGGTTTGGGTGGGTTTTTTTTTTCCCTATTAAAAAGTAAATAACAGATGGGAAAGACAGCACTATAGGTCCTGCTTGTTGAACTGGCTCAACAGTGATAGATATACTGCATGACAACTCTTCCTACACTTGTTAAATTTCCATTTGTGACAGCAGTGGTAGAAACAGTTGAGTAGGACCTCTAGCATTCTGCTTTTATGCGGCAAACAATCTCCTAACCTAAATCTGCGGCTTAAAATAAGAGACTGGTTGAGTTTTATCTATAACTTTGATGCCATAAATATTTTGTCTATTAAAAGTCCACTTTTACAGGTATGCTCCAGATTGGAGAATGAAGGGCAGAAGGCCTCCAAGTTAAAGAGATGTAGCACCTCTCCTATGAAGACAGGCTGAGAGAGTTGGGTTTGTTCAGCCTAGAAAAGAGAAGGCTTCAAAGTGACCTAATTGCAGCCTTCCAGTATTTATAGAACCTTGCAAGAAAGCTGGAGAGGGTTTTTTTACAAGAGCATATAGTGACAGGACACAGTAAGGGGCAATGGCTTCAAACTGAAAGAGTAGGTTTAGATTAGATATTAGGAAAAGATTCTTTACTTTGAGAGTGGTGAGGCACTGAAACAGATTGCCCAGAAAAGCTGTGGACTCTATCCCTGAAAGTGTTTAAGGCCAAGTTGGATGGAGGTCTGAGCAACCAGGTCTAGTGAAAAGTGTTCCTGTCTATAGCAGCGAAGTAACTAGATGGATCTTTAAGGTCCCTTCCAACCCATGTGATTCTGTGATCTTATACCTTATTCTGGTAGTTAGGCCATACTAGCTTGATATGCATGCAAACACAGTGAGTATGTTAGGCATAGATAAATAAGTATTATAAGCAAAAGTTTGTTATAAAATTTTCATCTGTGTCTACTGAAATTCCTGTGTCCTGAAGAGCACAGATAATGTGATCCGAACAGAACTGCTGTTTCCTACAATGATATGGAGATATGTGGCCCAGACATCCACTCTTAGACTGGTGTTGCAGTGTATGATATGTTTTGAATTAAAACTTGTGTCTGTTTAGGAGCTGAATGTGGCTGTTACAAACTTAAGAGGTTTACCTTTTCAGCTTTAGAGCTTTGTAAGGGGAACTACGCGCTCTCTTGTTGGTCTAATAATTTGTGCATGGAGAGAGCTGTTTTTTTTTTTCCCTCAGTTTTTGTTAGCTTTAGAAATTTATCTGCTCATGCAGAATTTTGAGGAGAATTCTGTTTACTTCTAGATAAGAGGGAAGAGTTGGACTCAGTGGCTTCAGTGGTCACAACTGGGGATGAACAATATGAAGAAACACATTTTTCACCAGTTTAGGGGTGCTAAGAGACAACTGCCTTCTACCTGAAACCTTGCTGAAAAGGTCAAATTATTTGACTCAATGAAGTTTTGGCCAAGCTGTAATGGGTCTGCTGCAGACCATTGTGGCTGTTTCTTTCCTCTTACCCAATTGTTTTTGTTTTATGTGATCCTCAGATCCTTTTCTACCAGCTTTAGCTTTAATAATCAGAATAGGCATTTAAGATTACAACCTTCAACAGTTGGGTGACAACTCCTTAAGGACCTTGATCTTGCAATTTTCTTATGCAAAATTCCTAGAGCATGGGGACCTGTGGTGGCCACGCAGCTATTTCTTTCTTTATAGTAATCCTATTTGGCAGTTGAAACCTTGCACGACAACACTGAACACTGTGCCTGTATAAAGACTGTATCTTATTGAAAGCTACACAATGGTTTGTCTCCTCAAAAACAGTTCCAGTGAATGGTGTGCAGCAGAAAAAAGGAGTGGACAATCAGTCCCCACCCAGGCATACTGGCGTCTACTGCTGAGAGAGAAAACAGCTCCTCAGAGAGTGAGGGTGTTGGATGTAAGTACTAGTAGGTGCCCCAAGCAGTGCTGAGGAGAGTGATTTATGTAGCAAAGGTGGGAACAAAGTCATACATGCAGATTGTTGCTAACGTCTGTGCTGAGCCTATCTATCTAGGACCTGCCTTTGATATGTAATCAACGTGAGAGTCATACTTAGGGCAAGAGCATAACTCTTGCCACATGGAGATGAGTCGTCTCCAGGTATTGCAGCTATTGTCAAAAACCACTTTCAAACTCAGCCTTTGGCAGACACAGTGACTTTGCAGGAATGTGATAAGCTCCTTACCCACACTGCATAGGCCTTTCAGATCTCCAGAAGGTGATAAGTACCTGCAGGCTGCCAGAGTCCCCTGTCCGGCTGTGCAAGTAGAGATTTCTTCCCGTTATTTACTTATCTCTAGGAATGGCTCTGCACGGTGAGAAAGGGTGGGATGTTTCTCTGCTCTGTAAATTGCTCTGGCTAGCAGCTGTTCCCCCCATCTTGAACAACTAAGAAAACAGATTATTCCTTTATTCCATCCTGACCATCACTGGGAGACAGAAGCAGGACTTTCTGAAATCGATATTGAGTTTCCCAACTTCTCTTTCTTGCACTTCTGATGCTGTCCTGAAAAACCTAAGGAGCTGCTTGAGATGCTTACACCATCCTGTGAATCATTAAAGGCAATTTCAGCTATCTCACCACAGTGAGCAGAGAAGCTGAAGTGCTAAATAGTGTCACTTGGACAAGGACTGGTTTGCATGCACTTAGCAAGTTTAATCTATACTCCAGCAGAAACTTTTGTACTCTGAGCACTGTGGAACATGTAAGAACCAATACAGGAAAAGACAACCCTCTTACTTCAACTCTGCAGCTGCTGGTCGTCTCAGAGCCTGATTTCTAGCATGTGGCAAAACACCGGCATATGCTGTCACTAGCCAAAGGTTTCACTGCAAGGAAGCAACATTTTAGTATGTTGAAAATTTTGATTAAAATAAAAATTGTAAAACTCCTAGTGCTCTCAGTGACCACTCTCAAAGAAGCTCTGAATATTTAGCCCTAAAAAGATAAAGTCTTTCCTAACTCGTGGAGTTTAAAAAACCAGAAATCTGAATTAAGATTGTGATAAGGTTTTCTCCCCACTTCTCAAAGCCAAGGGCTGACAAATCTTTCGAGGAAATTATGCTGTAGTATAGAGATTTTTAAAAATTAAATCTGTTGTGGAAAGGGAAAACCACGAGATGGTGCTCTTGATCCAGTCACTGTATGAAGCCGAATTAATTTAGTTCCTTTTCCTGTGTTCAACGAGAATGTATTCCCTCCACCTCTGCTGACTGTAGCTATACATCTAGTTACTATGGTCAAGGAGAACGAGATTAAATCTATAACTAAAAGAACAAAACACAAACTTTGAATTCAATTGCTGATTTTAACATTGGTTTCAAACATATTTATGTAGGATATGTACATATTTGCTTAACTTAAAAATATACTGGTGTCTTTCATAAAAGCTTTGTCATGATGCTAACTGCATATGCCTCCTTCAAGGAGTTATTGGCTTCTCTAAACATGACCTTTATTTTGGCCACCTTGTGCACCTGTAGAAATAACTGGAGAGCAAAGTCACCACTTCAGAGCAGTGGGTACAAGCCATCCCATCAAGCCCTCAGAGTAGGTCTGGAGCACACATTAAACAGAGCTTTGCCTGGGATTGAACACTTGGTTCCGGATTAAGGTTTGGTGAACACCTCAGCTGCACAACAGCTGTGGCGTCACGCTGACATGTGTTCTGGCAGAAGATACTCGCAAAATATCTAAAAGGCATAGCATGCATCCGTCACTTCTTGTAGAGCGTCTCCACTGTGGGCAGAAGGAGCTGGTGTCTTGAACTGAAATGCTGTTATCAGAATATAAGGATGGACCAGACAATTACTGTGATAGATGCTTGATTTTGGAAGCCACTTGCCATGATAGAAAAGATTCATCTTATAATATATTTGAAATTTGGAGTAAAGCACAAGGACTTACAGAGATGGACAACTGCTGGATTGTGAATCTTTACCTAAGGATGCACAAATTGTCAGGTCCACTCAATTTTACTATAACCTTCTCAAAACAGGTGCTCCTCTGAAGTAGTCCAGGGGAACATACATATACAAGGAAAAACATGGTGCTGATATTCCCAGCATAACATAAAGACAGCTAGAGTCTATTTGAGCCTGCTGACACTTGCAGAAATAATTGTAAGGTTCAAATGAAGGAACAGACATTCTTGTAGAGGCCACTGAGACTATTCATCAGCAGCTGAGGGTTTGACCCTTGAAGTTTAATATTGCTCTGCTCTTTGCATTCAGAACTGCCCTCATGGTACCTCAGTCCAGCCAAACAAGCCAAGGACCTGGGAGGCATACTGAGAAATTAAGCTATGAAGAAGAAAAAAAAGAAAAAAGCAGTTTGCTGATTGCTCTGTAGGTTTTGATTCAGTTCTGGGGGAATACAGTAAGTTGCCTGCAGCCCTCAGCCAGCTGCAGTGGCAGGGTCAGCCCATGGCCCAGAGAACAGCCTGAGGATGTCCTTTGGTCTAAAAGGCGTGTGACTGGGGAGAGGGAGGGAATCCTACCTCTCCACTGCCCTGTTTTCCAACTCTTAAGATGCTGGGCTATTTTTAGGAAGACAGCAGTACTATTGTTGCCCTTGGCTGGTGCAGCTGTTCCTGGCCAGGGAAGCTGGAGGGCTGGTGCTGGATGGAACAGAGTTTGCCCTGGAGCACAGCAGGAGACAGAGGAAAGGTTGGAGACATCAGCTGGGGATGCTGTAAACCCTGTGGTGGGGGGGCAGGACTATGGCCTTTATCTAACATAGCACATCTCATGCATGTGCTTGCTGAAAGGCGAAGGCCCCTGGGCATTTGCCATTAACTTGTAGCCAGACCAAGGTAGTAATGGTAAATGCTGGTGTTGGGTTAAAAGG
Organism: Anabacerthia variegaticeps; assembly: GCA_035583185.1. NCBI lineage: Eukaryota > Metazoa > Chordata > Aves > Passeriformes > Furnariidae > Anabacerthia > Anabacerthia variegaticeps. Next base: position 55,525,944 of record JAWWEW010000112.1, read on the forward strand.
TCTCTTGGCTTGCTCAGCCCACCATGATATATCTGCATTGAGAGCATCACAAGGGTTGTGGGTGTCTCTAACCTAAATTATTTGTTGTGGACATGTAAAGCTCCGGTAGCCCTCAGCCACTGGGCAGAAGGACTGGGCTCGGCAGACGCTCATGCGTGTTTCAGGAAGAGGTATGCCTCTTTCAGGGCTAACACATGGCAGCTGCAGCTTCACATGACAGGCTTGGGGCGGGTACAGCAGTGCTAGCCACCACCTCCCAAAATTCCTCTTTGCTTACTTCCCGTGCCGTCTGTGTGCCCACCAGAGAGCGCAGTTGCCCTGCTCAGCAGGGATGAAAGCGGTTTCCAGAGGCTCCGCTGGAACTGCCTCGTGCATGAATCATAATGGAAACGTGATGACACAAGAACACTGAGACTTACTTCTTATGTTTAGTGTCATTTTATGAGGGTCTACCTCTGCTCAGTTAATTACATTGTACAACAGATTTTCGTTAGTCATATATAGATCTAATTTTCAAGATTGTCCCTGGGTACCAAATTAGTAGAGAAGACATCAGTTGCAATTTGCTTACAAACATACTTTAAACACCAGCTGCTTGTAAAAATGCACATAATGTTTTTAAATTAAAAAGCTCTGTGTTGCCTTAAAAATGCTTACAACAAGCAGCAAAATAATACATTTCCTCTCTGCAATGCATTTACTTATGTACCCACAGAAAAAAATCTCGGTGCCAGTATGAAATCCAGAAAGTTTGAGTTGCTTCATGTCCCCCTTTTTTTTTTTGTGACACATTGTGGTTTTGTCATAAACTGTGATGCCAAACTGTAGTAGGAAGAGCCCTCTGAAGCACAGTAAAAAAAACCATGTAAGTTGTCATGGCCACAGGTAAGTAAATCAGTAGGGGTACTACAGGACTTCCAATCTCACTGTATGCATTTTAGAAATAGCTTTGGAAAAGCAAGCAGTTCATATTTTTTCTGGCCTACTAACTGCTGTTAAACAGCAATTATAATCTCAGTATTTGTACTTTATATACAAGTGTAAAATAGATAAAATAAGTTGTAATGTCCTATACCACTACCACAGCCCCACCACTCTGCTATGAATGAACCATGTAGTACATAATGAGTACACTTTTTAGTATTTCTGTTTATACTCTCAGCATGTTAATACTCATAGTAGTTATTCTCTTGTCAGTACTCATAATATTCTTCACTCTTCTCAGTACTCTTGTAAATAGATTGTACCCTGAAGGCTGACTTTCTTAACAAGACAAAGACAACTCCTTGCTGTTTTGCGTATCAGAACAGGAGACATTCTCTCTTTCCTTGGAGTTTCTATCAGGAGCAAGGTTTCACTGTTCACACAGATCACCTTTATCCTCTCTATCACAAGGTTTTCACAAAGTTTCTGGTGTAGATGATAGTTCAGTGTGTTGCTTTATGTTTACATGCCAGTCTTGAATATGATTAAAGTGCTTTCAGATTTCCTGTCCATACATATCAACACTGAAGCAAACAAAATGCCTGTGTTTATTTTTTTTCTCTATCAATTTATTCAGTTCTAGTGACCAAAATCAAGGTACTGGTTGTGCAATTTTAAGAAGTTATTGCATATGTGAGCCTTCCCCTGGAAATCTCAAAGAAAAATAAAGTATGACAATGTATGAAGTAATAATAATATTATTGAAAAACACTGAGTTGAGGGACACCTAACGATAACTCTTGCACTAAGAACTTGGCTTGCAAGAGATGTAGCTGTTTGACCTTCAGGAATTTTATTTTTTTTTCCATTTTGTTGCCACTGCATGATATGGGAAAAACAGTATTCAGGGACTCCATGATCTTGTCTTGAAGGTAATAGCTGGATCTTCATGAAATATTTTTCTCCTTTTCTCCTGAGCATTCATACTAAGCAAAATAAATCCACTACCAACATAACATTTTTCAGAAAAAGTTTTGAGAATTACTAACAATACCCAAATCACATGTCATTTTCTTATCTGCAAGTTGCAAAGAAAGATGAATGTTGCTATTTTATTTTAAATATAAAGCAATGGGAATATGAAATGCTTGGTCTGAGATCATGCAGTGGGTTCAGTTATAAACACAGCCTGGACATTCTGACTCAAGATTCTGGGACTATGCCTTCTTCTCTCCATACTGGTTTTCATAGTAATTGAAGTGGTAAACCAAGATTTGTATTTTATGATACTTGGTGCAAAAAATAAAGCAATGAAACTTTTAGGAATGTGAGGGGCTGTCTGTGTAAGAAAGATTACTTGTTTAATTTGGTAACATTTGAAACTGGGTTATTCATATTTATGAGATAGATAGATAGATAGATAGATAGATAGATAGA
>JAWWEW010000112.1:55528404-55563688 GCA_035583185.1 Anabacerthia variegaticeps
TTTAATTTGGTAACATTTGAAACTGGGTTATTCATATTTATGAGATAGATAGATAGATAGATAGATAGATAGATAGACAGATATAAAAAAGAGGTTGTATGAAGTGATAAAACCAGGTTGAGTTCATGCCTCAAACACTTTTAAGACCAAGTGAAGATCAGAGGTAACAAATACCTTAATTTTTCTTTCTGAGGTGGAATTCACCTTTTCAAGCAACATCTTACTGCAGATAAGTGATATACACTTGTACAGCCCTCCTAAGTCTACATCACATATTCATTGCTTATGCAGCTGACAAAACCAGAAATTTATGCTCCTGTATAGAACCAACATAAACATTCATCATTGCCAACTAAGTTGAAATTATTGTCACTCAAAGTGACTTGACCGCTGGATTAGAATTCCAAAGTTTAAAAAATGTTAACTATGGACAGGATGGTAGAGAGTAAATACAGCTTTCCTCTTCTATCTTTCCTGAATAAAATAAATATGTAAATTAATATGGACTTACAAGGATTATAAGCTAAAAAGAAAATGTCTTAAGCTATATTACTATTTATTTCTGTTCCTTTGATCTTAAATTAGTAGATTTTTTTTTTTCAGAGAAATCATTAAATAAAATTGTAAAGTTAAAAAATACTTCTGAATGTTTTCGTTGCAATAAGAAAGGAAATTCTTCCTCATATACTGACTAAATTTTTATTCAGGAAATATGGTTAAAGAATTCTGCTATTCTAGGGTTATCTGCATATTTAACTACAGTAATAATCCACAGAAAATTTTGTTAATCTCAAAACATGCTACACGTAAAAACTAGGAAGTCTCTGTTGTAAGTTCTGAGTTTAATTTGTAGACTTCTAAACTTATAATTTTGCTCCATTTTTTATAACTTAAAGTGTATTTTATGAAGGTATATTTTTAATTTGTAACCTTATTAAAATATGTAAAAATCACAAACAATAGCTGCAGCCTTATATTTATCTGGTAAGTTTCATTTTTAAATGTGCTTTTAGCCTCCTTTTTTTGCTTTTCTGATTACCCTTTCAGAGAAAGGGATAGGGAAATATTATGCCAACTCTATGTTCAATATGTCCTCCATTTTTATTAGAATTTAACAGAAATTTCTGTGGGAACTATGCTGAAAAGACATCTGTTGTATAAACTTGTGAACAGCAAATGGTGAAAGAATGAAAAATAAAAGATGCATGCCATGTCTTTGTTTCTAATAAAAACATACAAAATAGAAATAATGTGCTTTGGCTTTCAAACTGTAATCTGAACTCCTAGTGCTAGAAGGTAAATACATATCTATTATTTATCACGCATCTTAGAATAGTTGGGGAAATGTTTAATCCAATATGATAAAAGGTATTTTCTTTAAAAAATCATATTTTAAACTGATGTGTAAGCGAAAACAGAGTGTGCCCTTTTAGGCCACAACAAATATCACAGTTCGCCGGTAGCAAGCTGGATACCTGCTAGTAAAAATTTGAAGGATTAGAAATTAAAAGAAGCCAGCATATATTTTGGTTACCAATCCTAAGACTCGTTCAAAGGCATCAAGAAAACACATCATTTTAAAAATTAACATGGCTGGAAACATGATCCAAAAGGCTTCTCCTTTAGCTTGCCCTTAAGGGTATGACAGAAGCTCAATACAGGACTGTGATACACAGCCTGTGGGCAAGAAATTGATCCATAAATCTCTGTAAATTAAGCCAGTATTTGTTACTGAAAAATGGATTCCATCTGCTGGTGAGCTAGGAAGACTCGTAGGCACTATATAGTCTCTGTATTAATTTGGTTTAGAGTTGCTGCTGTATTGTCTTAGAAGCTGCCACAAAATTGCCACAAAAACCTGGTTGAAAGTATTTTCACTGTCATTCTAGTTTGGATGTGTTTTGCAGGTAATAATAACTCTGAAGAAGATGAAAAAGTATTGTAATCATTTCTGTACTAAACATCTATTTCCATCTCTTAATTTTGAATTCAGAGTAGTAGCAGCATGTAGTTGTTTTATTTATGCTAAAATTGTAACAACGTGAAAGGAACACAGAATACATAACAATTTGCTGGATCTGAGAGATCATAGAAATTAGTCCAGGGAGTGGAGGACATGTCTTTAATGTGGCTTTCTTGTCTTCTCTATGTGAACGGGCTAATTTAAAATTTGTTGATTTGAAACATTGTGCAATTATAATACAGTCTTTTGTTTAATATTTCTTGATTTCCTTTACCTTATTCCTGCAATGATGACAATCAATTTAAATACTTTCAAGAAAATTTCACTGTCTTTCAAGCTAAGACTTTCTGAGTCAGCAGGCTTAACCTCTCACAAAATCCTCTTACACAATAACCGCAAGGGAACAACTCAAAAGGAAAAAAAACTTATTTCCAGCAGCAGGGAAAAGTTTTAGTAAACTTTTTTGCACCCCAGAGAATGCAGAAATCCTGGAATGGAAGAGAGGTTACAATTGGGAACTTTAGTATTTGCTACTGCGCGTTTGTCAGTGTAATGTCCACATCACGAATGCTTGTGATATTAAAAACGCTATGGCTTGAAGGAGGCCTGAGTCGGGTTCTGATTGCTCCTTAACTAGTAAATTCTTGTCCAAGAGATTCTTTTTGTATGCAAGGCTAGTACTCAGATATCTCTTTTGCCTTCAGTATGAGTATGTAATGAGGACATGCCTGTAGAGCCTTTTTCTTTTTATTTTTCCAGATAGACTTGTAATTTCTCTACCTAGCCTCAGAATTAGCAGGTGTCATGGCAGGTCCTGTCCAAAACCAGACATGGAACTGATTTAGCACCATCCTGAGTGCTTGCTGGTGAGTTCAGAATTGCCCCTTGGTTTTTGCTCTTTACACTAGTATGACCACAGTGATGCCCATGGACATATGTATCATCTGGACCCCCTGTTTCGCTCCTGTCCCATCATTCCTACACATATAGGTACTGCATATGCAAGTCTCCTGCTCTCAGCTACCACTCTGCCACACAGAGTTCACAGCAGGAACACTGAAAATCCCATAGTGTTGGCCTCACCAAAGACCAAGCGTGACAGAAGACTTGGTTTGCCTCTCAGACCAAATCATGTTCAGAGCAAACCAGGGCTGAGTACTTTTGCGCTCCCCCATTTGCAGCCAGCCTGAGGCAGGTGGGAGCAGGCTGGCAGGGAGTGGTGCTGTTTTCCATGGCTGTTATGGACAATATTGTATAAACATCCCCACAGCAGCGCTTCACTGCTCAGGCTGCTTTCTGCTTGACGACATGGAAAGTGTAACCACCCACCTTCACACCAGTGGAACTGCGGTGTCCATTACATCTTCTGAAGCAGCTGGAGACTGCACATTTTTAGTTTAAAATACTTAGTGTAGGAAAAATCTTTACCACATTTTATTAAATAAATAAATAAATAAGAGAGAAGTCCAGTCAGTGCTGTAACATCAAAGCAGAGAAGAGAGAACCATCTTCTTACTTGCTTTCTGAAGGAATTCAAAACAAGCAGCAGGTGAAAGCAAAACATATACAGTTCTTGATCTTTGTCCAGGACACAATTTGTGCTCTATGATTTCAGATGATGCCTGTGTAGACATTCCTTGGGAAACTTTTCACTGATACAAACTTACACTACACTGTACTGTAGAAATCACTACAGTAACTCAGTGATACTTTTCTTTCCTGCTACAAGGTTTGCTATAAAAGGCATTAGAGCTCATGTTATCGGTGCTATCCTACATCCTTGGTACTAAACTTACCTTGACTTCAAGCTGGCTATTATATTAATCTTTCTGTGATGCCAAGAACTACGCCAGTACCCACACATGCATTTAAAGGTCCTCTGCTAAAGAGGAGGAAAGCAAAGAAAAGGTCACAAAATAACATTAGTATTAGAGATTTTTACCTTTCACTGGGTATTTCTCATGCATAATGCTTTTGATTCCTATTTTGGCATAAATTCCAGCACTGCGTTCCTACATTGTTGATTATCATTAATTTCCAAAGCAATATCAGAAAAATATCAGAGTTTAACATAAGATAATCTAATTGCATCTATATGTTTATTGATGTATTCATGAGTGGTTTTTAGAAGACATATTTCTTGAACTGCTACTTTGTTTTATAGCCAATACTGTTTAGTTTTAAATATTACTTCACTGAAGTTATTTTCAAGTCTTTCAGCTTCTAGTGCTTCCTGTCTTAATAAGAATGTAAAGCCATTGCCCAGTACACAGACTTGCAGGAATAATGAGCTGGATTCAAAATTAATGAATTTGAATTTTAACCCCTGAATGTAGCCATGACCTTCTCCTCCTACAGTGTGGAATTATAATGAGGTTGAGGGTGGTTTAGTCTACTGATCCCATTATCCACGACTGCACATTTATACTGTTAATTGCAGACACAAACTACATGTGCATACTCACCCCTGTACTTCAAGAATTAGTACTTTTCAAGCTTTATGTAACAGAGCCATGATCTTAGGTTCTAACTCTCACAGCTTTGGCTTTCTAATTAGAGTATGTCCTTAATTTGTCATGGAATACTAGTTACTATAACAGCACTATATATTATGCTACAAGGCATTTATAACATAGGCTATATTTTATGCATATTTTATGAGTATGTTACAGAGGTTTAAGAAAATATTGGGTATCTGCTGAGTGTAGTACCAGTCTCAGAACTCTGTATTAGTCCTGGTTTTCATGATGCACCTCAGCTTAAAGGCCATCCAGTGGTGCTCAAAGTATTTTTTTCTGCTTTGCAATGTGAGTGGGCAAAAGACATACATGCAGTTATAAGCCATGTCTAACCTGGCAAAAAAAAAGTGAAAAGTTCTAAACAGCCTTGTTTATAGCAACTGTCGGTGACTAGTACAGAACAGCTCATATCTACGCTAATGAATCCTCTGCTCCTACGAAAGAGGTTGTCTGTGTGCACATGACCTCTTTGTGACAATGTTCATTCAGTGTCAACTTTTGTACAGGATAGTATACCTATTTGATAATAGATAGATGGACTGTAGGAACTTAAAAAACAATTACAGTGAATAAATTATCATGTATGAAAAGATCTGTCCCCCTCTTAGGAAAGATGCAGATCCCTGACAATATCATGGAAGAAAAGTACTGGAATGACACACATCCTCAGATAACTGAGCTAAATTGAAGGTACTCTGTTCTGCTTTGCTCTAGACACATTGAAAGAAAGAGTTTTGTCCTGTTCTGGAAGGTGGAAACAGAGTAATAAGAAGGGCTGTGTACCACAGTGGGAGGGCAGAGGGGAAAGGCTTCTAATCCTGAATAATGTGAAGGAAGTAGAAAGAAAGGCTCTTTTCTGAAATCCCTGCCAAAGTTGAGGGAAAAGAAGAGAGAGCTGAGAGCTGAAAGTATGGCTCAACTTACTGAATTTCTTGAACTACCTATGCCAGAGTATAATCTGCAGTATAAATATAAATATTTTGAATATAAATATAAAGATTTTGAATGATAATACAGACTCTGCATGTGAAAATAGCACATAGATTTCATGTCAGCTGAAGCTTCTAAGGGATTTACCTCTCAGATGAAGCCTGTAACTTATGTTTGGTGAAGCAAACTTCAGTTGTTGTAAGTCAAAACACTACATGATTCACAGTATATGAATCTCTAGTCCAAATTGTGTATTGATAATTTCTGTTATACAGAAGGATTCTGGTGCCTATTCTTCTTCAAATTCTGTGAGTATAATTTTGGAATAACTGCAGTGAACATAAAAGTGTTTCTTTATTGAATGAGAAGTGAATTAGCTCCAATATGTGTATTGCAAAGATATAAATGCCAAGTCATGTTTTGTTTCTTGCTATCATTGTCAAGTTTAAAACCCAGCAGGAATATATCTATGTCCAGTATAATTGTGTTAAATTGAGCATATCGTATTGTTAAATATACAATAAATTTGTGGCTAAATCACAATAAATTTAGCTGATTCTTTCTTTTTAGTACTCTTCCAGAGAAAAACACTGATTATTCAATTTAATTGATGACACTAAAATATCAAGAATATTGAAAGCAACAAATCTTTTTTAAGCAGAAATGAAAAGCAAGCAAACACATGTAATATCCTTGAAAATGTGCTGAGAAGTTATAGTTTTGAACAACTCAGCAAGGAATTGTCATCAGAACTGTGAAGGATTTTTATAATGTGTTTCCTTAATAACAGTATTAGGAAATAGTCTACCCTTGCAGAGTATATTTTGCAGCTGTTGTACTGCTAACAGCTAGTGTTTCTTTCTGTACAAGGAGAAAATTTTTCTAGAGCAGCACAATTCATCTAAATATTTACAGCTAAATCCATGTAAAGTGGATTTAGACTCCAGGGTACTCCTGCCTGACCCTTCAGTGACTCCTTGAAGGAGTGGTTATTCAAGTAATGTGGGTAGCCCTAGCTATATACCCAGAAGATCTTCAGTATAGCAAGGCAAGAGGGCAAATTTGTCACTGGGTCACTGTGGGACAACAGATGAGAAGTGAGACAGATGCTGTACTGCCTCTCCATGTGCTCCACATTTATACATGCTCATAGAGCAAGCCAGCCCAGAGACACAACCCTCAGCTGGGATATGGCTCTGGTGCTGAAGGATTTCAGACTACTGTCTGAAATGTAATTATCTTTAATACGTGCAACTGAAAGCCTGGGAGAAGGCACTTTGAATGTTGCTTTCCAAGATGCTTGTGAAGTGCTGGCATGAGAAATTACACCCAATAAAAAGAAGAGGAAAAGGCTAAAATAGAAGTAATAGACATTTATTAGCCATTTGTGGAAGGCGTTGGTCATTGTGTGTGCTAAGTGGTGATAATGATGCACTGTGATGATGTGGTGACTCAGAGCTGACTCCAGAAGGCTGCTGCAGTCTGCTGTGCTTCCAGCTGTCCTCTTCCCCACTGCTGTGGAGGGCAGTGCAACTGGAGATGCAGCGGGTCTGCCCATTCTGTCCAAACTAGAAGCATGGGGGCTGGGGAAGGAAAGCAGGCTGTCAGGACTGCCTTTTTATTGTATTCCTCTTTCCCCCTCACTGCAGTAACTCCCTCCAATGATGAGAGAAGCAAAGACAGCAGTGACATTTCCACAGGAGGCCACCTTTTGTATCAGGGTCTCACCTGGAGCACCTGTAGGAAATGCCCACTCTTCCCTTACCTAAGTTTCAGCAGTCGGTTAGTGGCTTGGCCAGGTCACTCACCCTTTCAACACAGGCAAGCTGAGGAGGTCTCGGTGGCCTCAGGGGGTCAGGGCATGCGGTAAGATTTGATGCTCCAGAATTTTATTAGATGCTGTTAGTCACCATGGGTGAGGTCTGCTTTAAAACATGACAGGCAGCTCTTTCAAAACAGCTGGAGGTGGAGAGGAAGGTGGAGGAGTATAGGATGAGCTTCTTTCTTCAACAGGTAGAGAGAAAGAGTGGGGAGGTGCATGACACTGAATCATAGCTACAGTTTTCTATAGTGTAAAATAGACTGAGGAGAGGCTCTGCTCTTGACACGGGCCTTCAGCCAGCAGGTGCCTGTGGCTATTCACACCCCATGAAACCATCTCACACAGCTTTCTGCCATTAAGATACTCTTGAGAAGTGTTTCTTGCCAGGTATGATTGCTTTATGCTTTTTTATTTATTTCAGATTTAGAAACTGAGGCCAGTGAATAGCAGCTGCACTTTAACAGGCATGGCATACACTGGGCTGTTCCACAGCTTCAGGGTGTGGTATCTCTGAATTGCAGAGTCTCTAGAGCAGCATTCTTTCCCACTCTTCTTCACAAACCTCTTTGATATGGTCACACTTTCTATCCTTCATATTTCATTTTCATAGTAATAATTATATGCTAACTTAACATTACACTTAACATTGCTAACTGGCAATAGGAGCCCATCATCTCATTTCTGTATTCATCTTCCCTACCCAGTGTGACCCCATGCTTTGCTGCTGCTTCAGGTGTTGTTCATTTTCTGTTTATGAAGTACTCATCACACTTTGGGGTGCTGGGGGAAAACGTTAACATCTTCCTGTGAGTTGTTTTTGATGGTAAAAGTGATGCATAGCTTAAAGGAGAGATGGTTGGGTTTCAATTACCAAGCCATGTCTGAATGAGGGTGGTGTGCTAATACTTACAACATCTTGATAAATGGTGCTGACCTTTGTAAGGATGCTAATTTTTCTGTTGACAGTATTGAGAACTAGGCTGAAGTTTTCATTATCATTGTTTCACCTCAGGGAACTCTTTACATTTACTAAGCTAATTATTTAACATAGAAATCTTGGATGAATAAAACCCCAAACACCCCAAACCAAACATTTGTATTGTGGACTGATGTGAACTCATATACCAAAATGAATCCTTCAGAATGAAGTGCTGCAGTCACTGATTTGGGTACGATGACAAATGAGCTCAAACTATACGTGAAATTTTATAATGACAATCCAAGAAAACATCTCTCACTGCAGCCGTTGGACGCAGCCTGTTAAACCACCATAATTGACTTGGGAAATCTTAGGGTGCTTGATTCCCTTGCAAGACCTAACCTAGGAGATACTGCAAGGGACCAGAATGGACCAACATTATTCCAGGTGGCGCTCTGGTTGACGTGGACACGGATAGCCTAAGAGGGGCTGCAGAGTCAAGAGGGGACAATTGCAGTACTGAAATAACAACAGATGTTTTACCTTATGAGCTCTGCACTGGAAGGAGTGAAATCATTGATGCCAAGTAAAACCTTCATTTCCTAGGTCTTGTGTGTACATTTATCTTTCTTGCTATGTTTCTTTGATGGGTACATACTGAGTTTATATTAAGTTCAGGAGTTTTAAAGCACTCTATAATCATATTAACTCTCACAGAATTATAATCTATTTGCATTTCACAAATGAAGAGTCAGAAGCAAGAATTTATAGTTAGCCAACATCTCACTTTAAACTATTTTCGGAGATGGGATTATAATGCAGTACTGCTTGACTCCTACCCTCATCTTGGTCTTTCATCACACAGCTCTATTCCCTTTATTTTAAACTCTCCTTTCTAGAGACTAAAACACTATGTCATCAAGGCTTCAAAGATTTATATACAGATCTTGAATCAAGATGCAATTAACAAAATAACTTCTGATTGCAGAAAATAGTTCATCTCTATGCCCACTAACTCTGGCAAATGTTTGGGTCATTTTAAGGTCTTACAGGCTTAAAAATTACTCAGCCAATCTATTTTAGATTTTTAGTAAGAAAGGAGAAACCAAGGAAACCTGCAGAAGATGAGATCATTTCCTACTCTGAAACTTTACGAGTTGCTTTACTGACTTTGAGTGAGATTTCCTGAGAAAAGCTTGATTCATTACTTAAGCCAAAATTTCAGGTAGATAGGTTTTGTGAGAATGGAGATGAAGTTTAGGGAAAGCTTAGTTATATCTTTATTGCAAGGGATCTAGAATGCTGCATTTGTGAATATTACAGAATATTTACCCAATTATTTAAAATCAACCAGCTTTTTCCAAAGTGAGAAAATGTAATTTATCTATTTTTTTTTTCCTACAGTACATAAATTTTGTTGACTTCAGTGGAATTATTTTAGTATAAAGTTGCCTAAAAGTGGAAAGAACAAGACATCCCTTTTTAATTCTTCATTCTTTCTTTTCTGATACTTGATTCTCAAACTGGTTTTTAGTATATACTGAAGATGAGGGAGACCTGTTGTAGTGTTCGAAAAATTCTGCCCAGCCTCTGCTGTTTGTCTGAAAGCTTGCTGAATGCAGCTCTGCAATGTCAAATGTCTTTGATTTGATTTGGACTGGACCAGATGCCAACAAATTGGAATTTAATGTTGTTGAGACAGATGACAACGTAGGAAGAAAAAAGGGATTCATTACAAATCAGAATAAAAAAAAAAAATGCAGTTGTGCAATTTTTATACACCATAACTTAAATCAATTTGAAAAAATATAAGAAATCCTGTTTTTCTCTCATTCCTTATGAGGAAGTGAATGGGAATTTGGGACTTGTAAAGCACTACTATGTCTTTAAGTTGTTTTCATAACTTATTTTTAAAATAACAGGTCATGGTGTATATGGTAGCATTCTTCTTTAGCCCTTTTAAATTATACACACTCTGATTTGTCTGGCTGGATATTACACAGAAACTTGACAGAAGTCCAGTGTTAAGGAGCAAAACCCAACCATTTTTAGAGTTTCAGATTTATCTACAGTAATATAGATACATAAACCTGGCATAGACATGGATCTTTGCTTTTTTCATGCTGACAGCAGCAAATGTGCAAACAATGGCATTTTATATGCAGAAGAGATTGCAAGAGAAGTTCTAATATCAGAAATACACAGAAATTAACTGTAAAAGCATATGTGAGCATTTGCTAAACGATGATTAATTGTTGCTTAATGATCTAGTTGAAAATATGGAAGAACAATGAAGACACTCTCCCGTCATCAGGAAAGCTTCCACTGCAGCATGAGATCCACCTCCCTGCAGGACAAAGCTCCCTTTCTCCAGAATTTCAGTGGTGGAATAGAGGTTTCTTTTCCCAGTTTTGACTTATCAGCTACACCTAGCTGGAACCTCAGAGACACCTTTCCTCTGCCCACCAGCTCTGCCCTCAGATTTTCTTGAGGAGATCAAGTCATCTGATTTACAGGGAAATGGTTATAATGGGCTGTGGTATTGACTGGTAAACCTTGGGAAATTCAAAGGAGTCAGAAAGGGAGTGGGAGCAGCTTTCTCCAGTACTGAATAGAGTCACATTCCCTTCCTGGTGCAGGCAGTGTGGTGGGAACTGAAAGATCTGGATGGAGAAAGAAAAATCCCTAAAAAGCATCTTCATATGCAACTGTATAAATATCTGCATAGTTTTTTCTGGCTTGGTGTGGTTTGAGATTTTTGTTGGTTTGGTTTGATTTGGGTCTGGTTTGATTTGGGTTTGGTTTGATTTGGGTTTGGTTTGGCTCGGGGTTTTATTATTACTTTTCACTATTTTTTATTTCTGTAAGGCTGTACGCAACCCAGATTGCATAGTTCAGCACATGGTGTTAGATGTCTGAAGTTCAATGCCTATTTTTGCTGAATTGAGACCTGAAACTTTCTGGAGTTTAACCTCAGAAAAATCTAAACTTCATAGGATTGTCTAATCTGTTCCCCATTGTTGCTGATCAACAGAATTATTGGTATGTCTTCAAGAAAATTATTCTACTGGAAAGACACTTAGCTCCTTTTCTTTTTTCTTTCAGATGACTGAAAAAATGACATTGGCCAATTATAATTTTGAGCTTCACACAACTTCTAGCTTTAACTAAAGGTTGCAAAGCTGTTGATAAACACTTTAAGAACTTTACCAAGAGCAAGTATGTCTAAAAGTGGTGTTACCCAAGTTTTAACATGAAGTAAAGGATAAGTAAGAGTAGATCATAAGTACAAATCTCCCTCATTTCCATAGAGTGCCCATTTATCAAGAGTAGGTTTTTCTCTACAGGCATTGTGGCTAGATCTTCTGTTTTCTAGTAATTTAAATTTGGCCTGAGAATTATCTTGAAAGTTGACTAGAATAGTAATAGCACCTAATAAATGTCTGTGGTCTGGTATAATTCAGTAGAGATTTACTTCATATCAGGATTAAATGATAAAATAAGAACTTCTGAGATTAAACCTGTTGATGTCCATGACTTTATTCAGTGACTGTGATCCTGAACCTAGGAGCTGCTATGCTTACACTTGATTTTGCAAGGAAGAACAGTTCTTCTGATGATCCACAGCTAATTTTCTTCCTCCTCATTTTTTTGTTATTATGTTAAATATAACCAAAGTGTCTATCTTGATGTAACTAATTTTATAGGCAATTTTGAAATTATTTAAATCATATTCTGTCAGTACCAAGGTACAATAGCTACACAATTTTCTTCCTAAGTAAAATCAGAGCTTGAATTCTCCTTCAGACTCCCTTTTTTTCTTCACCTGCCCTTTATCACATCTCCAATGTTTTAGAGTAACATAAAAACCTTTATTTTTGTTATTATTATTATTAACTTAAATGTATGGAGCAGAAAGCATGACAGAAAATACTTGAAAGATAACACAAATAAAAATAGAAGGCTATAAATGAGGTTTCATGTATACTCCAGAAGAGTGAATGGCTAAGCAATATCGTTTGAAAGAAGGAACACATGGCAGTTCAATCTATTGCTAAAATTTAAGGCTATTCCTTCTCATGACTGAAGCAAAGAGTAGACTATTCCCTACATTTTTGTAAGAGTCTTGAAAGTCTGCTCTACTTTATTCATCCCAGGATGATTTTGTGTCTTTGGTAACAATAAAACATTGGTAACTCATGTTAGCTGTGATCTTTTCTACTCTTCATCTTCTTTTCTGGGAATATATAGGATGACAAAATAAATCAGGCAGGAAGGGGCATTAAGATGTGGGTGTTTAGTCCAATCTCCTGCTCAAGGCAGGGTTGGCTGTAAGCTAGGTTGCTCAGGTTGCTCAGGCTTATTTCAGGTCATAATATCTCATCATACTAGTATGCCCTGTTGGGAAGAGCCTGAGCCCACCTTCTCACTCATCTTCCCAGAGGTGCTGGGGAGCTGCTGAAAGGTACCTCCAAAAGAGGATCTCTGCTACAGGCTGAACCAGCCTTGGTTTCTCAGTTTACCGTCATGAAGTGAGTGCTCCAGTCCCTGGCTATCTTAGGGGCCCTCCACTAAATCCACTGGAGTTTATCGATGGCTTTCCTGTATTGAGAAGTGCAAAACTGAATGCAATACTGCAGAAGCAGTCTAAGGAATGTTGTGTGAAGGGAGATGATTACTTTGCTCCATCTCTTCTAGTCACACAGTCCAGGATGTTGCTGTTCCTCTTTGCTGTCAGGGAACACAGAACAGCTGGTTTATGCTCACTCCCTGTTTTCCATCCTCAGCATTTTTACGACAAAGCTGCTCTCCTCGTTCAAGCCCAGCTGACACCACTGGAGGGAATTCTTCCTTCCCAGGTGAGGGACCTTGCCCTTGTCCTGTTGCTTCAATAAGTCTTCCATCTGTGTTAAAATCTAAGGTGTTTCTAAAGCACACCTATGTGCCTCAGGAAGAAACCCTCCTCCTGATTGTGGAGTCTGGGTAGAACTGATTTGCTGAAAGGACTTTTCAAGCAAGGACTATGCCTTTTTTTTTCTTTTTGTTCTTTTTTTTTTTTTCTTTTCTTTTTTTTTTTTATTCTCTACAAGGAGCAAAAGCCTGTTACAGTGCTTGGAGAAAGAGAAATAGACCTTAAGTGAGCTAGCCATGTATCCTTCAATTAATGGAGCAAATTTATCTCTTTCTATTTTCCTCAGAACAAAATCTATGGGGTAGTCAATATATTAAAATAAAAAAAAAGTGGTTTAATACAAGAATCAAAGAATCGTACATATGCTGGGTTGGAATAGACCCATTAGGATTGAGTCCAGCTCCTGGCCTTGCACAATACAGTTCTCAGCTGAGATAATATTTTTGTTCTACGACCTATTTAAAAACAATATGCTAGCACTTCCTGGGTAGCAGACTACTAAATTGGAATATGCATAGCCCAAATCTGAGCATTGTCTATGACAGGATATCAGAAATGGGATGTCACAAAATAGGCAGGACAAACCCAAATGATCATCTTTCCTTCCGCTGTAGAAATCATCATTGACTGTCTTGGAGAAGGGAAGGTTGCATGGAGACCTCATTGCAGCCTTCCAATATGTGATGTGGGCCTACAAGGAGGGTGGAGAGGGACTGTTCATCACAAACTGCAGTGACAGGACAAGGAGCAATGAGTTTGAACTGAAAGAAGTGAAGTTTAGGTAAGATATATGGATGAAATTCCTTATCATGAGGGTGGTGAGACACTTGAACAACTTGCCCAAAATAGTTCTGGATGCCCCATCCCTGGCAACGTTCAAGGACAGGTTGCGAATGGAACATTCAGCAACCTTGTCTAGTAGGAGAGTTGGAACTAGGTGATCTTTAAGGCCCCTTTCAACACAAACCATTCTATGATTCCATGATTTTATGATTCCATGACTCCAAAATATAGTGCAAGTCTATAATGCTCTACTGAGATGTAAATTCAGTTCTCTGATCAATGCATGGCTTCCTTAACAGAACCTTGAAGTTATTCTTAAACTAGCAAGTAAGTTGTAATAATGTGAACTTCTCTCAGGAAATTCCTCTTTGTCCCTTGTCTCTATGGTTTTGTTGAGGTTGGGAAACTCAAATTTACCAGATTGTCTAGTTTATTAATCACTTTGTACCACACTCATCACCATGGTTTCTGAACATTTCTCTGATACTTAAAGCTTTATTATTCCACCAGTGTATGACAGGGAGAAAACAAGTTATTTCTTATTATACAAGCTTTAATCTTCAAAGAGGTTGCTAAAACAGGCTAATTGTCTATTACCCAACATCTTAAACAACGAGCACTATATAATGGTACTTCACCTCTCACATCTTTGTGCAGTGTAATTATAATTATATTACTGGAACCTGTACAAGTACATTCTAACCCGCCCAAGGTAACAAAAGCTTTAATCTTCAATTATTACTTCCTGTGCTTGTTGCCTTCATATTCCTTCTGCAGAGTACATTGGATCATTCCAGCATGAAATTAATCTCTAGAAGAGGATAAATAACCTTTTGTTTTCTAGTTAAAATATGTTCTTGCTTTTCCATTCATAAACTCTTTATTTAAAAGAGGTATATTTTTGTAGAATGACTGCAAGGTTTGAACATTTTCAAATATCTGCCTCTTATCCAGACATGTTGGATTAAACCTGCTTTCATTGAGCTACTTTGAGTAAGAAATTGGAGTAACTGAGCTCCCTTCTAACCTACATGATTCTGTGTCTAGCCTGCATACCTTGCTGTGGGAGATTTAATTGCATTTTCAACTTCAAGAGATATAATAAGTCTCTGTTGTACTACAGGAATTATTTTGATTATGTAGGCTCAGGATCAGCTCATTGTTAAATTTTAAATTCCTGAAGATTTCAAGAGACTTTCAGAAAATACTGGAAAACCTTTGCGAAAGGAGATATGAAAAAATTATTCCAGGCAATTTCTTTTTTGACTTAATATTTTCAAACTATCACTTCAGATTTAGAAGTCCTTTTTCTGACTGATAAAAAAGTACAAATCTGTAGGGATACAAACCTTCAGATTTTCAGACCTTTTCAGATATTCATTTGTGAAATATTTAACTTTTTATTTGGTTCATTTTTTTTTTTTTTTTTTCAGCCAGGATCT
Organism: Anabacerthia variegaticeps; assembly: GCA_035583185.1. Lineage (NCBI taxonomy): Eukaryota > Metazoa > Chordata > Aves > Passeriformes > Furnariidae > Anabacerthia > Anabacerthia variegaticeps. The sequence goes on from JAWWEW010000112.1 coordinate 55,543,695, forward strand.
GGTAATTATGAAAAAAAACCCAACACACTGACATAGTTTTGTCTGTCCTGTTGTTAATTACTAGTATTATCATAAACAGTTCCAAAAGAAGCCAACAAGAGCTAAGTGAAAACTATTGCTGCTCTTATTCTGAAAGTTACAGGAATCCAGAACCTATTATTTGCACAATTTCACTGTCAATAAAATTGGCTTTATTTAAGAAAAAATGGTTTCAAACTTTGTGGCTAGCTTTTGGGAACAAATAGATTTTTAAATTTTGATTTAAAATACAACAAAAAGATAACACATTAATATTTCATGTCAGTGGGTTAAATCTATGCTAACCTTAGTAGGGAGTGACCTGCAAGTTCAAATGTGATTATAACAAAAAGTTAAGAAAATTTTTCAGTACTTTTCTTGTACTATGCCCCTCTTATCTTTCCTCAACTCTTCCCTGACTAGCAGAAAAAATAGGATTCTGAATACTGATAGGTATAGCAGCCCATAAAGCATATGTCTTCCTACAGAAATTTCCTACGAAAACCCTTTTTTTTTTCCCCTTATTTTCTTTGCATGTTTTATGACTGCTTCAGCACATTCCTATTAAGCTTTAAAAATTTACCGCTTATTTTATAATTCTAAAACTTGTTTAACAACTAAATATTTCCTAATGGTCTATTGTGCCAACAAAAGCCTGTCGGAAAGGAAATTTAAACCACTAAAATCTATGATGGCAGTGGCACAGAAATTAGGAAAATAATATTCAAATTGTTATAAAACAGAGTTGATCACTGTTTGGAGTATAACTTACTGCATGGTTTCAGAGGAGGTTGCAATAGCATGATCTCAAGATACACCTTACAAATAGCAAGAGGTGTCAGGCAGCATTTTATAGCTCCAGAATTGCATTAAACTTTAGGAGTTCCATTCATTTGCCCAGACACAAGTGTTAGTTCCACTTTTGAGATTCTAGGATATCTCACACAGGGCCTGGAGGAGACCCATGTCCTTCTCATGCAGCGTTTGAAGGGCTATGAGGATGTGCAAAGCCATGCCAGAGAGTACTAGTTGCCTCTCTGTGTGCAACTGCATGAGTCTGTGCTGGCCCTTAGCTTATTCCCTGCAGGGGGTTCTCTCTAAGTCTTCATCAGTATCCCAGATGCACATGGAGTTGAGAGATCCATGGGAAATATGCGCCATTATGTAGCAGCCCCTAGGCAGTAAGTGAAGTGTTGTGGAGTAGTTGAAAAGGTACTAAATTACTATGTCTGAATAGTGGGATCCTGCCTCAACTGCACGTGCAGACAGATAAAATCTACTCATTAATTCAAACTGTTCTTTAATGAAAGAAAAACAAGTGTATCTCACTGATTATACCTCAGTGTGAACTTAGGATTCCCATGAATAAATTTTGTTTCTGAGAATTGAGAGGATTTTTGACAATGACTTTTTGCAGTATGGAATTAAAAACTAACAGCAGCAGAAATTCACCTGGTTTATTTCCATGTCCCCAAAGCAAACTCACCTGCACTTAAACTGCTCCTGATGGACATTTTCTAATCCTTTAAATGACAGAGATGATGCAATTCTGACAGACTATCTATTCTATTAAAAACTAAATCTCTCCTGCTACAATTTAAACCATTACTTGTGTTATTCAGAGAAAATTAAAAAAGAAAAAAACACAAAAAACCCACACCAAAACATTTATTAATTTCTTCTTCAAACCATTGGTCTAAATCTTTCCTCAAAGTGGCATCTTCCAGATGTTTTATTCTCCTCAGCTGGTCACATCTTTCAATGCAACATAATTATACACTGCACAAAAGCTTTTCTCCTCTGGCGTCCTATCCCAATAAAGAAAGACCTTTAGAATAGTGACAGTGAGGATTGAATCAGAGATCATCCTCATTTGAAGAACATGCTCTTTCTCTGTCTTTGTTTTTGAGAAGGATTCTCAAAGACTGAATTCTGAGGCACCATCAAACTTTTCACAGCAATAATTTCTAGTGAGCTGGGCCTGGGTTGTCTGGGAGCCCATCTTTTTCCTCAGGTAGTAATGGTGCAGTCTGAGTTTTCAAGTTTATGCCTTGCTAGTGATTTAACTAGGACTGGATGATATTTTGTTTGAAACTTAATTCTGGAGGTGCTCTAAGTCATAGTGCAGTGAGGGCAGGCACAGCTGACTGAAACACAAGACCTTTCTAAATGCTAAATAGGTGACCAATAACTTACTAGATTTAACCTGACTCTCTTCAGTCTACATAAGAATTAACTGAACTTGCCTATACTCTTGCTGACTTGCCTATACTGCTGTAGGATGATAAATAAATTAGGAATTGAATAAAAATACCCTTCCAATCAAATAAAAAAACTACCAGTGTACCATCCACAGAAATGCAAGGCAGCTGAGGAGCTTGAAAGTCAAATACTAATGCACTTTAGCAGATCCTGCAGAAAATTCTTCTTCTGGTTTGCTGGAGGCAGGCACAAGAGCTTTGGCATGTGTGAGTCTCAGTAATGCACCATAGCTTCATCTGGACAGAGACTGGGTCATGCTTTCAGTAATGAGATGAACTTTCCTAGCTGAGGGGTCATACACTGTTTAGACCAGCCAGCTGCCTGTTATTTACATGTCCAGGTCCCAGAAAACCATTTTGAAGAATTCTACATAAACCTTTTAAAGTTACATTTTCCCCCCCAGTGTTTCTTCCTGTTTCAGTCACTGGAGCTTAATGTAGAGAGTAGAAAATGAGAGTGGTAGAATGTGGCTTTAGGAGCACACAAACTGAGGTGATCTTGTCTACAGGAGTGTGTTTGTCACTAGTTTTAAAGTGGTCAAATTTTGTCATTACTTCTAACAGGACAGGTTTCAGAATACAGCGTCACTTTAACAGCTAAACGAGGTAAGCGTAGTCAGTGATTGGATGAAATTTTTAATTAATTTGGTGAGCCTGGAATACACATATCACAAGGAAAAGAGGCACTTAAAAATAGTTTGTCAAATTATGGATGAAGATCAGATGAAAGAAATAAAAAATAGAAACAGAACAGCCTTTGGGATGTCAGTGGGATCCATCAAAGTCTAATCATTATACAGCTCTGGCATTTCGCTTCAGTGTAGGGGGTCCCCCAAGCACTTCTGGTTGGTGGCTTGCTGAGTAAATGTCAGTTTAATGCTGTTTTCCTGTTTTTGTGAAAAACTCCTTTAGGGTCTCTCATCAACTAACCAGTTATATTATGTCCCCACTGCCTCTAGTCAAGCATAAATGTTAGTTCTATATGTAGCTGCTTTCTTACCTTGTTTCTATTTCACTCTGTGGCATCAGGTTTTTTAGCTATTGAAGGTCTAAGACCAGCTATTTTTGAAACATGAACTATTGGTGTCTGATGCTTCTTGCAAATCACACCCCTGGGTGCATGTCACTGGATTTGACATCTACACTGTTATGACAGTTACTTTAAAAATATTAGTTCCACTTTAAATGTGATCCATAGATAATGCAGCCCGTTGAGCACACAGGAAATAGGTTCAGCTCTGCTTCTTCGTCATAAGCATCAACAAATAGAGAAGCTTGTATACATTGTTGTGTTACATATGGTGGGTGTGTGTGGGGTCACTTGTCTCTTTTCAATTTCCAAGGGTGAATATCTGACTTTCTATGCTATATCTCTACATTTAAATATGTTTCACTCAAAATAGGGAGAAGATATTTATGTGAGTATTAGTTAATTTAAGAAAACGTTCATCACCTAATAGCGGAGGCAATGCAATTCATTATTCTGTCCTAAACCCTGCAAGTGTCCATAGTAACTTACAATGTGCCATACAAATAACATAATTCCTGTATCACAGGGACATCACAGTCTAAATGCATGAGCAGGCACAGTATAGTGACCTTTCCATGTATAGTTGTTTCATTGGCACTTAATTACCAACATATGTATTACATAAAACAATACCTATAGAATAATTAATGACATTAGAAATGGGCAAAACTAGGGGAGAGGGCTCATTTATTGACCTGTTGTAATTATTATTTAATTTGGTGTCAGAGTAGGAACCTTTTCAAGGTGTAGAGAAGTCTTCTCTGGGATGGGGCATTAACAGTGGAAAGAGCTTTACTAATGCTGCCAGATCTGGTCAAGGAAATTACAGGCTAATCTTCTTCATACTTTTTGTTTTTTAGAAAGCCCTTGTTAAGGCAAGGTGCAGTCATGGCAATGCGTTCACTCACCTGACTGTTCTCTGCATAACTCCCTGTCAGGCACTGTGAAAGGTTGAACTGTAAAGCCCTGGGGCTGTGGCCATCTGTGAATCACAGTGGAAGCAGAAGCTCTGTATTTAGACAAATGCTCGGTTAAAAGTTTTTGTTTCCACAGGACATTAACTCACATGGTTCTGCTAGTAGTCAACAGAAGCTAAGGTGAGGTTTCCATAAAAGTCCTCCCTATGCCAGGGAATGAATCTGTGATAAAGTGGCAGAACAGCCACATTTGCAGTCTAGTGATCTCACCTGTAGCTATTACTTTCTTAGGATAAGAAAGTAAATTTTAAAAAATGAGAAAGCATCATTACTTTGAACAACTTTGATTAAGTTACAGTCAGGTTCTTATAATGTTTTTATGCTGGAGTTTTAGCACATAAAATATAAATGAAAGCAGCTATTAAGATTCCGCCTTTTTACTGCATCATAAAGCACTGCTATTTTTAAATAATCATCCCTTAATGCATCACATGCTTAATTTTCATTAAATAAACCTTTTAAATGTGTAAAAGTCATATACATTAGTATTTTTTAAAGATATAAACCAATGGACATGGCTGTCTATGAATAATTAATATTTTATCTTCTGTTTCATATAAAGAATTAGTTACGTTAAAATTATGGCTTTTTTTTTTTTTCATTTCTTTCTTTCTTCACTTTTAATCTTCCATTTATGTTAAAGTAATTCAAATACACTTAATCTTCACCTCATTCCTTCTCTTTCTTCTTGGCTCTATGGCTCCGACTCCAAAAATCTGAGAAGCTGCAACCATGTACACAACCGTCACCACTCACTGTATATTCCACTTAAGGCTTTCCCTAGTATCCATCCTCTGCATTTTGCTTTCTTTATGGTATGAGAACTCATCAAAACCAGGCTTCTTGTCAGCCTCTAAGTTCCTCTAGAATGTGTCCACTGATAGAGGGCAGCCCTTGGGTCTGAGATAGACGCCATTGTAGTTGGTGGAAAGGCAACGGAAGGCGTATGAAACCTCTCCAAGACAAGCTTTACACATTTGTTCTTAACTGTGTTGCTTGATGCCCATTTGTCCTCACGGACTTTGTGCCCATTTCTGTCCCAGGAATCCTCCCCCAAGAACTTCACATTATGGTAAGAATACATAGAATTTGCTAATCAGGAAAGGTACATATTCATTGTGGGAAGACTAAAGCATGCTTTTTATTAAACTGAAGGTGAGTCTAGTAAGAAATAGCTCTGTTACTTTTATTATGTTTATTTTTGGAAACAACTGCAGTCTGGGATGCTTAATACTGAGATTCTTAAGCCTCCCCTGCTGCCCATATTGTGGTATCCTTAAACAAGACATTATCTTTCTACATGTTTCAGTTTAGTCTCTGTAAAAAGGAAATCATAGAATCATAGAATGGTTTGGGTTGGTGTGGATCTTAAAGATCAGCTTGTACCAAACCCCCTGCCACAGTGGGCAGTTATTTCAGAAATCAGACATTTCAAACTGCTTGAGATTTGCTGGGAAGAACAGCTTCATAAGAACTAAATGCTACTGTACTATTTTTTTTTTCAGTCATCATCTCGCTAACATAGCTATGTCATACCTGCCATCTTCAGTCAATGGAATCAATTTAACTACTCTTCACACCCATATATTCTTCAGAGGCAGCACATAAAAATGAACCAGTACAGAAGTCAGCTCCTGCCTGTTTTTTTTTTTTTTTTTTTGGAATTCCAATGTAGTCAAATGATGATTTATCCACCCAAGTGAAGAAAATAAGTAACAGGTATATTTGCGGTACAAAAAGCTCAATATAAATGCTACTTCTGGACTACAGAGCTGTTAACATTTGGCCAGTGGAAATGACTATTTTAACAGTAACAGTAGGTAGGAGGCAGAAGGATGAAAGATTTGAACATCCCAGGCACAGATTCAAGTATTACAGCAAGTATATTTCTTTCCTAAAAAAGAGAATTCTATGTAAATGACCAAGTTGGTAAATATAGAAGCCCATTTTTGAAATTCCTGTGTTGGGAGTTATGAATAGATGTAGCTTGGTTTTACTTTTGTTTTCCACCTACTATCAATTTCTTGATAGGAAGAAGTTTCCCCAGTCCATACAGGTACATTAGTTACTGCCATCAGCAAATGGTAGTTCTTCTGACATGGAACAGGTTAGAAGATCTGGGTTTCCAAAATGGAGAACATGGTCTATTTAGTGACCATGGAACAGAATTTCTACTGAGTCTTGACTGCTGTCAGATAATCAGTGTTCTTCAACACCTCAATGCCTTAAGTGTTTCAGTCGAGAATATTTGCAGAATTACTACACGTGAGGAAGGAGGGAAAATGGTTCCAGGTTTTGCTGCAGAGGTTGTCTCTTAGTGGATTTTTTTTTTTTTTTTTTTTTAAGCATGAGATAGTGTCTTGATAATACACTCACATGAAGAAGGAGCCCATTGTTTGAACTTGATTTTTGTACACGTGAGATGTCAGACATAATGGTTAATATCTTCTATGAAACAGATTTGAAACTAATAACTAATATAAAAATCTTAGCCTTTCATATTCAGGCTGATCACATGTGAATGGTTTTTTAAGCTACTTTGCAGTGGAAATAAGGTAATACTCCTTTTTCGTTTTTCCCTGTCTCTGAACGTCCTGGCAGACTGAATTCTGCACCATCTAACCATTAAACTCAGTATGGTTTGCAGTTATATGCTTTTTGTACACATGTATGAATTTGCTACCTAGGGTTTGACTCAGCAGGGAGCAGCAAGTCTGTACTCAGTGCAGCCCTCTGTTTACTCCCTCAGCATGGGATGAAATGCTCCTGAGACACGACAGCTCTCTAGTGATGTTGGTGTCTTTGGAGAGCACGGATTTGTAAAGAGAAATAGAAAACACCAACACCTGTCTCTGCAAAGCCCTTCTTCAAGAATATTTAATAGGGGCTTTTAGTACCTTCATGGAGAAAGACTGGAATGACAACACATTTGGTGCTAGGACAGTCTTTCCTAGAAAAGTTTAAACAAATAAGGCAGTGTGCCTGTAGTCTATCAGACACAGTTAGACACAAAAAAAAAAAAAAAGCAAGCTTATATCTCATTTATTTGCAAAAAAATATAGTTATTCCAACTATTGGAACTGGTCAAATGCTGAAGGAATACAGCTCAAAATGCAAGAAGGTTAAAGGAAAATTCTCTAATGAAAAAAAGGATCAGGAGTTACAAATGTTACGAATTATTTTGTTCTTGTCATAGTACTACTTTTCTTCAGGCTTTGGGGAAGCTGAATTACTGAAAAAAAAGAAATGTAATGAATATGTTTAACAGTAGATTAAATGGTTTTGCTTTTGTTCTGGAGTTAACTCTAAAATTACACAATCTTCTTTTTCCTCTTCAAATTTACTTCCATTTTGTATATGAAGTTCTTGAAACTACTTTTTTTTCCAGCCCTGGGGACAGACACTTACCGAAATCTCTCTGAAATGAGAAAACTGACTCTCAGTGGAAGAGTGACTGGGAATTAGATGAGGAGATTAGAAGCCATGGGCACTAAGATTACTGGCTTTCCACTAGTTTCTACTAGGCTGTGAGTCACTTCTCTGTTTTCTAGTTTTTCCAACCAGTGTATATTTATTCCATTAACCATTAAAGCAGACACTTCCTCCTATTAGAGTATGAACCAAAACTTGTTCTCATGGTCATTTTCTGTTGCATAATTGCAATTTTTTTTTTTTTTTTATTTGTGCAAGTGTCTAATGTAGTAATAAAAATCTCTCATTTATTGTCCAATTGAATTCTGGGGGAAATAACAAAACCAACTAGTTGTTTCTGAACCCACTCAAAATACGTAAAGGTGATGAACTGTTTGTAGAAATGTTTCAAACCCTAAAAAACCCCAGAGTTTTCCAGTTCATAAGAACATTTTAAAATTTACTTTGTTTTGAAACCTTTTGTATTCACACACAAATTCTGACAATTCTGTATGGAAGTTCTATCATGTAGAAAGCATTTCTTCTCTCTATAAGGAACATCTTTGCAGAGATCAATGTAGCTTTCCTACTGTTATCCCTCTTGAGGTCTTCTTTTGTATTTTGATTACTGACTCTGATCAGCACATTTCTCATGCTCCAGACCAAGTCTAATTATTATTATTTCTTCACCTAGATGTTTCTCAGAAGTATTTCTATATGCCTTGTTATGGTTTGTGGGGGGATTTTTTTAGTTAATTGACTGGACTCGATGCTTTTACGTTCCCCCTTTTGACTGATTCATTATTGGTGTTGAAAGGAAATTCAAATCACAGAAGTTCTCATGGAATTGTGTTTAGAACCGAGGTGTTAACTAATTCCACTGTCCTCACTTTTCAGTAATGCCTGTGGAGAACTTCACATTCTCTGGCATTTATTCCATGTGTGGCTGTGATTAAGTCAACACTAGTAAAGCAGAGATCTTGAATATTATCACAAGACTCGAGTACATATGCATATATATTCCTGTACCAAGCAAGTACACACATTGCCACTAAAGACTTTACAGATATCATATGCTCTGAGCAAGTGTAGAACTGGTTCACTGGTATCAAAAAGAGTAGGTTAAGAATCGGAAATTGCAACAACTAGTACTTATGGATACTCCTCTTTCATATTTTATATCCAAAAACTTAGAGAAGGATTTCACCAAACACAACTGTTGATTTCACATCAACTTTACTACTGGCTGTTGAAATGAAAAATAAAGCCCTCATCTGATTGGCCTTTCTGAACAGTGAGTCATGCAGTAGTCTTTATCTCCAAATAGTTCAACTTCTGTAACCACTAGAGTTTGATCACGTTTTGCTGACAGATTGTACTCCATGCTAGTCATTGCTGTGCTGACAGAGTTATCTGCAGGCTCATTTTCTGTTTAGTAAAGGGAAGTGGTGGCAAGTGCATCTTATGTTGTTCAAAAACACAGGTAAGGTTTCCTGTGTTTGCTGAATAAAATTTCACAGACTGCATCCAATCTGCAGGCCACCAGCAGAACCACACTTTAATCAGTGGGAAATTATATATTTAAAAAAAATGAGCTTTATAAACTAAATTTTTACTAATTACAGTGTTTTGTTAGGGCAATGTTTGTTTGGCTGTCATTGGAGTTGCGTCCTTTTATCCTTCTTTTCGGGTACCACAGGAAATAAATATCTGCTTTAGTTTATCCTGTCCAGAAACAGGGAACAGAGGAGAAAACCTCTAAACAGTCATTTTCACTCTGTTTTCCATAGACAATACTCTGCTAGCTTAAGAGCCTGGTGCTGAACAAATTCTTTAACATTTCATATTTAGTGTCTGCCTTCATATTTTATTTCTGTAACTGTTCTTTTATTAGTACTACCAAGATTTGCCATATGTATGAAAGCAAAATTGAGGTAAATATTGAATAAAATCATATAAGGTTAAGGCAGAATGGCATTTATTGAGACCATGGCTTCAACTTATATAGGGGGAGGTAAAGAACATTCTAGACAAGGGTGGAACTTGGGGAGGAGCATGCAAATCCTCTTCCATAATAGGAGAGAAAGGGGAAGGTCTGAGCCATATATAGAAACCAGGGTGGTGGGGGGGAATAACCATATAAAGCTTTGTTGTGGCAAAACCGAGCCAATCAGTGTCCAGAAATTTTATGAGAGACAAGAAAGATACCATTTTAACAGAGATTTTCAATACATTAAACAGGAAACATAGAACTTGCATATTAAAACATCAGCCAGGGAACCCATAACATCTGAATGCTGTCTTAAAATATAAGAACATTAACAAACAGTCCTAGTCCAGCTCTTTTTCTTCATTACTCAGCTCCATTAATCCATTTCATTGCTCCTTTTCCATGCAGTGTAGCTGTGTACCCCAACAGAAAGGGATGTGGGGGTCCTGGTCTATGGCAAGTTGAACATGAGTCAGCAGTGCCCTGGCAGTCAGGAGGGACAACCATGTGCTGGGGGGCAGCAGACAAAGCATCACCAGCCAGTCGAGGGAGGGGATTGTCCTGCTCTGCTTTGCACTGGGACAGCCTCACCTTGGATATTGTGTGCCGTTTTGGGCACTGCAATTTAAAAAAAAATGAAAGTTATTACAGAGCATCCAAAGGAGGGCCACAAGGATGGTGAAGGGTCTGGAAGGGAAACCTTATGAGGAGTGGCTGATGTCACTTGGTTTGTTCAGCATGAAAGAGAAGACTGAAGATCAAGCGGAGACGTCTTCATGGTCTTCAACTTCCTTGTGAGAGGAAGAAGGTGGCAGGAACTGATCTCTTCTCTGTGGTGACCAGGGACAGGACTCAAGGAAGTGGCATGAAGATGAGTCAGGGGAGGTTTAGGTTGGATATCAGGAAAAGTTTTTTAACTCACTGGAACAGACTCCCCAGGGAAATGGCCACAGCACCAAGCCTGGCAGAATTTGGACCACACTTTCAGGCACATGGAGTGATTCTTGGGATGTACTGTGCAGGGTTAGGAGTTGGACTCAGTGGTTCTGATGGGTCCCTTTCAACTCTGAATATCCTATGATTCTATGATTGCAAGTCCAGATGGTAAATTTACATAAAATGTCCATTGCTCAGTATCACAGGGCTGTATAACAGTTTCCACTGCAAAAGATTCCACTGCAAAAGGGAATAAAGCAGAGTTGTGCTGTTGTGTAAATTTGTTGAATAGATTTTTATTTCCATGCGCAGATCTCAAGTGGCCCTGTCACGAATCTGCAACACTTAATTTGAGTGGAGAAATTGGTCAGCTGTATCAATTGTCTGTTCTGGGTCAATCTTAAACAAAGATTATTCACAAGCAATGGTATCTAATGTAGTATGACAAAAATTCTTTCTCTGTGTATATACATAGTCTGTCTGTTACATTTTTTCAGGACTCATTCTGTGAGACAAATCTGCACATTTAATTTAGTTGTATTAATTTCACTATAATCTTTTTACTACAAAGAGATCTATATGAAAAAACCCTAACTATGTGAGCTTGATTATTCAGTTAATACTTCTGTTAATGACCAATTTTGAAAGACAGTATTAGATTTACAAAGGCCAGATATTTATATTCATATATATATAATATACAAGGAATATTTGCATGTTAACACAGATGTTACTAATCAGGACAAAGTAATCAGAACAGCACAGTGTTTGGTTTTTGATTATTTGCTTATTTTGATTTTTTTTTTTTAATTGTTCAGGAAAATCATCTCACTTTATTTTATTCTGGTTTTTCAGCTCTTAGTAGGGCTTCTTTCAACTGACTTTATTTAAAAGTTAGATTACTCCTTTGAGTTGTTCTTTTAAAGTTTAAGCTATATGTATAACCAACCCTCTTTAAAAAAAGAATGTTAGATTACTTAAGGCACAAATTCACCCCATAATGGAAGTCAAAGTCAAATAGGATAAATCTTCTCTTCAATGTGCATGTCTCTTCACTGACAAGAGAAGTAGTCTGAATTACTTGCCTCAGTACTTAAATTTTATGTGTCTAATATTAGGGAAAAGAAGAACACTAAGATTCTGCCCATCGTCTGGGATGTTGGATGATATCCTTGACTATTTTACAATTTAAATTCTTCCCCCTCTCTCTCATTTTTGGGGCACTTTTCCCTGCTTTGTAGGCCCTCATCTTCTTAATGTCTCTGCTATTTTTCATGCAGCTGAAGGACAGGACTGCAGGTTTTTATTATTAACCTTTAAAGAAATCCACTATGTCAAATAAGAATTTATTCTCAAAATCTAAGTTTTCCTTATGTGGACTGGTTACAGCAGTTACTGCTACTGTTTCAAAAAAATTTGTCTCTGAGGGTATGTTTTGCTTACACTGATGGTTGCAAAGTAAGTGATCTGTTGAGCTCTTTGACTGCTAAAAGTGAACATTTAGTTATAAAGAGGTAAAGGGATTATGTATATTAGAATTTATCATACATTGTATCACATGAGTAATGCTTCATTTGAGAATGACTGATTTTATTATGCTGTGATGAATAACACTTACCTATTTTAGTTACGTTTTTATACTCTTAACTATATGTGGTTAAGGCATTCACCTTGTGTATTTTTTTTTTTTAATATGAATTTTTTGGTTTGATGAATTTCTGTTCATAAATACGCAGAGTATCTTTAGAGTGATCTGATGAAAATTAGAGATTGTGGTAAAGGTCCTTTTTTCTTTCTAGCTTTCACTAAGGTAAAGAAGTTATGAAAAGTTACAGGGGAGAAAGAGGAAAAAATGAAAAGCAATAGATATTTACCCCATTATAGGCACCCATCTTGGTTAGAAGTGTCTTGGAAAAAGCTGGTAAATGTTTTTTGTTTGCAAATGTGCATTTGGGAACTGCCTCTGGCAAGACAGACAAGTTACACCCAGCGGTCTCCTTCATTGTGTTTGTTTGGCCATAACCAAGACAACACTGGTCACACTGAAACTGGACAGTACAATGATGCTTATGTTTTCTTTGAAACCCCCATGTACATGGTCTTTCCATGCTGCTTACAGGGACTTCTGAGCTGATGAGAGTATTTTTCTTCAAGAGGGCAGCCAGCTTTCTGGTAAAGCTGCTAACGGAATTGATTTCATAATCAGAGCTAAATGGCACCTCTCTGGCAACAGACACGTTGAGTCACATCTGCTATGCATGTTCCTTTATGCTGTTCTCTTGGAAACTCTCATGTATGAGGTCTGTCTGCCTCTCAAAACCAAGGGACAAAAAAATGGCCTTTTTGAAAGGTTCATTTCAACCAGGTTTTCCAGCTACTAAATGTCTGCAGCACCCATTCTGACACTTATTTTTTTATGGTTTCCTGACTTCAGGTTATTAGTATCTTCACTGTATCCCATAGGCTGAATGGGATGTCTTAAACCACTATGAACTCTGCAATGTAAGTAAATTAACACAAAACCCCACTTGCTTCCTATGCAGCTTTGTGACTCACTGAAGATAACAACTGATTTCCCCAAACTTTTTGGAATGATTTTCTGTGATTAAGATACTGCTTGTACAAGGTAAAGCAATAGCTGCTTTCAAAACTTAACGGGTATGGGCGCATAAAAAAGAATGAAATTTGTTAGCCAACAAGATTGAAACAGTGATTAGTTAAGGAGAACCCTATGAGCTGATCTGAACAGCATATAATCCTTCACGTGTCTCCTACCTGAAAGGTAAAAAAAAATCACAGAATTTTTTCACTTGACATGATTCTTCCTCTATACCAGTAGATAATTAATCATCCTCTTGCCCTTTATCAGGTAGATGGAGCTGTGATCAAAATTAATAGGATCTCAAAAAAACACTTGACAACAAATTGTGGGGATCAGTAGGTAGCTTTACTTTTCAGATACAAAATTACATGTAGTGTAAGAAATTGCAGAGTAATTAGCACTGGGATTTTCTTCTCCTTCACTCAGTAACTCTGCTTTTTGTCTTATCTCTATTTTCTTCACATAATGTAGCTTCTCTGATCTTCCCAGAGAAATCTGCCAGATTGTTCCCTATTCAGTTTTTTAAATGAATGTCAAATTATTTTTCCCAGGAGTACAAACAGTGATAACAAAGCAGAATAAAATAAAGGAATAAAACCAAACAAACAAACAAAACAACAAAAGAAGTACCCCTCTAGAAATTTTAGTGGTGAACAATAAGAAGTGACTTCATTTATTAAAGGTGGATTCCAACCGGTACAGGAAATTATTTGGCGTTTTAGAAATGGCAGTGCAGAATTTCCTGTTATTCCTGCATTATTTCCTCTCTTCTTCAAATGTAATATTAGTTAAATGATAGCTTGTTTTTCATTATATTCAGGAAATATGATTCAACATTTCTGCAATGTTTTTTGTAAATGGAAGTAACTGTATACTTCTAGAAATTATAATGTTCCATATTAATACCTGTGAGTAGCAATTCACTTGGAAAAGTAAACATAAATATGAATAGAAAATACTTTCTAATGATTAGACAAAATACAACATCAAGACTATAAGCCAAGTCTTTCAGAATACGGACAATTGAGAATAATGAGAAAAAAATTTTTGTGACAGAAATTAAGAGCTCGTCTTGATGTTAAGCACAATGCAATCCCTAGAATATTGTTCCATTTTGTTTGTTAAGATCAGTAATTTTTTCACAAAACCATATCTTTGCAATAGTATTCAGACTAGTCAGACATCAAGAGACGGAAACAAATCTAAGTTTGACTAGTAAATCTCACGGTTTAAAATATGTTCTTCATTTCTACTTTGACTTTGATAAGCTCAAAGCAGGTCCAGTGAAAAGAAATTGCTCGGGCCTCTGCTCAGCTGTGTCCAGTCAGAACAGTTTCAAGCCCATTCTGAGCTTATACAAGGACAGAGAATCCACAGCCTCACTGGGCAACTTGTTCCAGGGCTTAATCACACCCATAGCCCCATGGTGTCTGTTGCCTCTTGAAAACCTGAAAATACTCTCTTACAGCCGTTTCAGTTTACTTTAGAAGTCTTTATCACATACAGAATTACTGTGAACAACGCTGATAATATAAAGTATTTTTTCAGAGATCAGAGTAGAAAATTTTTCATTACAATTGTTAAGATATCACCGTTCCATGAGTAGTAAAGAGATAATTGTATTATAAATACCCTGAATGATAAATCTTGTTTCATTTATGCAAAGAATGGACAGAGCGAAATATATATTAATTAAAATCAATCTTATCGTATATGTAAACATATTTCTGTAATATGAATGATGATCAAGACCTTATTAGGCATTATAAAATGAAAAACCTTTCTTTGCATAATCCATATGTGGGTTTGTGAAGCAAAACTGAGACCTTTCAGAAAGGGGCAAGAATTCAGAGAGCAAAAGAAAAGAATTCGGTAGAGTGTGTAGAGACTACTGAATTGGATTAAACTTTCTAGAATTTTTTTAAGATATAAAAATTATCTCCCAATCATTAGTGATGCGGCTCATACAGTAATCTTTACACAAGACTGACATTATTGCTTTTTATTTTCATGCTGTGTACCTCAGCATCAAGGCAAGATTTGGAGATAAAAAGTTTTTCTATTTTTTCTCTTCAGTATCTATTTTCACAAAAAAAAAAACAAAAACAAAAACAAAACAAACCTATAAAGGCTACTCAGGCAGACAGTGTTGTTTAATCTAGAAGATGTTCTTGAGGGAAAGAAGGCAAAGATAAAGTTTATCTTTTTGAGACACAGAGGGGTGATTGGAAACTGTGGACCAGTTTTCCTAACTTCAGTTTATGCTATAGTAGAAATATGAAAGGATGCATTTTTTTTAAATGAGTAACTAATATAAATTTTTGAAGAACATATCATACCTTCTGAACTTCCTTCTCTGTTGATAGGAAATACTGAGTATGTAGGATAGTATATATTGTACGTCTTGACCTCACTACTGTTTTTAAGTTATTTTGTGTGACATTTTCATAAACAAAATGGAGAAGTAAGACCTTCTTGAAATTACTGTCAGGCAGATCTCAAATGGTTAGGAAACCATGTTTAGTAGTTATTAGTGGTTTTTTGTTGTTTAGTATTGCGTATTGAGCAGTGTTCTGCAGAGATCAGTCTTGCACCCGGTTCTTATCAATGTTCCCATTAGTGACTTGAGTCACTGAGTAGGTAGTCAGTGATTAAATAGTGTAGCGTGCTTATTAAATTTCCAATGACATCAAGCTGTGAGGGTCTGTAAACATACATGAGGACAGACTTAAAAAGATCTTGACAAATTAGGGAAATCATTGAAATAAATTGGATGCAATTCAGTAATGAGAAATGCAGAACAGTAAGCTTAAATGATCAAGCATTTCAAGATAAGTCATAATACGTGAAGAAGCAATTTTGCAGATAAGAATTTGAGGCAGACTGAGTGGACTTTTTCCTTAACATTAGGTATCCGAATTGTTCCAGGCATCTATGTCTAATATAGTCATTTTAGTATCCCTTTATAGTCATTGAGAAGAAATACCTTTTCAGGGAAGCTGACTTATTTCAAAAATCTGCTTAATATACCTTAGAAATGTATATATGGCTCCAGTGATCATCAAAGAATCCCAGGACAGAAGTTCAGATGTAGATGTCTGTAGACAAAAAATGCATCAAGTATCAGAGACAGATAGACTTCTTTTAAACCAAATGAGAAAAATCTTATTTATTGAAGAAATTATAAGGGATTCAAAGTCAGTTCTATGTAGATTTGCCAGGCATAAGTAGAGAGCACCACTGGTTCCTATCATTCATTGGTCAATTCCTCTTTGCCTATTCCCCACCAAAATCATATTCCCAAAACTTTACAACCCAGGAAAAAACATTTGAACAGCAGATGTTCAAAACATTATGGGTCAACACAAGTCAAACGTTGCAATGTTGCTGCTACAGGTCTAAAGTCTGGCCCAATTTACCAAAGCAATTTATATTTCTCCTGTCTAGATCTTATGGTTGGCTAACTAGAAATCACTGTGATTGCAGATACTTTGAGTCACGCAAGTGTTCGACCTGGCTACTAGCTTTGACAAAATTCCTTGAAAAGCCTATCCAACTACTGTCATAAACAGCAAGAAGTCCAACTGCTCAAACAGGCACAGGCTAGATTTTATTGAAAATGTGTTCAGGTTGGGTTCTGGTCTGTGGAATTATCTCAGTTGCCCTCCTCCCAATCCTAACGGGTTATTATAATGAACAAGAGCTAGTGGTAGCTACATGCTAAAGACAGACTTTGTGCATGTTATCCACAGATGCTAAAGAGATGTTTTACATCTACCCAAGTGTACCTACTGAAAGATATAAATTATCTTCCTGGCTAGTGTTGGGGTCTTAGGTCACTTTCCTTGGCTTATAGAGGACCATGGATTTTCAAACTGACAACCCCAAGAGTATAAAAGCCAGGAATAACTGATAAAACACTACAAGTCTTCAGCTATGCATTACATGCAAACAAACTGATTTGGGTTGATTGAAAATGTTTCAGCCTTGTACTGCTTAAGGGCTTTGTAGGAAGAATGTGACAGCCACTTCCAACTCTCAAAAGGTAGATATTTTTTTTTAACACAATGTCAAAAGAATTTTTTTGCAGCTTAGAGAAATCTTTATGTAGTGTCCTAGGACTCATAGTATTGTGCAGTACCCAGAAGCCCCAGTGACTGTTGCTCACAAAAGTTTAAGTGTTCACTTTTTTATCCAGCATAAAATTGGTAGTGTATTACAGCTACAACTGAAATGCCCACACCTTCCATGTTTTTTTCCACAATAGCACAGGAGTTAGATAGGATCTGTCAGCAGGAGATTGCATATACTACTTAGTCCCAGCAATAAATTGTTTTAAGAAAGAAAATACAGACAACCAAAATGAACAGTAAAAGCGGTAAAAAGAACAGGATTTCTTTCTTTAATCTGTTAGTATTTAGCTTTTGAGGATTTGAGCTTGCACTAAGCGGTCATATGGACCATAAGTCTGATATCTGCTGTCACTGTCTGCGTCAATGAAGTGGCAGTGTTATTTCCATCAAATTTATTAGAGCTGTGTGTCCCTGGACACTGGCTCTAAGAGCTGAACTGCCAGCAGCCTAAACCAGGAGAAGTTCAGTGACATTTGGATGAGAATGATTCAGCGCCTGTTTCTTGTTGAGGAAGGGGTTAGGAACAAATACGTTTCTGCATGCAAGGATCTCTGTGCTCAAGGTCTGTAAACAATGACAGTCCCTATTTCATAAGCATTGTGTGATCCTTTCTCTATGAAGTAGAAAGCACAAGGATGTCCATAAACTGATAGACATGGATGTGGGTAAATACGTATCTCAGGGGTGTAATGAGACAAGCAATAAGCAGAGGCGCAAGCTTGCTTGTGCTCTGTCATGGCCAAAGAAAGTCTCAGCCTGCTGCTATAAGACTGGTTTCTTCCTTTGGTCCTCTCTCTTCCTCATTTTGTAACACGTCCTAAGAAAGGGAGTGTGACCTCGAATGTTTCTTCCACACCCTTCAGTTACAGCTCTTGTGCCTCCCGTGTTCCCTCAGCCTATGGATAAGTACTGCCATTGCCCTTCTGCTCAGACTTGTTCTTGATGGACTTGCTTTCCTCCCTGGAGTGAGTTTTCACCTGCTAACTCTCACTGTTTCATAGTTTCTTGGAAACAGTTTGTTAAAACTTCAGAGCATGGTAAAGTAGAGTAGTGGAAGCATGGATTTTGCTGACCTTAGTAAGGAGAGCTGTCAAATTTTTGCAAATTATCTTTGCAAATTTAAAAAAAAATATTTTTAAAAATATGTATATAAATTGCCAATGGAATACTTCTTGAAAGGTGTCTTTTCAGCTTTCAAAAAATTTTTCATTTTGATTGCATCAAGCTGTGTTATTCTAAGTTTGACTTTTTATGACCAAAAGCCCAAATGAAAATCAGAATCAGAAGGAAAAGGGAAAGTATTTTAGCTAACGAGTTCAATGCCAAAACAGAATTGGCATGAACACCTGGACAGCTAACTTAATGCTCAGATTTGAGGCCACAAAAACTAAAGAAAATGCATCACTAGTAAGAGCATGTGAAATACTTTAACTACCTGTAGAGGTGAATAAATCTTCACTGGTCCTGCCTCAAAATGGTAACTTACTGCATTGCTATCTGAGGGGAGCTGTCTAGACCAAGGAAATTATTACACTTGTGACAAAATCTCAGAATGCGACATAAGCAAGCTCTTAATTGGCCCATGTTATATCCTGACACTAAAGGGTAATAAAATCAGTACCAGTCTGCTTTGCTATATACATTCCTTTTTCAAAGTATTTACATTTGTGTATGAAGAACAGCGCCTATAGAGTTCTTTTGTAACAGTTCTTTGCACTAAAAAACACCTTTATAAATCATGTCTATATCTGACTGTTATCTAATGCAATCCATCCCAAGAAGTCAAACTGCCCAGTTTCTGTGTGCAACTCTCATTTTCTCATGCATCTCCAGCCTTATTCCTCCATCTCCCTGTGAAACATTACTTCATGTGACCTTAGTTCTCTGTATTATAAGCAAAGTGTACTCTGATTCCTCAGTGAGTATCCTCTCCTACATCATAGCCATTTATTCTAGTATAACATTCTCTACTGTTTTGCACAGATGCAGCCTAAATATGCCCTCAGAAGAGAACCATTACAGCTCAGGCCCTTGATCTCAGATCTTCATTATGCAGTCCACCCTCTCATTCTCTTGAGCAGTTCCTTGATGTTAATTTGCATAATACTTAATTTTATCAGCTGAATACACAGTGTCTCTCCTGTCATTAACCAGAGGCATATACAGGAAGCAAGCTTTTCTGGGGAAAGAATCATTTTTAAATTAGAACACGAACTTGGGCAACCAATGGCTAAGCTAAAATTAGGCCTGTTTCTCTGTGGGAGCAAGTATCTTGCTGATTAGGGTATACAAAGACCTCACATTTGTTTGAATTTGGATAATTCACAAGATGAGACAATTTTAAGTGTCTGACACTTAAACACATGCTCTGGACTTTGAAAAATCATCCTTAGCATCAAAATATGGTTTTTCAAGGTCCTAAAATATTGCTGTTTGATGAAGGAACAGATGTTTATTCCAAAGTTAGGATCATTAATGGATGGTGTTTTATTGATAGAGTGAAACTTCCCTGATGCTTATATACACAGAAGAGTTCTTCCATGACATAGCCCTTCACAAAATATGACAAAACTTTCACAGTCTGTTTCCCTAGCCAAAAGCTGTAGATAAGGTATGGAGATTTTATCTTTGCTAAT
>JAWWEW010000112.1:55563788-55580998 GCA_035583185.1 Anabacerthia variegaticeps
AATATGACAAAACTTTCACAGTCTGTTTCCCTAGCCAAAAGCTGTAGATAAGGTATGGAGATTTTATCTTTGCTAATTACTACTGTATTAAGAAATGGCCTATTTTTTTTTTTCTCACCAGAGCTTTCAGAATGACCCTAAATATATAACCCCTGTTAAACTGCATGGCCATTCTGTCTTTACAGTTCTCATGTTTCCAGCATGGTGGTATAGATTTATTTATACTTTTGTTTTAAATATGAAAACACATAGTATTCTCACATGGAAAAAAGAAATATTAAGATACATTTGCATCTTTTGTAAGGGACATAATGAAAACTATTATTTTATTATAGCTATATGTATCTTAACATAGTTTAGTTTATAGAAAATATTTTATGCTTCTTCCTAAAATGTGTCCCCTTCCTTGAGACTTGTGGCTGTTGGAAACTGAGTGGCAATAATTATACACTGAGATTACATTAAAACAGCTGCTACCATAAGTGATAGTTCAGCATATGAAGTGCTTATTTGAACTGCTAGTCCAGATTTCTTAGTGCATTACTTTTACATAGCAATGTATGGTATATTGCTGGTGTTTACTGAAAAACTCTTCTGCCTCTGTGAATTGAGACTGAGGAGCTGAGGCAGTGGACTGGCTAATCCACTCTCTGCCCCTGAGCTGCTCGCTCATTTTTTAAGACATATGTCTATTTGAGTTCTCTCATAACATGGACACATTTTTCAGTATAAAGATGTAGTAGTTTAGGTATGGACTACCTATTTCACTGAAAAATCCAGCTTTGAATAGCCACATTTCCATGTCACGCTTTCTTTGTTCACAGTTGATAACTAAACCGAGAGGTCTGGGACACTGTGTTGGATTAAATGTTGTTACAGGAAATAATAAACAGTTTTCTCTCAACTTGCCATTTTATCTCTTGTCTTAGTTTTATTTCTTTCCTACCTCCTTCACTTAGCAGCCCTTGCACACTAGTCTTTTTCTGCTATGAGTTGCGTAAGATACCACCTTGGGTGCGCAATGGGATGCTGGGCAGAGGTCTGTGAGCAAACAGTGCTCCCACTTCCAACTGAGAAGAGCAAAGAAGCTTTGCATCAAAATGCTAATGTACCCCAAGACAGAGATAAAACAACATACATTCTCTCATAACCATGAACAGATCCTATGAATTATTTTGGAGGCCTCTCTCATATGGGGCTGTTGGTCAGAAGTGAAGGTTTTGGGGTTTTTTCTTTATTTTACTCTGCCTAGTAGTGGCTCTGTGAACAGCAAGCATTTGCTTTGGTAGGATTTTAAGCAGTGCTGCCAGAAGCTTGTAATCTATCTTTAATACTACAAGGATATGACATTAATCAATTTCTAGCAAATCTCTGTTTCATGTCTGAGCATGCAAGTTTTACTTTTCCTGGTAGCTGTTCTAATTGCTTGCTAAAGGCAGCAAATCTGTAGCTCTGGGATCAGTAACACTTCAACTCTCTTTACTCAGCTCCGAATTAGTCAGTGGTTGAATATACTGAATTCAGATTGCCAGATAATAATCTCATTTTCTCACCATTTTTAGCCTGTCTTCTTCAGGAAATCAGGTGTATGTGAATATCTTGTTTCACTGGCATTCAGCCTCTCTCTTTCCCTAGTAACTTTTAAATATATTTTTGGTCATTTTCAGCTGTATTTGACAGTGCCTGCATATCTCAAAGCCATTCAATTCCTTTGACTTTTGTGAAAGTAGATGACTGTAACTCTATTTTATCCCTTCTGTCCAACTTCCTAGCTGCAGAGAAAAAGAGTCTCTAATGCCAGACAGTAACTCATATGAGACAACCAGCCAACCCCCACCACAGCAAGCTTTGCTGATGCTCTTCTGGCATATCAAGTATGGACAGAAAATTCAGGAGGGTGTGGGTGGTTCAAGAGAGCCATGGCTGAAAGGGGAAAAGTTTCAGAGAAGGCTGCAGCTGAAAAACATTAGGACACAGAGAAAATTGAAGGTGCTTGTAAAAAAACCAAGGCTATATCTTGGTACAAAAATACAGGCACAGAAATTTCAAGAACACTCTAAAGACTTAAGGGGAATACATTTACTCCAGTGGAAGACATGGGACACATTAGTGTATTGGAGGAAGTAAACAAGGACTAGAGGTGGCATCTAGGTCCCTATGCTAATGGTTTTATGGGGTCCTGCAACTGACAAAAAAATTAACACCCATTTTTGTTTACTGTAGTGTAGATTTGAAACAGCTCCAAGGAGGTACTTTGTGAAATCCAGTAAAAGTGATTTTTATCTTCAGTTATGGAAATCTGTGTTATTTTCTACTGATCAGAATGTTTCCTAAACTGGAAAATCACATGCATTTTCTTCTGCTCTTATAACAGTCTGGAAGAGAAGATTGGACTGTTTTCTATATTCTGTCAGAAAAAGCAACAAATTTAGCTCCTGTAGCCATCTGAGCATATCACTCCTAAATTAATCTGTACTCATGCTGCTTTCCTTCAGTTCTGTTGCCACATTTCCCTTTCACACTGAAAATAAAACATTCATTGAGTTCTGGCCAGCAAAATACTCATTCCAATTTATGAATTTTAAGAATTCTCTGTTAATTTGGAACCACAAGTAACATAGTAAATCAAAGTACCAAGCTATTGTTTTCCTCTTACTACTTGTTATGTTACTTTTAATTTCCCTAGTTTCTGCAGTTTTATTTGGGACAGAGAGGGGGATCTTCTTGATTTTCTGTTACTTCGTAAATTTGATTGAGGATGGTGGAGAGTTAATCAAACACTCACAAGGGTAACTTAAGAGCCTTCACAAATGGCTGTAATTAATCACTGAAAAGCATATTCTGAAGAGTGTAGATAGTTATGAAATTTTGTTTTTGAATTACTACAGAAACAAAAAATTAACAACTTTTAGTTTGTGGGATTTGCTTCCAGCAACCCCTCCCTCAAACAGCACACAGTAGGGACTTCATTATTTCTAAAATTAAATACTACCTCTTATTTGGAGTTTTTGATTTTGCTCTACTTTTTAAACTTCTTCATCTTTGAAAAGAAAACATACTAAATGAGTATTTAGTTTATTTATATACTACCTTTGTCAATATCTATTTATGCAAAAACATGTTGGTTTTTTTTTTTAATCCAAACTCTTTCCTAGTTTCAACTCAGGATTTTCAAATAATTTTGTGTTCTCCCAGAGGCATATGTTTTGATAGACTACATTAAGAAAAATCACCTTAGTTCTAAGATAATTTCTATTTTAATTTTCTCACTCAAACATCATTAACTTTAGAGGTAATGTTAGTCTATCCTTTCTCCTCTCTTATAATTGGAATAACATCAATATGACAGTTCAGGACATTGTCATACCTGCTGCAAAGTTCATAACTTGTGAGAAGAGATAAAAAGCCATCGCTTTTCACATGTTTATTTTCTAAGTTACTCTAAGTTGTCTCCAGTTCTACTGCTTGCTACCAGTGTCTGCAAGTTTGTGACATTCTGCTAATCAGGTTACCTGTGTGAGAAAGTTTTCTGTACTGAGAGCAATTCATTTGAATCCAGTGGTGGAAGATCCAAAATGTACCCTCCTCCTCTTCCAGGGCTGTGCAAGATACTGGTTCATCACTGAGGAACCATCATTTCTGGAGTTCACAAAAAAACCCCAAGCCCCAAACTAGGTCTTCATGTAAGTTGTTGCTACCTTCTTCTGGAATTTGCTTTCTAGTGGTTCCCTTTTTCCATGGCAGGGTACAAGGAAGGCTAGCAGCTCTCAGCAGGCAGGTGAGTCAGAAGCTGGGCAAGCAGTGACCTCACCCACAGACACTAACCTGAAGATCCCAAATACAAGGAGGAAAGCCAGGGATAAGGGTCCTTTGACAGCCCTGGACAAGCAAGGAAGTGAACTATGCCCAGCCAGGAGCTTCAGGCCTGGGAATGGTGCCAGAGAAAGGGCAGGAGACAAGGGCAGGTTGCAGCACATGTCCAAGGGTCTTTTCCAGGAGACCCATTAGCTGTGGTGTAAGACCAAGGCCAATCCAGGAGGCCAGGCCAGAGGTAGAGATAGAGATCTGACTGCTTTCAGTTGGGCTGAAATCCTGGAATTTGCTGGAAAGGCTGTTCATCTCATCAGCAAGGCCATTAATTTAAAACATTGATGGGTGTTTGCTCCTTGAGGGATGCCCTCAGTAACCAGCTGCCAGCTGGCTTTGTGCCACTGATCACTGCCCTGGACACCAGCCAACTTTCCAACCGCTTTGTTTTCCACATCTTCAGCCCATATCTCACCAGTCTGGATACTGGAACACAGTGGGCTAAAGTTACAGTGACCAGCATCCAATGCCACCTCCACTGAAGCAGCCCTCTCAGCACAAAGGCAATCTCCCCATGACAGAAACTGCAACAGGAATGCAAAACAGCTTAATTATTTATTTATCTGACCAGCGTTTCACAGGACGTTGGTTCAGGGCTTTGACTAAGCAAACATTTGTCTTGTGCTATCTCTACTAAAAACTTCTTTCTCTTGTCGCATAGTGGTGGCTTTCCCTCACACCAATCACCTCCTTTACAGAATATGGTTGCATTATGCACATAGTATGCTACACCAATAGTATCAAGGTCCCCTTCTCCAGGTTTTTCAGGTCATCAGCTGTCAGTTATTGTCAGTAGTTTGCTGAGATTGTTGTATTCACTGACTTCTCTTTGTTGTCTGAAATGCAGAAAAATAGTCATGACTGTATTTTCACATAGTTCATTATCTCTACAAGTATCCATTTTAATTTATCTGTGGTTTCTTCTTCCCTTCTATCTTGTTTAACCTCAAGATATGATATGATTTCTACTTCCTCTTTTCATGACTGAAAATAATATAAAAAAAAAAAAAGCTGAAGATGGAACACTTTAACTGCATGTGTTCTCAAATGAAAGAGTCAGAGTACAGTCTTGTGCAGGAAACCTTCTGTCTGAACTTCTACAAATCACAGTCATGATCCAAATTATGTACTCATGACAGAGTTCTGGTTTTGCATGTTACAAATTTCAAAAAATCACATTAAAATACTGAAACAAGTTGAAATACTATCAATTTTCTGCAAGCTTTTATAAAGTTTTATGCTTGTTTCTCAAATGAACAAATTTCAGCTGCTTTCCTTTGCCTCCCCTTGCCTTCCCAACCCTACCTTTCTGCAAAGGATTAATTTTGTCTGTGTGCTAGTAGCTCTTTGGGAAGTGTTCAGAGCATGCAGCTTCATGGCATTCTAATGTAGAGTCTAAAGGGTGGACCAGCCATCTGAGCAGGCATGACAGCTAGCTGTTGGAATCCCCCAAACAGCTAACTTGAGGTTTTGAAACAGTAAGGACCTGTTTTGTCAATTATATTTTTATGTCCCTGCAGTCATATGAAAGACAGGAAATCTCAAAAGACTCAAAACTGCAGAAATGGAGTGAAGAAAGCAATATCGAGAATTTAATTGCACAGATTGTGATAGAAGAGTTTGTATTTTGAACGAAAGAAATCCTCTAAATATTTCTATTATATTGCTTTTTTATCTTTCTGATTCCTCTCAAGTGGGGTAAGATTAACTTTTTGTTTTAAGTAAATAGATAAAATAAAGCCAAACATTTTGACCCGAGGTCACAGAGGCCATCAAGTCAGATGTCTTTTCAGCTTACCTCCACTTTCAAGTATTTTGGCCTGGAGGGCCAATACAAGCCTAATTAAAAAATTCTGTTTGCCAATCCTTCCTTTTATAGTTAAATTGGAAAATAAATTAAATTTATTACCTGTGCTGTTTTCTCATTTCCTTCAGAAGTACCTCAATCACCATTCTACATTTCTCTCCAATCACTTTTCAAGCCCTATCTGCACAATTAATACTGATTTTTTTTTGGTGATACTTAAATATTTCACTGACTACTAAAATTCACATCTGATTTTAATAGTACTTCCATGAAGTTTGAAAACAGTTGACATGAAATAAGATTAAATAAATATTATCTGCTCTTTAATAGTCAGTAAAATACAAATCTGAATCTAAGATTGTTCCAGCTTTCTGTCTATAATATACATCTGTATTCATAAAATAAACCTTGTTTAACTATCAGGTTCTAGCCACAATTTTAAAGACTACTGAACTGCAAACTTATGAGAATGTAAATTATAAGCTTAGGGAGCTGGGGATTTTGATGCCATTTAAGTAGTTCTGAAGACTGAGAGTAGGTGGGTTGAATATGATTCCAGCTTTCTGTGATTATGCAGGAATGATTTGCTGGTACTGCAGATACTTTCTCTTTAGTAACGGTATGTTCTTTAAGGAGTTTCTAAATTCACCTCCAGTAATGAAAATGCATTTATCATGTTACATCTTATTAAAACTTACAATGGATTCCCTGCTGTATCTAGTTCTCTGAGTTATTCAAAAAATAAGGGAAAATTGTTAATTTTGTACCTTAATTTTTAAATGAAAAAAAAGAGACAAAACAAGCAGCAAAACAAAAGCAATAAGTACTTTAAAGTGTCCAAAATGTTCAAAACAAACAATTTTTATTTCAGAAGTATTTGCACAAAATAATCTCTCACATCCAGAAGGAAATTTTCCAGTTTAAATAACTCCAAATCAGGACTAAACAAGCAGATTGCATTCACTGTGAACAACAGCCTGAGCCCAAGTTTTTTTAATCTGCTTATGTTATTTGATTGTATAGGGTAACACATTTGCATTAAATTGCTATTTGTATGCTTATGCTATTTTCATGAACGTATTTTACTATGTTTTTATCGCTTTTATGTAAAATTCATGTAGTTAACTAATTAGTAGTCCTTGCCAATGATATTGTGACTCATAACAACAGTATGAATCAGCAGCTCTGACTATTTCTATAAAGGGCACCCACGCAGTCCTAAGACCCACATCCCTAAATGTATAAATAAGTAAAACTACAGTTGAATTAACCTTGGACAGCTTGTTATATTTCCTTCATCTTTCCTTTCTTTGCAGCTAGGAGAAATCTGTATCAAAATGTCACCTGTGGAAAACTGTCACTATGAAACAATGAGCTGGTTTCCAAACAGTTCTTACATTTGGCTATTTGACAACTGTCATGCTTAGTAAAACCTACAGTCCTTTTACTCCACATTTTTTATAACAGAGGGATATTTTAGATATTCCAGAATAATCAACTCCCCTACATTAAGTTTCATCATGTTCTTTATTATTAGTGAGATATTGGTTAGAGCCCTGAAGCATGTTTTAGTATCTCTTCCAGAATATATTTTTAGCAATAACATTTATAACTCTGGAATTTCTGCTCTCTGTGTAAATGTGCAATTTCTTTTTACCTCTCACTATTATTTTTTTTCCTTCAGTGCTTCCTTGGGCAATAAATCATGCAGGCCAATTATTGGTATCTTAAAAAAGTATTCACTTTTAATGGTTTTGAATATGCTACTTCTTAATTCTATGCTGTAATTCTCTGGTTTTGTGTTATGGTTCAGGATGAGCAGTAATTCCCAAAAGACACTCTTTATAACATGCAGTAGCTTATACTTTTACGCAAATATTTTAAGCTAATTAATATAGTCCCCAAGTGCTGATTACTACATAAATTAAATTTGTTTCAATATTTCCCTCTCCTTTTCTATTTTCTGAACCCACTTGGATACAAAAGTTACAAAATAACTGTGAGGTTATTCTGTGCAGACATGCTGCTGGCAAGACTTTAAAGCGCTGGAAAGCCACGTAAAAATCAGAGACTGTTAATAAAAAATCCCAAATCAATGGATCTCTAGTTAAACACTCGGCTTGATCCAGACCATTGTAAGAGTAAGCAAAGGATTTTTATTTCACTAAGTTTTACAGACAGTAGAATGGGCCTCTTGTCAAAGTTGACCATTACTACTTTGCAGCATCATGACCACAGGCAACCCCTGTCACTACTCAATTTTTCTTGACTTTATAAAGGACTCACATGTTTTCACAACCAAAGATAGAGTCCTAGATGCCCTTGCCAAATAGAGCACTTAGAGATTAGATCCTTTTATGAACTAAAGACCCTTTTGTTCACTGTTCTGGCTGACTGATGAGCTGTTTATCCTACTTTTTTATGACGACATTTAAAAATATACCTGTAGTACAATCCATGTCCCTAAGGAGCATTTTAAGAAGTTTGTGGGTAGGAAGTACCATATGTGCAAACCACTGCAGTGACTTAAGAAGATTCTTATTGAAGATTCAGTTGAGGTTTTTGAACTGAGAAAATATTTGTGGGTTTTGTTCTGAAACTTAACTAAATTGCCTCCATTATATTTCTGCATCTAACACAGATGTCTTTTGATATTGTACTATTCATCTTTTATTAATTATCTACTTAGACATATGAACAGACCATTTGAAAACTATAAGCATTAGCAATCTGAACTCTTCTGTACTGGATATACACAAAACCTTCCTCTTAACTAAAATGCCCCTCATTAAAAGAAAATATTTAGGTATTGAGAAAATATCCGCTGTATTCATAAACAGCCTAGAGTTGAACTTAATAACTAACTTATATTTATAATGGAAGTCTATGTGTGTATTGCTTGCATATATTGATGTTGCAAACGTCTTTCATGGAGAAATTAATTGACTGTTCTAACTAGAAGCAAAATTTATGTCATCTGTATAAAATTTTATATATATATAGCAAAATAGATCTTAACCTGTTTATTTTTTTCACCTTAGGTGGGCTTTCAGACATTGGATTAGGCAGGCTACATCAATAAGTCAACTCTATAACTTGCATATTTTTAAAGTTTTTTTGGGAGACATACAGTGCAATTTAACAGTCTCAAAAAACATTTTAATTCATGGGCTTTTACCCCATTGGAACTGCTGAAGCTCATTAATAACAATTCTGAAACATCTATGTACTTACTCTGGGGGGAAAAAGAGAGAAAACAATCTCTATTATGGCTCCAGCCCAGGAAAAAGAAAATCATACTACTGGAAACTTGCCTTCATAGAATAAAAATGAGAAATAAAAACTACACTACTCAACAGTAGTGTCCCTCTGTACTGGATTTGGCTGGGATAGGATTAAATTTCTTCATAGTAGCTCATATGGTGCTATGTTTTGGATTTGTGACCAAACCAGTGTTGATAATATAGGACTATTTTAGCTATTGTTAAGTGGTACTTGCACAGTGCCAAGGCCTTTACTGTATCTCACTCCGTGCCATCAGTAATCAAGCTGTGGGTGCACAAGAAGTTGGGAGGGAACACAGCTGACCCCAGCTGACTCAAGGGATGTCCCATATTACATAACATTGTGTTCAACCACAGGACCTGGGGGAAGAAGGAGGAAGGGAAGGTGGAATTTCAAGTTATGCCATCTGTCTTCCCAAGTCACTGTCACTCATGATGGAGCCCTGCTTTCACCCTGCAGGTGGCTGAACACCTGCCTGTCAATGGAAAACAGTGAGTGAACTCCTTGTTTTGATTTTCCTGTGCATGTGGCTTTTGCTTTACCTATTAAACTGTCTTTATCTCAATCCAAGTTTCCTCACTTTCACCCTTCCAGTTCTCTCCCAGGTCCCACTGGAGCAGAGTGAGTGTGCAGCTGGGTGGGAGTGACACATCCCTCTTGCCCTAGTACCTTAGAAAATGTGGTAATATGCAGTCAGTACAGAAGATATTCTGTAAACAATTGTTTTTTATATTGTCGTGTCTGATTCTGTAATCACTGGCCCCTGCTCCCAAAACACGAACTACTTACTTTTTTCTGAAATGCCTTCTTCAAAGATAATCCTTAAAACACATTTTGATAGGTAGAAAGAGGTCAAAGCTGGTGCAATAATTAGTACCTTTAAATGACATGGGCCTGCACAAGCAAGAAAGATGAATATGAGAGAAAATTGGATGTGCATATTATGTTTGCAAATAAGAAAGTTTTAAGTTGGTGTGTGGATTCAGGTATTTTTAGACATAAAAAAAAGTATTTTTAGTTAATGAACTGCAGACTGGTTTTAGTTTGTCCTTTGTGCTTGCTCACCTAAGCCATTGTCCAACACCATTGATTCTCATTACAAAACATCAGTGTCAATTATGAGCTTTGTCAATAAATCTGGGTACAAAACCCACTGCATTTTGTTTGTTTGTTTGTTTGTTTTGTTTTGTGGCCTCTAGGTTTCTGAGTACTTTTAAAGTGGTTTGTTTTTTTTTTTTCCCAATCACCATAACTTACAGTTAAAAAAAAAGCAAACACAGAACTTTCAAAAGATGGGTTTCTGAGGAAAGAAACAACAAATATTTTACATAATCCAAAGAAAATAAAGAAGAATGCCAATACGGAGTTAGACCAAAGGTCCACCTAGTCTCTTATCCTTTCTCTGTCACTGACTTAAGAACATCATAAATTATAAGATCAGGGCAACTGTACAGTGATTCTTCTTTAGAGACCTGTAGCTCAGGTGATGCTTTTGCGTTTCATAGCCTTGATAGATTTATTCTATGAATTTGGCCAGTTACATATTTAACCCATTAGATTTTAGCCTCCAAAGCATCTCACGGGAAAGAGTTTGACACCTTGCTTGCATACTGTGTAGCAAATGCTCTCTTTCTGACTAGTTGGAATCGTCATTACCAGAGCTGTCTTGCAAGTCCATGGAAATTGGCAATGTAGCATTTGTGCAGCACCTGAGGGCAAGTGCAAACAAGACTAGTGAATAGCATGAAATGGTGCTGTGATTTGCAGTGTCAGGTGATACCAGATAAGGTTATTATATGGCGGAGTTCTCAATGCTTGCTAATAAAAAGGGGGAAGAAAAGAAAGCCCCAGTACCACTTTGTGTGGGAGCCTCCACCAATAGCTGAAGTTACTGGGAAAAAGATCCTGACCCCCAAGAAAGATCAGATTAACTAGAGGTCGGGGGAGGGTGGGGTGCAGAGGGCACAGGGTGAGAAAACTGATGAGAGAGTGTGAAAACACTTCAAATACCTCACATGTCACTGAACCTTTTGTGATCCAGCAGTTGGGTAATGTCCAAATGTCTAATGGCCTATTGATACTTCTTGCTATGAGGATGAATGTATGAGTGATTCAACTGAAGTTCATTATCACTCAGAAAGATAGGCCTACAGAAGTGTAAGACTGGAGCAATTAAACACATTAACTAAAGGTCCAGAAGAGGAGGAGCTGGACAAAGAATAAAGTTAAGGGAATTGAGCATAGACAGAAAGAAGAAGAAAGATAAAAAAATACAAGAACAATGATAGAATAGAGTGTATCCACTTATGATAGCATTTGAGGTATTTCTTCCCAGGTGTCCATTCAGAAGGGGCTAGAACTCTGAGGGTCTCTTCAGTCCCTTAATTGATAACTCTATCTTTTTGAGTGTCATTTTTTAAGCAGTCTGTGTGTGTACTGATAACTCATGTAACCCTAGTTATGCAAGAGCACATAATGTGAATTTGTTATTTGATGTACCAATAAGGATTTAGGAACACTAAGTTGCACCTCTGATGTCTTTCATAACTGGACAGCCTTTGGTTAATTAGAATACTCCTTTACAACCAGATGGGTACCAAAGTGTTCAAGAGATGCTTCTCCTTGCTCGCAAACACTCCAGTTTTCACATCTCTTGGTTCTAGATGAACTACAACTGCATTCTTGGTGTAATAAGACATCAAACAATGTTGTTTCCTTACTTCATGGTTACAGCTTTCCTCTTGGTGCAGCTCATGTGTCAAACTAGGCAACTGGAGAACACTCCTTTTGAACTGGTTGAAGGTAGCAGCCTGCCTTTCCCTCAAATTTGGTCACGAGAAGGCACACCAGTCTGTTCCTTTTGTCATGTATTCTGCTGCCATCATGTGGCTATTTCTTTTCATTCACATAAAGATTCATAATAAAATATCTTGATTTTGCACCTCATGTAATTTGTAGGTTCCACACTCTGTACTCAAGCATCTATAAAACTTGTCTCTAAGAAATATACTTCTTAGTTTTCAATATTTTTCATATTTATTGATAAACTACTCATTTGGCCAACACTTGCATAAGAAGCACTTTGGAAGTTTTCTGCTGGGTCACAAAAGTTATTGGGTGAAAACACACAATTTTCCACAGTGAATAGTAACAGTGAGTGCACATCTTATTCTACAGCTCAGTAAGCAACTTTGCTCACATGATACTTTTCAGTGAGCTGACACAAGGAGAATTGTTCATAATGGCACCTTGGGTTGCCTTGGGGAGTTCTATTTTTTCCCCATATACTAAGTTTTACTTTGATGTCAAATCATT
This sequence comes from Anabacerthia variegaticeps, assembly GCA_035583185.1. Lineage (NCBI taxonomy): Eukaryota > Metazoa > Chordata > Aves > Passeriformes > Furnariidae > Anabacerthia > Anabacerthia variegaticeps. The sequence goes on from JAWWEW010000112.1 coordinate 55,576,063, forward strand.
GAAGAAGCCCTTTTGACATATATATCTTTATCTATCTACATCTATATCTATCTTCTTTTCCACCATGACTTGCACATTTGGGGACTGGAAAGAATTTTTTTTTCTTGGAGCCATTTTCCTCTGGTTTTAGTTTTGCAGGTCTTGCATGAAAGTGAAGATGACCATAGTGTTGCAACTAGACTGACAGTTGGACTTGATGATCTTAAAGGTCTTTTCCACCCTTAATAATTCCATGATTCTATGATTCCAAGGTAGAAAATTCAAGGTAGAAGACTGGCCTCTAGAGTAGATCATGTATCTTGTAATATCATCAGTTTTCCCATATCACAAAACTACTTTATTAGTTAAATGGGTTTTGATTTAATTTGGCACCTCCTTTCTGGAAAAAGAATAGTCTCATCTAACCAGGCTAAACTGGAAATATAATAACTTCAGCAATTGCAGTGGACAAGCTCTTCAGCTGTTGATGAAGTCAGCCTGATAATGTCTCTCAACATACACATATGCAAGTGCAGTACAGACAGCCTTGTATTATTTAGAATGCATCCTATTGGCACCCTCCCATTGAGTCTGCTTTGTTTATAATGCCTTTTAAACACATTGCTTTGTGTACTCTGAAAAACTGTATGGAGGATGGGTATGTGCCTGACTTCTTTGAGGAAAAAGGACCCTTTGTTTTTTAAAGGTTCTTTTTAAAGGGGTGGAGGGTATGGGGGGAATCGTCTATGCTTCTGTAGTTGTCAGATTTTTGCCTTAAGGACCAAATGCAATTTTGTTTTAACAAATTCTTTCTGAAACATGGTGTTTACAATAGTGGTTTAAACAAATTTTAAGATACATAGGGCTGTTAAGAACAGTAGTCCATGCTAACTGAATTAATAGAATTTCAATCTTCTTCCTGAAACACTTGGGTATGCTGTAGTGCCTAAGTTTTAATTTATCAATATGCATAAATGCTGAAGAGTCTGCTGTTCTTTCTGCCTAGAAGCACTGCCATCTTGCTGAAGCTGAGCACTGCAGCACCTACCTCATGCCTAACACATCTGGGAATTACAAATTGCCTGACACTCCCCAAGAGCATTGAATGCAGTACAGATCTAGAGGGGGAAGGATACTTTTCGTAATATAATAAGCAGAACTTTATAATCCTTGCACATTTGCAATTCCTAGATTAAGATATAATTGCCTGTTACTTTACTCCATTTGAGATCTCTGCAGTGACAAGCATAGTGAGTGTTGCAGGTTAAGGCTGAGATGCTTATTTCTGCTGTTGCAATGCAACTCTTCCTCCCATTGCTTATAAGGCTATCACATTCCTTAGGGGCAGAAATTTCCCACATTTTATGTTAGTTTAGGTGGGAACTTGTTTTAAGAGTTTAACCTCCCACACTTCTCTGTATAAGTCTTTATGTGCATGAGCCACATGGGGAGAGAGGATTTGTCCATTTATCATCAATCAAAAACTGTAATGCAACATCTGAACCAAAATTTGATGAACTAGTATCTTCATAGTGTCAACTTGGAATCTAAAGCTGAGCATGAGGGACAAAAGTTAAGATGACACAATATTAAAACTGTGTGCATATAGAGCAAGATTTTTCACGTTACACTTTGGAATGAGAATATGCCACTCACTGAGACATGAGACTTTTGGGGGATCTTCTGCTCAGTATACAGTCACTGCAAGTGTTGGCTGATCTGGCAAACATTTTAACTTCTAATATTGTAACTTCAGGGAGTAAGCATAAGAAAAATGGAAAAACCTGCTCTGAAAATTTGTATTGTAAGCCTCCAAAAACATTTAGATGCTCTTATTAATACATGTAAAAAGTACAGATTATCCCATCTCTTTAACACCATGATGCTGAACTCTCTCTGACACAATGGCCTGCCTTTAGCAAGACAAGAGAGATTCCTGTGGCCAGAATAAGCTTTTAGAGTCTGCTGAAGCATTGTGTTTGTTTACCTGTGTATTTTGCTCCAGCAGAGCCAAACTCCTGTGCTTCATCCAGAAAAAGAATATGCATGTTACAGGAAACCAACATGTCAGACACATGCTATAAAAGCTGTGGGCAGCATTACAAAGGGATAGAGAATGAAGATGTTAGTTTTTTTCAAACATCTGTTTGGGTACAGATATCTTAAATCATTAACAGTCTTCATCCTGGTTTTTGGTTGGTTGGTTGGTTTTTTGGTTTTTTTTGGTTTGTTTTGTTCTTTGGTGGGGTTTTTGTGTGTTGTTGTTGTTGTTTTGTAGTTTTTTTCATTTGCAAGTGTATAATTTGCAGTGATGAATCTCTAGATAGCTGGAATCTGCCAGTCAAAGAAAATGAAATCTTAGCATCATGGAGATTACTGAAATTTGATTAATATGGAGGGATGAGTACCAGTCATCTCGCTTAATGTGGTACTTTACTGAAAATAAAGCTAAAAAAGAGATAATTTTGAATTGTGTAAATTATTTAGCTTTCTACTAGGAAACTAATTGAAGGAGCAATAGGAAGATGGAAATTTTCCAGTCAGAAATAACTGTGTCTTGATAGATCACACACAGATTCTGTAATTACCTTAACTGTGGTATATTAATTTTCTAGCAAGAGAACAACACAGACAACATAGCATTATATTTTTCTGTCTTGATCATAACTCCTTGGTCATATTTCTTTCTAGGATATTACACATGACCAGAAAACTTTTCTTTTTATTGTAAGCAATGTGAAAACAAAAATGTTCTCATTATTACAGCTACAATTAAACACGAAAGGATTCAAAAGTATTTTAAAACAATAATGAGAATGAAAGTTGTATTACTGTATTTCATCACAGAAAAAAAAAAAAAAAAGGACAAATTCTCATTACAGTAGTAAAAATACTCAGAAGTTGAATGGAAAGAATGTTTGGTTAAGTTTAAAACCTTTGTTCAAGGAGCTGTGTACCGCATGGGAAAGGCAGTATGCCTAATCCTCAGGAAAGGGAATCTCAAACTCATCTTTTCCTCATCAACTGAAACACTAATTTGCAGAGTAGGAGGCTGAGGGAATTTCTCCAATGAATAATGATTTTGCAGAGGAGAACATGAGTTTTACCCAGATTATTTACCATAGAGATAAGTTCAAATATTAATTGAAGTAGACTACAACACTGTTTTATGGTAGTCCTTGTTGTCTTCATTAATAGGTGGGGAAAATAAAGCAGAGGGATCCAGATTGTCTCTCACTTTAGCACATCAGAAAGGTTTGGAAAATCTCAGAATTCAGGCATGGCAGTCCAAGATTCTACAAGATGATGTCTGTATGTGCCCAAGTTCCCACTGCAGTCAGTGCAGAACCAGTCTATGATTGGTTCAGCGTGGAAAGCCATCCAGCTGGCCACCAGATGTACAGCTTAGTGTGATATGGATTTCTCCACATGTTCCTTTGAATTGCATGACCAAGGCAGAATATATTTGCCTAAATACTGTTTGCCATTTTATACTTTCTTGCAATGACATCTCTACACTTTTGACAAATGAGTTGAGGCATCAGGCTATTCAGTGACTCTGTAGCCTGCCGAGTCCTGAGCTTAATTTGCTCAGTTTTCAGCAAAAAAAGTCTGCTTCCCTCCTATTTTCTGTCTGGGTTTAAAGTATTCTTTTTTCTCAAAAAATGATTTTTTTTTTTTTCTATTGCTATTATGCCAGAAAAAAAGGTATTGTGAAAACATTATGACCTCATATCCATGGGTTTTGGAAACAGAAATGTGAACTTAAAAGAGTTCCATGAGATTATTCAATCTACTCCTGTCTACACAGGCAAGAAAGCCAGCCTTGCATGTCTGAGGCAGCACATCATCTGCAAACACTTGTGAAACACTGTTCTTTGTGGAGTGTGCTGGAAACCCACGAGAAAAACCTATCCTCATTGCACTCTTTGCAGAGTTCTCAAAGTTCACATTGCAGATGATGAGCCACCACTTATGAATTAGCATATTATATAAATCATGCTCAATTATAAGGGTATATTCCCACTCCTTCACCAGCACAATGAAAATAGAACACGAAAAAAGGACTGCATGACTGTTTTATTTACGTAAAGACATGTCATTAAAATTCTTTTGATTTTCCTGAAGGCAATTTTTTTACATTAGTAGGAATACAGATCTGGCCTAATTTCCTATCTGCAAATTAATGAGGATTGGAGATATTTAAATTACAGTCAGTGAACTCATATATTTAGAAAAGGAATATCTTTGGTGAAAGAGATGTGTGAGGAAAAATACTGCAGTGAAGTTGGAAAAGAGAGGAACTTTTCATGGATCAGTTGTATGACAATTTGCTATATATAGTGTTATTTATATGGAGCAGCAAGTTAAAATAGCTATTGCAATACAAACATAAATGAAGGTTTGTCAAAGTTGGGCAGAGTTGTATTTTTCTTAAAAGTAAGAATCTATTCTGTATTTTCTCCTCTTTTTCCTTTATTGCTGTATGTGGCTCTCAGTCAGGGTTACATATCCATCCCCAGTCTGAACTGTCACAGATATCAAATCATTTACTTTAATTCCCCAGTAGTGTACTGGACCTGATTATGGCAGAGCTGCACGAAGGAAAGTGAGCTGGTTCATGGTGGCAGGGTGGGAGGTGGTGGGCAGTCACAGAACTTTTTAACAGCTGTATCAAGTGCAGCCTCACACAAAGACCCCCTCTCTAGCAGCATCACTGCTTACAATTTATCTGTGCTCCATAGGGAGTCATGGAGGACACAGCCTGCAAAGGTAACTGTTGTATACTGTTTGCCCATATGCTCTTGGGACAAATTATTGAACCTACTGGAATAACAGGCATTTTATTTCTTCATTTTTAAAATGTCAAATTCTTCCCTGCGCGGGGGGGGGGGGGGGGGGGGGGGGGGGGGGGGGGGGGGGGGGGGGGGGGGGGGGGGGGGGGGGGGGGGGGGGG
>JAWWEW010000112.1:55581098-55649862 GCA_035583185.1 Anabacerthia variegaticeps
CCCCCCCCCCCCCCCCCCCCCCCCCCCCCGCTCTTCTTTACTGTTGTTTTCTGAAATATTAGGCTAGGTATGTTTGCTGAAAATTTGCGGTTAGAAATCTGTGACTTTTTTATGTTACAAATTTTCATTTTGATAAAGAAAGCTTAAACCTTTGACCAAAAATAATTAAGTTGGCTATAATATTGATTTTTATTATCCTTTCAGTTGCTAATTGTATTAATTTAATTTCTAAATCATATCTCTTTTGTGAGTATGTATGTTTCCTTGATATTTTTGTCTCTGTGGTTTCAGAGCAGTACCTTGCTGACAGCCCATTTTACAAAGTCCAGTGTTCTATCATTACATCTATTGTGCAAAATAATTGCTACATTCTTGAAAACTGACTGCAAGGAAGAGACTGATCAAGTGAAACTTGAGGACTGAGTTGGAAAAGAGAGGAGCGATGACAGAAGAAGAAAGTGGGTAAGCTAACTCATTGTGCATGCCAAAAATAAACTGATTTGAAATTTTTCAAACACTGAGTTTCTGCCCAAGGGTCTTGCTGATGGCTGACCCCATTTCCTGCAGTACCCTGTGCTGTCAGGCAGCCACTTTGCCTCAGTAGCAAAGCTGAATTAATTTAACTGGAAACTTAAACCCCACATGGGTTAAAAGGGGCAAGGCTGTGGCAAGATGCAAAAGGTCCTTTTCAGAGACTTCCAGCCCATGTCTTCTAAAGATTTAATGGAAATCCTGCCATGAACAGCAAGGCATGTGTGGACACTTACTGGTTGCAAACACTTGAATCAGTGACTTCTGACAAGTTACTACAAAATACTGTGTTAGTTATAACCTCTGTAGAGATAAGATGCTGCTTCAGTGCACAGGTCTGGAGTAGAGGTTCTCCCAAGGTCTAAATTTCTCTTAGCCAATATATTGTTTGTCTCTATACAGGTTTTGTTCCCTAAAAAGTCTCAGTATTGGCAGGTGAGAAGGCGATTTTATTGGAAGCATGCAAGAAAGCTGTCAGCATTTCTCAGTCTTTAGGAGTGAACTATCACTAATTAACTGCAGCCTTTGATTTTGATGACATGTAGCAGAAAGATTATGTGTACATATTAAGAATAGCAGAAAGACTCGTTAGAAAGGTTTTTTTTACCAATATGTGCTCTACCTGCCAATGTCAGCCTACTGGCGTCAAAAGAAAATGAAAATAAACCCTTGCAAAAATCATCCCTTTCCAAACTTGTTCTTTGATCCAGGCTGGTTTTTATAACTCCTTCCATGTGTCAAACTGGTATGACACACTTAACCTGTCATCGTCTATTAGAGAATGAATTTTGAAAACTACCCCAGTAATAATACTGTATAGTTACTGCATGCTACAAATGTTAATGTAATGTAAAAAAAGAATTAAATAAATTAAATTTGTATGATTGAGCTTGATATCTTTGTCATTTTTAGCTGCAGAACCTTAACCCCAATTTTTCATTCAGACCTAATAGTTTCAAGCCAGTAAGATGACAGGGACAATGGGTAGGGGAAATTAATGCAAAAATGCTCCGTTGTATTCATGAAGAATTCACCATGAAGATCTTAAATCTTCTGTAGAGATAAGTTGAGCTAGTATTACAGATGAAATACATTTTTATGTCTTTCAGGAAAAAGTAAATCCATAAATAATTATAAAATGAAACCAAACGCAGAGAAGTTCACTGAGATTTGGGGGACAATCTTTTAATATCTATTTAGATGACCTCTGGCAACAAAATAACCATTGCTGCAGTCACAGTTCCCAGATACTGAATTACTTATGTCTATTTGTTTATTTAATTTTTAAAATAAACATTCATAGGCATGTTATCTCTGATTTGCTAAAGCATTCAAAGTCATGTCTACATCCATCTTTACCTGGGGAAATTCAGTTCCAGTCACTTATAACGCATCAGTTTATCCTGGTGATAATGCATCATTAATTGTTTGAAAAAAGCAAAAACTGACTTTGAAGTGTCATGGGAAATTACAATACACTGAACCCTAAACACTGCTAAGTGGAGACAATAACATATCCAGAGGATTAAAGAGGAATCAAGACATTGGAAAGAAAGAATAAGCTTGGTCCCGCAAACTGCTTTATTGTGCAGCAGCTTTCAGACCTGGTGCAACAAAAGCTATCCTAGTGAGCTATGCAGAATAAATTCCATGAGGACACCAGCCAGAAGACACTTCTTCTCCTGCCCATGCAGGCAGCTAATCACAGAGCTCAGAGGGGCTGCTACTAAGGCCACTCTCTCTAAGGCACCAGGGCAGTGTTTTGGAACTGCCAATTTAGAGCTTCATGACAAATAAAATTGCAAGTCCAGTGAATATATGGATTTTGTTAACCTTGAGTCTTCCAGCTTTTCTGTCTCATAACAGACTCCTTTCTTCCAATGGTAGACAGTAGAAAATGGGGACAGTTCCTGTTAGTGACTATTATCAACTGGATGCTAACAGAGATTCGGCATACATCTTTCAAGATACCAGTCTTATTTCAAACAACTTAATTCCTGCTGTTTAAATTGGATGGCTAGTAAAACATACTTTAGAAAAACTAAGAAACTGATACTTTATTTTGAGATATAAATTCTACTATTGTTAAATGGAGTCACTATAATAGGTGAACTAGTACTTAATATTTGTAGTTTTTGAGTCACTTAGTGAGCTAAATGGTAGTTAGAGCTTGGGGGATCATTCTTCACCAGCAGCTGATCTCCCTTAACACCTGATATTTCATATTAAATTGTAGTCTCCTCTATTTCACCAAAATGAGTTGCAGTTTATATCCTACATTTACCTCATGTCCTGTAGTCAGCTCATTGTGAGAGTGCACAAAAGGAGAGTGAGGGAAGCAGCTGTGATATCTGTGCTCCTCAATACAGACAACATATTTGCAAGCAATTACTTTTCAGCATCTTTTCTGAGTACGTATCTTCTATGCTCATCAGAGATGACAAATTAATTAATATATTAGGCAGTATAATGTGATAAGAAACTGAGTACCTTCAAAACTAGGGGTAAGTTTTGGGGATTTTGTGCTTTGTTTTCCCAAAGCAGAAAGAACAAAGCATTTAAAGTTATTTCTCATTCCCCTTCCCCCCCTTTTTTGTTTTGTTTTGTTTTGTTTTGTTTTGTTTTTGTTTGGTTGGTTTTTTTTGTTTGATTGGTTTTTTTTTAAGAAACCCTTCCCAAATAAGCTGCCTTTTAATTTTGCTTCTTTTCATTTCTAAAAGATGGAGAGGCCAGATGTGTACCCTGGGACAGAAGAGGCTACTTGCCTAATCCCCAAAGCATCACAAGAGCAAGCATGAATCTATCTACCTACCTACCTACCTACCTACCTACCTATCTATCTATCTATCCTTTCACAACTAGTTCTGAATTTCGTATGCTCTTCCTGAACAGTTTTATGTCAGGTTTTCTCTTGCTACCTTCCTTGTCATCTTACAGTATAGGTCTTGCCATTCTGGGAAAGAGAGGTGTTTTGGGAATGGGAGTCTCTATGGATGCACAGAAATACATGGGAAGTCACAGGATCACAGAATCACATCATACGCTGAGTCAGAAGGGATTCACAAGGATCCCATACCATTCAGCTCAATTTAGATGTCCTAAGCTTCAAGGAGAAGCCTATGTCAAGGCTGACAGTATGGAATTTGTCTGGAGGAGGGTGTGTTAGCAATGTATGAAGCAAAAAGTCCCAAACTATTGAATCAAACTACAGTTCTCTACATTTTACTATAGTTAAGTCTTGAACATCTTCATTCTGATTTTTTTGTGTGTGTGTTTACATAAAGCTAGTATTTTTGTAAGCAGAAAAAAAACCTTAGCTCCAAAACCCAAATTGTTTCTTGTTAACCTTACTATATAGAGAGCTTAACTTCACTTGTCTGTTTATTTTATGTCATCAACAGAAGGTTCTGTTTCTATGTCTTTGTTCTTTTTTATAACCAAATAAGTTCCAACCCCAGAAACATTTGGTTTTACCAGAAAACTTTCAGGAAACATTTTGAAATGGGGAGCAACAAACACTGTTTTCTTTATATAGACAAAAAGTAAGTAAGATATTCACCTGACATAGAGCCATATGCCTTCACTGACTTCAGATATGCCGAATTATATTGGTGAAGGAACTTGATTAGTTTGAATCCATGTTTGCTCTCACAGAAATTAGAAGCAACATCCCAAAATCTCTCAAGTTGCATCATTGTATGGGTAGAGGTATCATAATTGTTCTTTAGCATTTTGTACCTGTTCCTGTGACAACTGATCTCTTTATTATCTGCTAGGAGTTTCGGGGTAATACTGTTAACCTGAAAAAAGAAAAGACTAAAGTCCATTTGCCAAGATAAAGTTTAAGGTAAAATAATAGTTCTGAGATCTAGACGAGAAATACAGATATGGAAACGTCCTGATCAGCACTTTCCTGGGGTAGATGTTGAGTCCATCTTTGGGTGAATGAACATCACAGGGTGCCTTGCTACTGCAATTTAGGCAACTTCAAGAGTCTTTGTTTGTGGTTGATTACTTATAATTCTTACCATGCCTGGCATGCTTGCTTTGTTCAGCTGCCTTCTTGATGACTATTTAATTGTTTGAATTTGTTACATATATTCTATGTAATCTAATTAGAAACCTCAGAACCCACGAAAATTCATCCTTCAATATCTTATTTCACATTCTGACAGACAAAAGTAACAGATAGATATTTATGCATACATATATTTTTTCTACAATCTCTCTCAGCATCCAAGAATTGAAAACTAGAACAGAAAATCATGGCAGTATTCTAGGGTTTGGTTTTTGCTTTAGAGTCCCTATCATTTCCTTAGTGTGCTAAGTTAGATTAGTCATGAGGGTAATTGGAGATGAAGCCTATAAGAAAGGCACAATAGGAATTTCCCACCCTTGGACTTGTTTCTATTACAATTAATGCCAAGGCTCTTTCTGACTTGGATGCTGTTTCTCAGTTAAGTTTTTAGCACATTTTCCTGTGATCTTTTTATTGACGATTTTATTGTTTTCTTACCCAGAAAATTAGTTGCAGTAATATGAGTCATGATCCCCTCTTTGCTAGTCAGTAGTAATCAGGAAATGACTTTTTTTAAAAATTGTTTTGTTTTATCTTATTTTATTTTATTTTATTTCCTAGTTTCTCCTTAGTATGATTGTTGAGAAACTGTGATATTTAATCACCAAAAAAAAAAAATATGAAAAAAAATCTAAAAAGTAAATAAGATACATAATTCAATGGATGCTGGCTGCGATGTAATGAAAACCTTTCTGTTACATGTAATATTAGTAGGAGAGAGCAAAGTACCTAGGTCCTTCTCTCAGGGGAAGAATTGAATTATAAACCTGAGGAGGTGTGATTTCATTTCCTTCTTGATCTGAAGAACAGTGTGGGGTCAAGATTCTTTATTTTATTTGCTTGGTGAAAGATATAGAAAATGTGCTTTCTGAAGAAAATGATTACATTGGAAAAACAGAAATCCATATCAATGGAATGAACTGTTTTGAAAATGAAACTTCATTTAGTGTTTTCCTCCTACTTGGATAAAAATCTGAGTAAGCCATGCAAAGGTTGCAAATGAAAGAAGAAATTAGGCATTTAATAGTTATTTTCTTTATTATATATTCTGCAGAATAAAGAAGATACCTGCTTTACTTGCTATAAATATGCAGACTTCAGACTTTTGCACTATTCTCCCACCTGAATGTACAGACCTAAAGCATAGGAGCTGTCAATGAAAGGAAACAAAACCACTGCAAACACCATGTTCTTAAAGAACAAAGATGAGCTGCTATTTATCCTCAAGTGGTACTAGAGAACAGTGGGGATCAGAAGCAGAATAACATGTGTCCAGACAAGTTAGTGGCCTGCAGCCTCATCATCCCTGAATTTAGAATGAAAACCAATTTTAAAACCTTACAGGTGCTGAGGTAAGCATAAGTGAGAGTGAGTAGGTTTTAAATATGCTGACAGACACTGCCAGCAAGGGAAAGACTGCAGCAGTTTTTACCCAGATTCACAAAGGCAGGGAAGAAAGTAACTGAGTGGACAAAGCTTAGAGATAACCGGCCAGGAAATACTGGGTTGCAGGCTGAGTATGAAGCCCATTGCTGTTTTAATCATTTTGCTTTATGCACTGTAGACATAGAATGACATAATAAAAAACACTTTTGCATTACAGAAATTGGTTTTGAGACTCTGAAGTCAAATGTTATTTGGTTTACTGGATGTATCTGTCATTGCCACATGTTTTTGTTGCATTACAGTGCACGAAACAGAAGTGGCTGCATGGAAATCCTTGCCTGCTGTGATCAGGCACTGCTACCTACAACAGGGATACTGAGGTTTCACCTATCTTGCTCTGCTCTTGAGATAAACAAAAGACATAAAACCCCCGCATAGCTGCACCTGTGACACTTCAGGTCCTTCAGAGAAGAAGTGGCAGAATTCCAATCCCAGGTTTCCTCAGGTAGGACGATCCTATTTTGGTCGCAATTACTGATGTTCACCACTTCATCAGGCCTTTGATGAAAGAAAATGGAGCAGTTCAACAGAAACTCAGGGGGACCCTGGTTCCTGAAGTGTGTTTTTTTTAATTTTTCAATGTGTTGGTAGTAATGTGTTACTATCATGAATATGTTCTAGACTCAGTCCTTTTATAACAAAGGTGAGCTCTCAGTGTTGTTAATAGGACTGCTCAAGTGAATTTTGAACCACTTTGAAGGCCTTTAATTGTTAAATGATGGCACTGTTTCTTAATCTTTCACTTGCAAGCCAAAAGTTTTGCTAGTTGTATCTAAAATCAGAAATACTGAGCTATTTCACAAATTGCAGTCAGTATTATAGCGTCACAGTAAATATATGCTATGCTACTTTCATCCAGCAAAATGTATATTAGAACACTGCACAGGTCATTCCTTTAACTGTTTATACACAGTGTCCTCTGGAGGAATTTGATATGTTTGTTTCACTTAGCCCAGTCATGATTCAATTTCTCATGTTATGAACAGCAGGCACAGATCTATATTCCTTTTCTTTATTTCATTACTAACTGATAATTTTATTGTATTTCATTTTACGATTCATCTCATGAACACAGTATGTGTTTTGCATTTAGCTCAATCTTTCTTATTTTTAGATCTTGTGTGATTCACAGTAAGTTAAAAAAAAAAAAAAAAGGCCAGCCACTCAGGAGCTTTTGTTCTTACAACCATTTAAAATCAATTTGTGATCCTCTCCACTCAATCTTTTTCTTCAAAACTGATAATATTTTCTGCATGAAAAGTTGTTGAGTTGAGAACAATGATATATGCTAAAACCATACATGCATTTTTCTTTGTAATTAGTTTTATTATATCTGTACATTTTCTTATCGCCTTTTTTGAAGATTGGACTGTATCATGAAAAGCTCTGTACAAGAGAACAAATAAAGGGCTCACTCATTCCCTCTGTGACTGCACATACTGGAAAGGAGATCTCAGATGGAGTAGTCATGTGAAAAAACTCTTCATCTTCGTGTTCTTGGATGAAGGTAAAAGTCTTGGATTTTGCTCTCTAAGGGTCTGGGAGGAACAGGAGTGAGAAGCATTTTCTTTTTGCTATCTATAACCTGCCATGGCAGTCATTTTGTCTTCTAATTCATGAACAACAAAAACACTCTAAAACATGGGTCTGGTGAGTACCCAGTGGTAATTTCTAAATTGAAGCATAACCAGTAAGTATCTCATCTATAACATGCTAACAACAGCCTGGATCCTGGTTTGGGGATATCCCAAGACCCACTTCTGCAGCAGTCAGAGCAGTCAAATACATCATTCATGATGAAATTTGCTTCTCCAAGGACTACCATCAGACTACCTCTGAACTTCGTCTGAATTTGATGCGCATTACAATACCCAAAGCTCAAAATCTTTTACTGTTGCAATGGAGGTAAGACAAGATGCAAGTTTAGGAGATGTTGACATGTTTTCTACTTTTTCTCCAGCCTGTAAAGTACACAAAAAATGTACAGGACGGGAACAGAAAGTGAACTAGAAATGGAGCCACAAAATTCTCCTAGATTCTCATTCTCATGCAGAAAAGTTACATTGCAAACAAACACCACGAGAAAGTAATACTGATATGAAATGTTAGAAATATTAAGTACTTTAAACATTTTTTATATCCAGCTGTTATTTTTGTAACGCAGCTTGACATTACAATTTATTCATATATGAGAAGTGTTTTGATATTTAATGTTCTTCAAATGCCTGGCAATGATAAAATTTCATTCAGGTAATATATCAATGCAATCACTGGGGAAATCATACCTTGAATTTAAGGGTTCTTAACAGTAACTAAGAGGATTATTCAGAATCTGTATGTTTATTCATACTTATACTGAGGTCAAGGCAATATAACAATGAAAAGAGTAAATAAACTTACAGAAATAAGTTTTCTGAAATGCAGTCTCTTTCCTTATAAATCTATTTGATTTTTCAGTTGTTCCTTGCCATCCCCCAAATTGTTAATCACTGCTTTCAAGCAGTCAACACACAGTACTCTAGATACTTCTATGGGGTTGAATCTGCATAGAGACCCATGAGGTTGGAATTCTCTGTTTTGACACCAACAAACTCACGTGTTTTTAATTTGGTCTAGCATTTGGAAGGCTGTGCTGGCAAATTCGTTTACACAAAGCTTTCAGAGCAAGAGTATGGGCTTTAGAGTTTTTCCAGTCCTTTCTCACCATGCAGACAGACTGACAGAGTTTAAATTCTTTGATACACAAGTATGTAGACAAACACTCTGCAGAAAAAAGATTAAGAAGCAAGCCATATGGACAACCAGAGGTCTGATGCTTAAATGCTTTCTGTTTATTTTATTTAGCAATATACAGGCACAACATCTGCATCATGCAGGACCTGATAGATGGCTTCAAAGAATCGCTGTATTTTGGCTTAGAAAACTTTCATCTCACTTGTGGAGAGACTAAGTACATTCTCTAGAGTTTATGATTCTGATATTTGTTTCTTTTTTTGTCTCAAAAAGGTAATCTTTCATCTTTCATATATGTAAAAGGACAAAAATGAGATTTCGGTTGCAGAGATACTGGTAATTATAGGAGTTTGATTTTACAGTGTTGCAAATTGATTCTTTTGTTGTAGATAACGGAGTACAGAAAACTATGCAATGAAACTTGTCACTTGCTTTTCAGGCCTTGGTCTCTATCAACTATTACCAGTGGCACCACTCAGCAAAAATATCTGTAAATATTTGAAGATGTAAATGATGTAGTCAGTTGCTTCCAAGAAAAGGAAGATAGTTTTGTTTATCTTTTGCGTGGCTGTTTCTAAGGCCTATTGAACTCAGGTTGTGAATCCTGGCTGATTATGTCTAACACGATGTATCTGTTTGCTGTAAACTCATGATAATTTTTTGCTCCTGCACGGAGAAGCAGATGTTTAAAAAAATGTTTGAACAGGAAGCTGAGTGTAGCCACGTTACTACACGGCATTCAACAGTGCAAGGTTACCTAGTCATCAGGGCATCTCTTTGAGTTTCCTATCAGATGTCAAGAAATGAAAGAAAACCCTCAGTGAGAGGAAGCTCTAGGAGAGATTTTAATTCATCTCAATCACAATTCATATATTAATTGTATTTTACTGGACTTCTTAATGTTGGTGAAAGGCTTCAATAGAAAGAATTTGAAATTAACGATCATGAAGAGGGGGAAATACTGGAAAAATATGAGTAAACATCATAACTGAGAAAGAGAGGAAGTTCTTCTAGGCAAGGAAAATCTGTAGCTGTCAGGTCCTCAATGCAATCTCCTATTGAAGGAGCTCTGTTCAAACCTCTTCCAGAGTCTCTGTGGTACTATGATTTTTTTCTTTAGAAGCAGCATCAGTGCACTTTTCTAGACATGCAGTTGGGAGAAGCACCTGTTATTATGTGAGAACATGAAAAGTGAACAGGAGAGATGCTTTCTGAGAACAAGCAAATGAAAATCGTGATCTGATGCAGCTCCAGTAGAAAGTGGTGAACATTTACTCTTTTGTAGCAGACTGCTTACTTAAACGGGTCTCTTTTTTTGCCTTAAAAAGTAAAGATGCCTAGCTCTGGGAATTTTGCACCCTTCTTTTTTATGGCAACACATAGTTATCAGTGTTTAATATCAGTCTCTACTCTGGTTTAGGTCTTCTAGCCAGTGTTAGAAAATAAATGTTAAATAGAAAGTATACAGAAATCATGTATTTCCCAAATACCAGTTAAGATATAAGAATATAGTATATGAAGATGTATTATCATATCTCTGGTGGGGAGGGGGTTATTTCTTTCTGCTTTGATTGATATTTCCCATTGATACAAAAGGAACAAAGTTTACATACCAGAAATGTGCAATAACCATATGAATGCTGGCCATGAAGTGCCAATATCAACTTTTACGAAGTCTCAGCCTAGTCTACATTGCATCTTCAAGTATATTGTCCTGAGCCAGTAATTACAGTCTTTTATACAAGACCTATTTTAGGGTACTGTTTTTATATAATGTATATTTTTATCTTGACTTTGAAAGATCAAATCCTGTTTGTCATGTAAATTCTGCCTTGTGAATGCTTCAGTGACTTAAAGGAACATTGCAGCTCCCAAGAAATTGAAGCAGCAGTATTTTTCCTGTAAGTGCTATGTATATGCAGTTTTCTTCCAAATTTTTCTGACTGAAAAAAGGTGGTGCGGGAAGAGGGAAGAATATGTTATAACAAACTTACAATAAAGCCTGTTGACAAATGAAACAACTTAAATAGATTGTATTTAGTTCTATTTGGAGCCAAAACAAATAGAAAAAATTCAAATATTTATTTTACATAGGCTGAATGCTCAGTTCCAACACAGAAGTTAATTGAGGTCCTTATCCTTTTTCTTGTTCTCAGTCTTCCACCTGTGTAAACTTGAGCACAAGCAGCTTGAGCAAGGTATTCAATGGTGAGTTCCTGCCCAGGACCTTTTTGACTTTTAGGCATGTTGCTTCAGTCCTGTTGAGATCACCCAGGTCTGTGAGCAATATTTTAAATAGTTGCTTAAAAATCAAGCATACTCAATATCCAAAATCATGCTACAATGAAATTTTTCAAGACAGACAAATCCTCATCAGTTAT
The DNA here is from genome assembly GCA_035583185.1 of Anabacerthia variegaticeps. Taxonomy (NCBI): domain Eukaryota; kingdom Metazoa; phylum Chordata; class Aves; order Passeriformes; family Furnariidae; genus Anabacerthia; species Anabacerthia variegaticeps. The sequence continues at coordinate 55,592,268 of JAWWEW010000112.1, forward strand.
GATGGTTTTTATCAGCTGCAAATATAAGTGAGGCTTTTTTTATTTATACTGGTAAAGGTGCTGAGTGCAATAGATATTTTGCACATATTACAGTTAACCTATTCTGTTTTCTTTCTGCTCTTCATGCAGTATCTGCTTGGAATAAAAAGATGTGACAATTGTAGTAGCCCTGGTCTTCCTAAGCTCTGCAGCTCTCTTGAGATGTACACACACTTTATTTTTAAACATGCAAAACAACTGGGAGGAGAGAAAAGGAAAATGAAGAATTCAAATTGATTACCAGAGTACATTATAAATAATATGTAAAACAATGGTATATAAATGTACCATGGTATCGTATAGTTATAATACATTGCAACAAAAAACTTTTTATTTAATTACAGACCATGGAAAATGAGTCTCCAAAGCTAGGCAGAATTTTAGACAAAGCTAAATAATGCTTTAATGTTTCATAGAGGGGCCAGTTGGACAAAAATCACATTTCCTCTGCATTTCCAGAATTTAGGATCTATCCCTTTGCCCAGTACGACGAGTAAATTACTGCCTGTGACAGAAGCCTATGGGATTCTATATATTTATGTTTCAATATGATGGTAATGTCTTTGTAACAATTATCCAGCTGCCACTGTACTGTTTAACGTGATCTGCTGAAGTGATAAAAAATTTCAAGATATTGGCAATTTGGTTATTACATTTGAATGACAGAGGCTGAACTATGCACACATCCCAAATTATATGGCCAAGTATCTCAGAAAACATATGCTGTATAAAAAGAAGATTTCTCTGATGTCATCTATATAAAGTAAAAAATTTTGAAAGCCAGACACATTAATGTAAGAATGAAAGTACAATAGTTTTTACCTCATCAAATATAACTCAACAAGCGTATGGTTTTTATTCCACACAAGCGTATTGTTTTTCTTCCAATTTAGTAAAAGTGATTTGAAATATGGGTGATACTACTCATGCAGTCTTGTGTCCATCTGTGAATTCATTGTTTGAGTTCCTATTTATGCTATTTTTCGTTGTAAAACAGTCACAATGGATTAAGTTTTTCAGAAGATGAAATCCACATGTTGGTAAATTAGGCTGTTACATTTCCTACTTCTTCAGAGCTAATTACTGGTCAATTCATACAGCAGAATTAAAAATAATATTGAAGTTGACAAACTGATGCCTCAGCTACTATGAATCAGTAAATTTGAAATATAAACTGCATTTTATATACTTCTACTGTGGAAATAGACATTCTTCAAAGAGCTTTTTTTCTGGTTTGGTTTTTGGTTTCTTTACTTTATTGTAGTACTCTGAGACTCATGAATAATCAAACAGAAAGGCTGTCTGTGTTGAAGGACAGGAATCCTTTCTACCAGCAGATTTAAGTATAGAGCTAAACACAGCAGTCAGATCACTGATCTACCACATTTGAACCTGGAGAGAATTTGAAACAGCATTCAAGATATGCTAGCCTGATATTACCATAGCTTTTTAAAAGAAAATTTTCTTCCTGTGGTCCATTTTATCTTTGTCAGTTATAAATTATTTCAAGATGGAGTTGACTGTCCTCGGCTCCTGAGGTACACCAGCTGCCATGCTGCAGTGCAGCATTGACCTTTGTGTTCTGGATGACTCCAACAGAATCGTTCGAGTCATTTGACATTAAAATAATGTTCAGTGACTCTGTCATTTTCAAGTAATTTCCTGAATAATTTCAAATCTATTAAAATGCAGGAAACTGCTGCTTGACAAAGGTTGGATTCTGTGAATCCAGGAGCACCAGCTAATTTTTAACTTCCCTTATTATCTGCAATGAAACCTGCTATGACAGACTCATTTTCAATATCAGACAGTGAGGAAGATGGAAGCAATGCACATAACTGACATCCTTGTCTGAAAAATTGCAGTGATCTTATATTTTCCTTGTAGTCTGGTGGTTTACATGGAAAAAGAAAGCTAAGTTAAAAATATGATGCTACTGCACTAGACTTAGGAGACTTTGCTCCTGAAACACATGAAAATTGAAGGAAAGAAATTTGAGTTTAAATAGGAATTTCATCTTTACATTTGCAGCTTATTAATTGATCCTCTTGGTTACAGTTACAAAAAGCTCAGCAACATTTTCTTTCTTTGTCAGACTTATTGATTGGAATGAAATCAGAAGAGTTAACTAATCTATAATAGGCACAACCTGTGTCTTCTAACTGCTCCTTTCAATGCTATCCCCATTTTTTTTTTCATTACATTACCTAATGACAGCATTAAATAACAAAAATAAGCCAACATACAGCCTGACACTATAAGGTGCTGAGCTCCCTTAAAAATTAATCCCAATGCATTTTTAACTTACCTATTACATTTTAGATAGCCAACAATTCCAGCTGGGAAGTGTATACCTGATTATTTTTTTTCATGCCATCTTAGAGCATATGTACTACAGGATGTCTGTGCCAAGCTACTTAAAGCTTGGTAAAAAAAATCATTGCTTTGCTGAATTGACTGACTATATATTGTGAGCCAGTAAGGGCTGGATCATTAAAGAGTTTATTTTCAGCAGTCAGAACAAGGAATTATGTTGCTGAATTGAAACATATGACATATTGTTTTACCTTGAAGAATATTGAAGATTGTTTCTTCAAGAAAAATTGAAGACTGCAGATCTTCCCATGTCAAAAACTAGATAAGCCCAAGGGGAAAAAAGGAAAGGGAACCATGAGATAAAAACTGAACTGTTGAAATGTGATGAGTGAAATGTGGTGATTATTGTAGTCATTATACTGTTGTCAATTAGATTAGCAAGTAGCTCTGGAAATGGCATTGGATGATGAAGTAATGGAAAACTTATTTTAACTGCAACCAATTGGCTTACAGCAAATGGGTTACTGAGGGGCTTGAGTTTTCAACTCAGAGGTAGTTTTCTCAAATTCTGATCTTCTGGATAAGTACCTAAAGTAAGAGAGATCAATATCTCTGCAATATCTCTGGAAGGCATAAAACAAACATCTCTTATTGAATTTTTCCCAAATACTTCTGAAGAAATAGAAAATGTGCATATCTCTACTTCTTTGAAATAGGCAGACTCAGAATGCTGTTTTTTAGCAATTCCCAGAACTCACAGAGAAACTCACAGAAGGGCAACAGGCTTCTGGACAGGAGCTCAACTTTAGCATTTGGTGTAGGAAAAGGGAAAACAATAGAACAGAACGACTTAAAGGCAAGTGCTTTGAGAAAGTCTGGTCTGATTCCCTAGATCAATGAGCATAAGCCTGGAACCATGTAAAAAGAATATGACCGTGTGCAAGGACATGGCATATTGTTTTGTGGTTTTCAAAGAACGGCAAATCTCTTTCTTTACTCTCTGTATATGCTAAGTGCAGTTTGGCTGCTGACAGGAGCTAGACATCACGTTTCCATTCAGTCTCAACAGCCTGGTCAATTATTTTTAATCTTGTAAAAAAAAAAAAAAAAAACCAAAAAATAAAAAACCCCGAACCAAAAAACAGTTTCCATTTCACACTGATAAACAATATCTCATAGTTCTTCAATGTGTGTAGTTAATGTTAAATATGCAAGAAGTTGGAAAATGTGCCAGAGATATAGAAAAGCCCTTAACAAAAAACATAACTCCTCATCTCTAGTCCGAGTTGAGAGAATCTAAACAGGGGCTTGACTTTATGCCAGGACTTTAAACAAGTCTTTTAAACTCTTAGGTGTATTCTTAATCTAGTCACAACTTGACAGATATGAAGGTCTATTAACTTGGTTCTTTATTTAAAATTAATTGATGTAAACAAGTCGGAAATTTAAATACTTGATCCATGCAGGTTTTGCATATGCATACCTAACTAGTTTTCAAGTAATATAATTTCAACTGATGCATCTTTTAATTCAGGAAAACCTTACTTTGTAATTTAAGGCATTGAATGGTCAAATTTTTGTGTATTTGTCTCACACAGAGTAGGAAAGGAAAGACGTAAAAATAGCCATGAGTCAAAGCTGTGGTACCAGGTTTCAAACTGGAACATCTGTATATGTTCACTAAAAATATGGCTCTAATAATTTCAAGATCATTCTGTCCAGTATTTATTACCATGATGATGTACTGATGACACAGTATAATTTTATAAAACTTGGACTCTTTAATCCATTTTTGTTGTCTCTTTGGATGGTGGCCATACTTCAGATGCATTGCACTGCTGACAAATGAGTGGAGAATGTAGAATGTCTTTTCTCTTAGTAGCTTTGCAACCAGATTGACTAATTCCTACTGTAGCTAAAAAAAAAACTCTGCATGAATGTGCAGCCATTCTGGAGACAGGAAACCTGGAAACACTTTCCCTATAGCTCAGATGAGATTAATTCAGTCAGGTGATAAAGAATTTTCTTTTAATTCACCTCATTTTTGATGATTCCACATACTATGTAATTATGCAGGTCTTAATGATATTTTACTATGTATGGATAGAAAACAGAAGAGTTTGGTTAGAATATAAACCCATTTTCATCTGCAAGTTCTTAGTTTGTTTGGTTTTTTTTTTTTGAAAAACCATAATCTGAAGTTTGTTTTGAGTTCATTTAATGAATTCTCCTACAGTTCATTTCCATTCCTTATTTCTTGCAGAAGAAATACAAAATGCTAGAAGACTCTTCACTACTAAGAAATTTGGTCACTGTAGAATAAAAATATTTCCTAGGTTTACCTTACCAAGAAATTTGTGTCAGCAAGAGTAGATCAGTAATAGTTTATGTATACAATATGGAGAGTTTGAGAAGCAATATTCTTTCATGGTAGATTTTTCCACTTTCCTTACACCAGACTTTTATCACACACAAGGTATAAGAGCTTTTGTGTTTCCGTTTGCCTTGTTGACTAGCTTATCAAATTATCTGTGTTGTCTTGGTCTGAGGACTTTTTCTCCTATGTACTTCTGAACAACACCTTATACACTGACAGTCAGTACTTAGCAGAATAGTCCGATAAAAATGTAAAGACTAACAATATATTGCTCTCTAGAGAACAGCAATATTGTGATCATCTGTAGCAAAAAGATAGGAATTTTGATTAGAACCAATGAATGTCTACAGTCATGACTTGATTGTCTATACAAATAAAAAAGGTGGTAGTAATCATGTTTGCATTGAAAAGGCTTCTTTTTAATTTTTGAATATTATGGAAAGAAAAACTTGCAATTACTTCTGTCAAGTGAAAAGATCTTTCACAGAAGAGTAGTTGCTCTTCAGAAATAAGTTGATAGGGGAACATTACGCTTCATTCTGCATAAAATTACTTGTATGGAAATTACTTTTTACTGCTGAATTTAGATGAGTTAATACTGGACATATACATTTCTTAAAAGAATATTTAGGTGTTAACAAGAAGGCAATAAAACATATACCCTAACATGATCCAATCCAATTCCAACGGAAAGGATTACAAAGACTCCCACTTACTTAAAAAGGATCCACTCAAGCCATTAGGGAGGGAGGCTTTTGAAGTTCAAGTGTTTTGTTATTAAAATGAAATTTTCAAACAATTCCAAAATAAAAAAAAAAAAAATAATTAACAAAGCAACAGTTAAATAAACAGCAGAAAACCTCAAGCACAGACTGGTAATTTAGGGCGATTTTTTAATCAAATTTTATGGCAGCAGATAATACAATTGATGATACACAGCTCATGGTATAATTATTTCATATTACTGATGTGATTGAAACAGAACAGTAACTATATACTTCTGCCACTTCTCTGTTCAAACACTGTCTCTAAAACACTATGGACTTCTAACATAACACAGGAGAGACTACTTTTCTTTAGCCAGCCAGGCTGTAGGAACTCTGGAGCTGCCCAAACAGAGCAGTTTGTCTATCCAGTCACTAATGATGACATATAAAACATACAGTTAGGGGAAGACAGGCTGCTTCAACTGCTAGGTGCTGCTTCTGGTCTGAATTGCATCAATACTTCTGGATTGCATGAATTCCTTTTCAGAGGAGGGAAAAGAGTTTATTTGATCTATTTCCTGAAACCAGTCATCAGCTTAAAACAGCGCCAGAAACTTACTTGTAGTGTCCAGAGCATTAATGTCAGGATCTCTTCAAATATTTCTCTTAATTCAATTTCTCTTTCTCTCTTAAGGCAGAATTTCAGTTCTAAAAGGTTATTACCAGCAGCTAGATCATGAAAAAATCCTGTTTGTGCAAAAACTGTTTGCAAACTCAGTGGTGAAATGAACGATTTCTTAAATTGTTAAGTATAACAATGATCTATACAATCATTAGCCAGTCCCTGAAGAGGGGTGTCAATAGAAGTATAATCAATCATAAAAATATTCATTGATTAAACTTTTTCAGATCGTGGGAGGTTTTCACCAACCTGCAATAGTATTTGCCCAAACCAATTACAGTTCCTCCTTCTGTAAGGAGTGCAGGAGAGGAAAACTGCATCACAGAGAGAGAAAAAGTATTCAGTTGTCTCAGATGTATACAGAGCTAAATTTTTCTAAAGGCAGAAAATTGAGTTCTTGCTGATTGTCTTACTAGGAACTTGTCTAATAGCACCCTTTTGTAGCAAGTCTGGATACGTATAGTGTGCAATCAAATAAATTTGATCATTATTTTCTCTTAATGGTCTTGTAGTGACTGAAATTTCAGATGCTTTCAGGTATTTCACCTGTTTGGTTTGTGGTATATAAACAGTAACACAAAATATGCTGTGTTCAAAAAGACCCACCGAGATCATCAAGTCCAGCTCCTAGCCCCAAGGACCAGCCTCAAGAGTCACACCATGAGCCTGAGAGTATCACCCAAGCACATTTTGAACTCTGTCAGGCTTGGTGCTGTAACCACTTCCCTGGGGACCCTGTTTCAGTGCCCAACCACTCACTGGGTGAAGAACCTTTTTCTAATATCCAACCTAAACCTCTCCTGATGCACCTTCAGACCATTCCCTTGGGTCCTGTTGCTGGTCACCACAGTAGGCAAACTCCACATTGTTTCAGAGTGTTCCAAGAATGAAAACATGACATAGCATGGTGTACTTACCAGATTTAACTTGACCTACAGCAGTTTTCCATAATCTAGGTAACAAATGGAAAGTGGATGTGGGGGGCGGGGACGGGGGATGGGAGAGGGTGCCAGGAGAAAGGTTAGGAATAAAACTGCATGCTACGATTTGCCCAGTTCTTTTGTTCTCCGTATCCAAATTCCATTTGTGTGCTCAGCACTGTAAACTGATTATTCCCCAAATCAAGCTAATTGGCCAATTAACTGAAAGTAAAGGTAAATTAGACATTGTAAGTATTGCATAATTAGATTTACTGGCAGTTAATGAACTGCTGCAGACACAGCACATCCACAAAGGAATATCATGAAGAGGAATAAAAAGGACTGATCTAAAAGTATAAATGGTTAAACATTTTTATGTTAAAAAGGATGTATTTTATTCCTCTTTGTTTTGATTGCTATCAATATTGTTATATTATTATCAATAGCAATCACTATATAAATAAGTAAAAAATTATTCTTTTCTAAAACAGGGAGTATGAGCAGTCTTGCTGAGGAGCAGGTCTCTACCACTGCTAACTTCAGGTGTAATAACTGTTCTCTGTTGACACTATTAGTCCTGTCTAGTAGTTAACAGCCCTTGTGAAGGTTGAAGTTGAAAACAAGGATTGCAAACAGCAGGAATTTCAAGTTATGGCTAAATGGCTTTGAATGTTTGATGCAAATAAGCATTGAAAGTCTTAAAAACATACTCATAGATTACAAAATAGGTTTGAGATTTAATCCTTTCATCCCTTTCCCTTTTTCACCCTCATTATTCGCAGCTTTCACACAATCACAGAATCACAGAATATGCTGAGTTGAACCCACAAGGATCATCAAGTCCAACCCTTAGTCCTGCACAGGACCATTGCCCCAAGAGTCACACCATGTACCTGAGAGTATGTTCAAACATTTCTTGAACTCTGTCAGGTTTGGTGCTCTGACGACTTCCCTGCGGAGCCTGTTCCAGTGCCCATCCACTGTCTGGGTGAAGAACCTCTTTCTCATATCCAACTTAAACCTCCTCTGATGCAACTTCAGGCAATTCCCTTGGGTCCTGTCTCTGGTCACCACAGAGAAGAGATCACTGTCTACCTCTCCACTTTTCCTTACAAGGAACTTTGTAGACTGCAATGAGGTCTCCCCTCAGTCTCCTTTTCTCTAGGCTGAACAGACCAAGTGATCTCAGCCACTTCTCATACAGTTTCCCCTCAAGGGCTTTCACCATCTTTGTTGCCCTCCTTTGGATGCTCTCTAAGAGTTTAATATCTTTCTTATATCTGTGGCATCCACAACTTCACACAGTATCCAAGGTGATGCCACCCCAGTGCAGAGCAGAGCAGGACAATCCCCTCCCTCAAACAGCTGGCAATGTTTTGCCTGATGCTCCCCAGGACAGGGTTGGCCCTCCTGGCTGCCAGGACACTGCTGACTCATGCTCAACTTGCCATCAACCAGGACCTCCAGGTCCCTTTCCATGGTGCTGCTTTCCAGCATCTCCTTCTGGTCTGTATGTACGTTCAGGGTTGCTCCATCCCAGGTGCAGAATCCAGCACTTTCTCTTGATGAACTTCTTGTGATTGGTGATTGCCCAGTCCTTTAATTTGTCAAGATCTCCCTGTAGGGCCTCCCTGCCTTTGAGGCAGTTCTTCTGAGTTTTGTGTCATCTGCAAACTTGCTCAGTATCCCTTCCAGTTCTGCATCCAAGTAATTTATGAAGATGCTGAAGAGCACAGGGCCTAAGATGGAACCCTGTGGAATCCTACTAGTGACAGGTCACCAGTCTGATGTCACCCCATTCACTATTACTCTCTGTGTTTGACATGTGAGCCAATTGCTCACCTACCACATGACGTGTTTATCCAGTTGTGCTGGACAGTTTGTCCAGCAGGATCCTGTGAGAGTATCAAAAGGTTTACTGAAATCCAAGAAGATGACATCAAGTGGCTTCCCTTGATCAGCTATGTGGGTTGCCTCATCATAGAAAAGGATCAGGTTGGATAAGCAGGACTTTTCTCTCGTGAAGACATGTTGGCTGTGACCAATGACTGTGTTGTTCTTCAGGTGTTTTTTAATATTTCCCAGAATGATATTCTCCATAACTTTATCAGGCACTGAAGTGAGACTGACAGTCCTGTAGTTCCTGGGGTCCTCCTTCTTGCCCTTCTTGAAAATTGGGACATTTGTCAGCTTCCATTCAGCTGGGACCTCTCTGGATTCCCAAGACTGCTCAAAAATCACCAAGTGAAGTTTTGCTTTTAGCAAATAAGCCACTTAAATTCCTGGGTTTGTCCCTACTACTTTTGAAACTTTGAATGCTTGCTAGATGTAGAACTTGGATGGCATCTCGGATGGGATTCAATTAACATGGGAGGATCTTGTCATTTTAGGTGCACTGGTGTCATCTGAATTGGATCATGAGTGGCATCAAATGGCATCAAGTCCTTTCTTTAGGCAAATTAATCCAGCCTCTCACATCATTTCAGTCATCTAAGAGTATGAGCTGGAATCCAATATGAAGTTAAGGTGGTACTAAAGTTTGGCACCTGGACTCATGAGTCTAAGTGAGTGTCAGATACCCTTGCTCTCTTTCCAGTCAGTGGACTTGGCTTAGCTGCCAATATACCAGCTCTTTGTGCCACAACAGGTAATCTGAGGTGTAAGTCCTCAGTCTTCCACTCCAAAAGGTACGTATCCCACCTAGAGCCTGCTGCATTTATTTGTTAGTCCTGTGCAGCTGTATAACATTCCACAGACAATTCAAATGGTAGCAAGCAGGTATATACATAGACAGCTAAGCTGGGCTCTAGCTGGTCTTTTAGCATATAAATGTGGTCACATAAATTAGCTTTTTTGAACCGAATCTCACTCCTAGAACATGTATGAAATAATAACCAAGTTCCTCCTAAAGTCAGCAGGAAAACAAGGTCCTTCCAGAGAAGGGTTTATGCTGAAAATTTCATTTCAGAACATCAGCATCATTTCTCACTTTGAGGAGGACCCAGTTCTGAAGCAGCTTGTAGCCCCTACTCTGGAGAGAGCCTCAGGTGGTACACGGCTCTAGACCTCTCTGCATGATCAGCTGAGGGAGGAAGTATCCCATGCTTAATGATGAGAGGGCAGCAGGAGACAAACATGTAAGCAGTGACTGAGTCTGTGAGAAGGTTTGAAGCTCATGGGAATCTATAGGAAGCAGGTACAGGCCCCACAGACAAGGTGCTTCCCCGTCTGATCAATGATCTCAGCTGTGAACAGTAGAAAGGAAAGGTGTGATGAAGTAAAATATTTAGATATTTTACATACTCTTCTGTGAGTCTGCCCTGAGCTGTTGTTTAGTCAGCCTGTCCAGGACTTTGGGAAGACATTTAATTAATTCTAAATATTGAGCAGTGAGAGCAATTCCAGTACTGTACTGTAATTCCAGTAGGAAGTAAAAGCTTAGGTTGTAATGCCAAGTCAGAGTGTTAACTTTAGCAGGTCAACATTATCAATGCATTGCCGTAGCTATTCAGTGTTTGACTGATTTTATAAAGGTACTTAGTGGCATAAAATGATTGAGTGGATTTGTATTAATTTTAATTCCACAAAATCACTTTAAAATTTTACTATATGGCATTAAAAATGAAGCCTTCAACTAATGTGACAGGGCTTCACTGTACGTTTTTCATGATAGGATGCTTTTCGTGGATAAATGCATTAAAGATTGTGAAGTTAGCCACATTGTATGTTTTATAATTATCATAGTTACTGACTGAATACATATCAATTTCCTTTAAAAACTCACATTGTCAGAGTATACTTTCAATCATCATACAGTTCAAATGGAAAAAAAAAGAAGAAAAAGACAAGAAAAGAACTTTAGTATTCCACTCGTCTGATATTATTACTGCAGCAAAATTGTTTCTTGCTCATTTTAGTGCCATCCACAAGTTCAGGGGTTAAGATATGTCTTGGTAATTTCAGAAATTGTCACTAACGGTCATGGTGCCATTTCAAAATATAGATTACTATGTTTCCATAGGTGAGTCTCATGATTATATTCTGTTAAAATAAAGCACTTTTATTAGTTATGTTGTGGAGCCAGAAGTAAATTCTGAAACTAACATTATGTCAGCGTAAAGGCTCCTCTCCCTGAAGGCAAACTGCTGCTTATATTCAGTATTATCTGGAGATATCTGCAAATGTCATATATGACCTTCTGTTTTCACTTGACCACTTCAAGCTATATACAAGGTAAATATTTAGCTAAATGCTTTTCCACTTTTATGAATCCAAACCATTTCCTGCCCAAAGCCCACCTTGAAGTCTCTGCAAATATTTCCCTGTCTGGCTGTGCAAAGAGCTTTACCTGACTGCAGTTTAATAACTTTTTTCTCACCTCTTTCAAAACATAAAGGTCATTAATGTGCTCTTTCTTCCTTTCTCTCCTGAGATAAAAATTATTCTGAGGACGAATTTAAACCAAAACCCAAAAGAATAATACGACTTGGAGTTCTAATATTTAGCTAAGGCTATTAAACTCTTTCTGTTTCACCCATCCCGGAATTTTAGATATAGACTGGATTCTGCCCAGCAGCTGGTGAACTTTGATGTCCTTCTCTAGAACCAAGAGGAGTTTTAGGAACACAGGAATCTTCAATATGGAAGGGATCTCAGGAGGTCTGGAGTATAATATTCTCCTCAGAGTAAGGTCAGCTGTTTTCCCCCTGGTGAGGGTCTTCTGCTCTAGACCACAGCTGGCCATTTCAACAAGGGCTCAGCCCTCTGGAGTTCCAAGCTACCCAAATGCCATTTGAAATGTGTTGATGGCGAAGAACTTCTCCCAGCCTGCACAGATTTCAATAGGGAATTCAAAGTACTCAGTGGCTTACAGGCTCAACCCAGATAAAAGAATAAAGCACAGCATCTGTAGAGGAAAAGTTTCTTACAAGGGTTTTTTTTTATTTTTTTTCTGCACTCACCAATTAAAGAGCTCTCCCCTGGGCTATGAGAAGCCCTGAAAATCTTGTGAGTCTGTGCCCTTTCACCAAATGAAGAAATACATAGGGGGCTTGCTCCAGAAAGCCAAATCAATTCCAAATTTAGTGACTCATGAGCCTTTGTTGAATTTAGTACAAGAACAAATGGTTGTTTCAAGGAAATAAACAGTACAATCAAAAATATAAACTAAATCTTTCAAAAAAAAAAAAAAAAGTGTGCTCTCAGCATGGTTATCACTCTTTTTTGATTCTTTAAAATCATAACGTAAGAGTTTAGAGGTTGTGTCATTTCTGAGAATCTACACAACTCTTCACCTTGCCATCAGCTAGAGCTACCCAATGCCTTCTTTTGATTTCAGTGGAACTAACTTTAACAAAAGATGGTTATACTGCCAAAGATGTGCCCCTCGTGTCTCCTTAACAGGGAGACACTGAACAGAATAGTCTGTGAACAGTCACCTTCATTTTATAATGTAAAGAGGACCTGGTTTTATAGCCTTTAAAAGATTTTGCTAGAAAATAAAGCAGTTGTAATAAATGCTACTCCTAGAATAAATATATAAAATCCCATTGAAAATTCCCTTCCTTAGAATAAAAAACCTGCTCCCTTATGCCTTCCAGAATTCAATAAAATATTCATTGATGTTGAAAGGGTGGAAGGGAAAATCTCATCACTTGTGTTTGCTCTTTTTCCTTAACTCTTACTTCTCATACTCTTTTCTCAAAGATAAAGGATATTTATACTGATTCCTTTATTTAATTTGAGCTTTAAAAATTAATTTGGTTACCATTTGTAAGAAATATATTATCTGAATTCCTACTGTTTTTATCCTGTGTCCAGATTTGAAGTCTTCATACAGGTTGCAGATGTAAGACCCCAGGACAGCTTTGTAAAAAAGGCAGTGGGGAGTAGTTCGCAGAATACTTTGAGTTGGAAGGGACCCACAAGGATCATTGAGTCCAAGTCTTACTTGAATGGCTAAGCTTTGACTGTGGAAAGATGTGATCATGTTAACATGATGTACTAGAATTGTACAGATCCCTTCAAAAGCAAAACTAAACTCATTTTTTCCATAGTGGACTAGGAAGCAAAGAATATCTCTCCTTGGAAAGTTAGTGCCCTCTTACCTGTAAACAAGCACAGTGGGCCTTCATCTCTAATCTGAAATATCATATGCTCAGTAATTCCTCATAAATCAATTTTTTGGCTTCAGATTTGCTCTCTTCTCCCTTGAAATACAGTGCCATGAAATACAGATACTTCGCTGTGGCTGAGCAGAGAACTAACACGAGTGCTATGATAGCTGTGTCTCTTCATGATTTGTTTTACAACAAAGACCTGAGTGTCACAATTGGATCTATGCAGGTAGATCCTTTCTGTCTAGATGTAGCCCACTGGCCTAATTCATCAAACGAAGTTGTAATGAAGAAGAGTGTCAGTGTCTGGATCAGATTTGTATGGAGTTTAGTGAGATAGGACATATAATTTCTTCTGTAAAGCATTCGTTTCCCTAACTAGATTGACCTTGAATTTATGTACTTTTAGCATTCTTACACTGCTGCTTTAATTTTAATTTCATGTTGGATTTTAGCATAGTGAAATGGTGGAAGGAAATATGTATGTGATAAGGCTTGAACTGACTAATCTAGTGCTTTACCTTCCACAACTATGCTCAGATATAATTCCTAAATAAAAAAATTCCTTAAATTTTACAGATAGCAAGCATTCACAAAGTAAATATATTCTATTCATGCTTCTGTGGATTACTTGTGATTCTGCCAGTTTTGCTCTCTGTCCTTCACCACACAACTGTAAAAAAAATCTGAGTTTACTCCTTGGAAAACTCATGGAATTGTCACATTAGTTTGAATAATAAATTTAGCAAACAACTTGTGAGAAAATATGAAAGATGATTACCTGGTTTGGATTTCTATAAGAAATATTTTGTAGAGACACAGTTGACTTTTAATCCATTTTTACAAGAGGTAAGTGGAGAATCCTACTACCAGGAATGGAGGGCCCCTGCTTCCAGCCAGGTGGAGGAGAGGGAGAAAAGAATTTACTGAACTGTGTGGATCATACGGCCTGGCACGTTGCACTCACACGAGCCTAAGGCTCTACTAGGTAACAGTTCACAATGTACCCTAATGCCATCAAGTCATAAAGGGGAAGGACCCATTTGTATTTCTGGAGTGACAAAGGGATCCCAACAGCTGAAATCAGCCTGACTGGAAATAGGTGGGAAAAAAAAAACTGACACTGTTCAGGGAGTCAGAATCATAGAATAGAGGAGTCAGAATCATAGAATATGCTGAGCTGGAAGAGAACCACAATGATCATCGAGGCCAACTCCTGGGCCTGTGCAGGATACCCCAAGAGGCACACCATGTGCCTGAGAGCATTGTCCAAATGCTTTTTGAACTCAGACAGTCTTGGTGCTGTGACCACTTCCCTGGGAAGCCTGTTTCAGTGCTCAGCCACCCTCTAGGTGAAAAACCTTTTCCTAGTATCTAACCTAAACTTTCCCTCACTTAGCTTCATGATGTTTCCTCAAGTTCTGTCACTGGTCACAGGAGTGAAGAGGTCAGTACCTGCCCCTCCACTTCCCCTTGCGAGGGTGTTGAAGACTGGAATAAGATCTCCCCATAGTATCTTCTACAGACTGAACAGACTAAGTGACCTCAGCTGCTCCTCATATGCCTTCCCCTCCAAACCCTTCACCATTCTCATGGCCCTGTTTTGCATGCTCTCTTATAGCTTAATGCTTTTGTGTATTGTGATGTCCCAAACTGCACACAATATTGAAGGTGAGGCTGCCCCAGTGCAGAGCAGAGTCAGACAATCCCCTCCCTTGACCAGCTGGTGATGCTGTGTCTGATGCTTCCCAGGACACGGTTGGCCCTCCTGGTTGCCAGGGCACTGCTGACTCTGATTCACATTGCCATTGACCAGAACCCCCAGGTCCCTTTCTGCAGCACTGCTCTCCAGCCTCTCCTTCCCTAGTCTACAGACACAATCAGCATTTCCCTGTCTCAGATACAGAATCCAGCACTTACCCTTGTTAAACTTCATATGGTTGGTGATTGCCCATCTCTCTAATTTGCCAAGGTGTCTCTGCAGGGTCTCTTTGCCACAGACTATCTCAGGGAAAGGTATTTCAAGGACTCAGAAGGGTACTGGTGAGCTTTCAATGTAGCTGCCTTGGAGATGAAGGAAATTAAGCAGCCGTCTACCTTGTACAATCTCTCAGAAGAACCTTCTATTGTGGGATTGCTGAGGGCTGAAGAATGACAGGAAACAATCACTACCACAAAGATACACCAGTAGCAATATCGCACTAACCAAGACTCCCCAGCTCCTATCTATCAAATGATGTTTCGACTGGGCAGCCAAGGAGTGATCCTCAGGACTCACTCACCTTTAAGAGTCCCATGTGGCCAATGAAGAATTCTGATGAAGAAAGAGAACCGGTAGGTTATTGTGGCCTGTACAAAGTCATGATGCCTCTGAGTGCTGCTGTGCTAGACATGCTACAACTTCCATATGAACTGGAGTCAAAGGCAGCAAAGTGGTGCCACAATTGATGCTGTTAATGCATTTTTCTCAATCCCCTTAGTTGCAGAGTGCTGAAGGCAGTTTGTTTTCACTTGGAGTGGCACAAAATACACCTGCCCCAGGGACAGAAACACAGTCCTACTGTCTGCCATGGACTGATTCAGACTGCACTGGAACAGAGTGAAGCTCCAGGACACCTGCAATACATTGATTACATCATTGTGTGGGGCAATTCAGAAGAAGCAATTTTTGAAAGGAGGAAGCAAATAGTCCAAATTCATATGAAACCTGGTTTTTACAAAAAAAACCAAAAAACAAAAAAAAGGGCCAACAGGAGATCTGATTTTTATTAGTAAAATGGCAAGATAGACATCATCAAATCCCAATACATGCGATTGACAAAATGGCAGCTGTAAGTAGTAAAGAGGAAACACAGGCTTTTTTAAACAGTGTGGCTTTTTGGAGAATGCAGGTTCCAAATGGCAGTCGGATTGCCAGTCCTCTGTATCAAGTGACCTGGAAGAAGAATGATTTCAAATGGGGCCCTGAGCAATGACAAGCCTTTGAACAAATCAGACAGGAGATAGTTCAGCTCAGGTGATGCGTGCTGAAGAGGCCCCAGCGTATTAAAAATTCACCAAGAGTGAGAAGCAATATGCCTTGTTTACTGATGGGTCCTGCCATACTGTAGGAAACCCTCAGAGGTGGAAGGTGACTGTATGGAAGCCTTTATGACAAGTCTCAGAAACTGCTGAAGAAGAATGGAAACCAAGTGAGTTTGCAAAGTTGGAAGATATTCACCTGGCTTTAGACACTGTTGAATGAAAAAAATAGCCAGTACATTACCTGTATGCTGACATCAAGGAAGAGTGCAACTCATAGACAGGGTCATGGTTGAGGGTGTGAAACTTGCACTGCAATGAAGCAAGCCAGGCAGTTAAAGCCTGTTTGGTATGGAGGACAATGACTGAAATATAAATATAGGGAGGCCTGGCAGATTGACTGCATCACACTCCCACAAACCATTACTTTCTGAGGTTTTATTAACTATACTTGTAATTCCTTATAAATGTTCATATTGCACTGCCACTTTTTGGTGATCTCTCTAACACTTTCCTTGGTGCATGCTGATGATCTTTCCCCTCATGCTAATGGAATAGCTCAGTGGTCTCGAGTTTTATCTATTTACAAATTTATCAAATTTATTTAACTTGTCAGAGACATCAGGAAATATTTACAACTTTGTATTAACTATGAAAAAATGTCTTAATATTCCAAGCCAAGCTTAGTTTTGTAGCTTTTGTGTTTCTATATATCTTCAAAGCTACCTCTTTTTTTCTGTGAGCTCTCTGTAGATGTTTATAACCTTCCCATTAATGTGTCATCAGAGCATCAGTTGCATGATAATATGTCTCTAGTGATCCATTGAAATACTTAAAGGAGTGTTGTCTTAGGGCCTAGATAACTGGGAAGTATTTCTGTTTATTACTGGTTTAATTTATTGTATAAATAAACTGATATTTTGTATTTTTCTTCACTAGGAAAAAATTATAACTGACATTCTTTTGTTTTAAAAAAGATACTTTGGTGGTCACTGGCCCCTCCATTTTTCAGTGTGAATCCTTCACACTGAATTCTGCTTTCACTTCCTCAGGCTGCATAAACAATAGGTGTACAAGAGGGGCAATATGCTTCAAGTGTTGGTCAAAAGAAATGCTACTAAATGTGGTATCTGTCATACTGAAGATGCAGTAAAAACCTTCTTAAAACAAGGATAGAAACTCTGAATGTGTAACTCATCTCAAACTGTTAGTCCTTTGTGTGAAATCAGCAGCTCCTAACACTATCCCTTAACATCTCGTGTCTCGAGTATACGCAGCTGGATATTATGATTTGCGGGAAAGGTGTCTTTAGAGTGAAAAATGCAAGAATTGCAAACAGCATGAATAACAAAGATACTTAGACTCTGTCTTCCCATTAAGATAACCTTAAGAAGTGCTATCTCTGGAGAGCACTGAGGGATGAAGGAGCTCTACAAGCCTCAGACATATTTGCTGTGAAAAAACTTTATTAATCTTATCATTCCAAATGAATTCTTCATTTTGATCTGAATATGATGTAATTCTGAGACCGAGCATTTTTAACAGGATCTTTCCATCTCTCCTAACATCTAGTTAGCTGGCAGTGGTTTGACTTCAGTTCTCTTGCAATTGCTGACATTAGTGCAACTTTCCCTAAATTCTTGATCTGAAAAACAGGCTTGGATTGTTCCGTTCAATGATGTTATCTCATTCACAAAAAAATTTATCTCATTTGCAAAAATAATATAAACAAAACTGTGTAATATTACATTACAGAAGTGGACCTTCCTGACTACTAAAGCATTGACATCCTCCTATGAGATCACCTGAATGATCAGGGAAACAACGACCCAGTCATTTCTACATATGATTGAGGTCTGCCCATCCCAGTCGTTGTAGGAGTCTGTTTCAGATCTGCACAGTATAAAAATTACATGTAAAAAGTTTGTTCTGAAGGCCAGGATACTTGCATGGCTCAGAGCAGGCTCTTCACATCACTATAATATAACAGCTACTGGCAACACCTAAAGAACTACTTATCAACTCTTGTCCAGCTCTTAATAATTGCAAGACATCTGTAATCAAATCATGGACAACTAATTATTCTTATCAGAGAAATTAAAGACTGTTTCCTCTTAAAAAGGCTCTGACAGAGAAATAATGGAATGAACACTTTCACAAATTTCTGGAGTACTGTAGGAATGTAAGATGAGCAGCAATGACTTAATGGCAACTGAGTTTAAACACATGCACACAGGCTGAAGACTCTCATTAAGACAGCTGTGAAAACGCAGTGAAATAAAATGTAGAAGCTGGCATTTTGTACCAGTATTTTCCCTATGAGAAATCCCTGTGATGTAACCTAAGTTGCTGTAGTCTGCACATTCCAAAGTGGAGGGGTTGCAAAAGACATTTCATTTCTTTTATCGCATATATATATATATATATCTATATATATCTATCTGTAGCATACAAATCTGTCCTTAAGCCCAAGATTTTGCAAGGTATCAGTTCAAATTTGTCGTTGCAGCTGACTTCATCAGAAGTCTGACGAGTAATATAGAAGGTAAACAAAAAGAAAAAATAATTTATAATGATTAATAATAATAGCAATTATTCTTAGGATTTGAAACCTCACATATCACAGAAGCACAGAATTGTTAGGGTTGGAAAAGAGCTCTGGAGATCATCTAGTCCAGCCCTCCCTGCCAAGGCAGAGTCACTTAGAGCAGGTTACACAGGAATGCATCCAGGTGTGTTCTCTCCTCCACAGAGGGTGAATCCTTGACCTCCTTGGGCAGCCTGCTCCAGAGTTCTGCCACCCTCAACAAAAAAAAGTTCTTCCTCATGTTGAAATTTCTTGTGTCTTAATTTATGGCCACTGCTTCTCATCCTGTCACTGGGCACCATTGAAAAGAGTCTGGCACCATCCTCTTGGCACCCTCCTTTGAGATATTTATATACATTAATCTTCTTTTCTTTAGCCCAAACAAACCCAGATCCCTCAGTCTCTCCTCATAAGAGAGATGATCCAGATCCCAAATTGTCTTTGTGGCCCTCTGCTGGATCCTCTCCAGTAGCTCCTTGTCTTTCCTGTACTGAGGAGCTCCAGATTGGACACAGTACTCCAGATGTGGCCTTACTTGGACTGAGTAGAGGAGGAGGATCACCTCTCTCAACCATGTTGGCCACACTTTTCCTGATGCACCCCAGGATACCATTGGCCTTTTTGGCTGCAAGGTCACACTTCCAGCTCACAGTCAGCTTGTCATCAGCCAAGACTCCTAGGTCCTGCTTAGCAGAACTGTTCTCTAGTATGTCATTCCCCTATCTGCACTGGTACTTGGGGTTATTCTTCCCCAGCTGCAGTACCCCACACTTACCCTTGAACCTCAGGTTTTCACCCAATTCTTCAGCCTACCAAGGTCCCATTGAATGGCAGCACAGTCTTCAGGTGTATCAGACACTCATCCCAGTTTCATATAACCAGAAAACTTGCTGAGAGTACATTCTTTCCCTTCATGCAGGTTGTTGATAAAAAAGTTGAATAAGACTGGAGCCAGTATTGATATCTTGGGAATGACACTGACTACAGACTTCTAGATGAATTCTACTCTGTTGATCTGAACTCTGAACTCTGCCATTCCACCAGTTCTTGATCCACCTCACTGTCCATTGAGCTAAACCACATTTCCTGAGCTTACCTATGAGGATGTTATGAGAGACAGTGTCCAAAGCCTTGCTCATGTCGAGGTAGATAATACCTACTGCTCAGTCCTCATTGACCCATTCTGCCATGTCATCATAGAAGGCTATCAGATAGGTCAAGCATGATTACTCCTTCATGAATCCATGTTTTGACTACTTCTGATGATGTTTTCTTCTGCATGCTTGGTGATGACCTCCAGAATGAGCTGTTTCATCACTTTTCAAGGGATGGAGGTCAGGATGACTGGCCAGTGGTTTCCCAAGTCCTCCTTCTTGCCCTGTCAAACTAGTCTTAGATAAAATGAGCTTTCTTTGTAAGAAGTGATGACTGAAAACAACAGACAAGTTACAGATTTTAAATCATATTAAATGAAAAGTGGAAAGTGCAGAACAAATACTTTATCAGAAGTAACTGTTGTAGTCAATAGTCAGAACTGCAGGATAATTAATGGCTGCATTAAGATCTGTGCATTGTGCAACTGGGGTGTGTGAGTGCAGCCTAAGAAGGCATATCAGCCATTTCCAGGCTAGTTAGTACGTGCATGAAATACAGCAGTGCCATGGATCACAGACTTTAGTGGAAGATATCAAGAAGTGCAAAGTCTCAAGTTCTCTGAAACCATCAAGTCTGCACCATTGTTACCTGTGCAGTTAATGTGGCAGTGCCCTTCTCATGCTACAGTCATGCCTAGAGCTGCAGTGAAGGCATGCTCTTATGATAAGCCTTATGTGGTATTGCAATCAAACCTCACAATTTCACAGCAGACACACCTTAATACTGCTATTCAGCATGCTCTGTGAGACTGTCTCTCGTGCCAGGGGGCTGGGTAGAAACTCTCTGCCTCAGCTGTTGCACTGAACTTGATCCCTTCAGGCACCCATCTTTTTCTCCATGTGTCTACTTCCAGTTAGCAGTTCCTAATGGTAGGATATGGTCTCCTCTCACAAGAGCAAACAGTCTCATTATGTGTTTTATTTGCACCATCTGGCTTTGTAGCTTTATCTTAGAAACATATGAGCAAATTCAGAACAAGTGAAAACAAAACATTATGTGCAACAGGCTGTGGAAACAATCTGCCACTCTTACTTGGCAGATCCCTTCCACAAGGAAATGTCTCAGGATTGTAGCTGTCAAGTCAAATGGTGGCCCCCCTGCCACCAGTGCCAGGCACTGAGCATGTCTGTGTATGTCAGGAAATGAGGTGTGCAGGTGTGCTCTGCAGACACTTCATGGTCAGCTGCCAGAGCAGCTTCTCTGTCCCAAGAGGGCACTTTGAAACACAGGACTGTCTTTGCTGTTGGAGAGAATAAGAGGTAGAGGAAGACTGCTCAAAAAGCATGACCCAACTTCCAAGCACATTCCCCTGAACTGATACAAAAACGTTATCCAGGCTTATGCCCTGAAGCTTATATGTTATTGAACTCTATGTGAAAAAAGTTTTAAGGCAATAGATAAGTAATCAACACAGTTCTGAACCCTGTTTCTGAAGATGTCTGTAAAAGAACGTCAGCAAAAATGAAGGATGAAACTCTCAGTTTGGTTCTCCTCTTTTGGAAAGCCTGAAAGGCAAAATCAGTGTTCCAGGTTCCTACACATGTTTTTGTTTACATACACATACACTTATTAAATTCATATAAGGGTACAAATAATTGCAAAGACAGATGAGGAACAAAAGTAAAAATAAAGTTCTTCCCTGTTTTGTTGGGAAAAGACTGTGGCTGGCAGGCTTTGAAAAAGTTTTGTAAAGTTTCCCTTTCTAGTTAAGATTTGGCAGAGGGTCCCCTTGGGCCAGTGATGGTGAAGCTGGGTAGCACTGACCTCTTTTCTTCCTTTCCTGAGAAAAGACAATGCTTGGAATCCCTTTGCTCTGACTTAAGGCACTGCATGAGGACGACTGCTAATTCTTTGGTTTCAGGGACAGCAGCAGCATCTGAATTTCTTGCACTTCCTCATGAGCCTCTGGCATTTTAACATTTATTCAGAGTTTTGTTGACCTCTGCTGCCTTTGTGTACCTTTAAAGTTCATTTCTGTGCAACTGTCAATACATCTCTTTTGCAGCTTTGAAATAAGAAGCTTTAGGGTGACTAAAAGGATGCTTGTAACTGTTCAGTCAAGTGTGGCTGTGATTTAAAAGATCTTGCTGTTTTTGCTTGACTTTTCACTAATATTGCATCTATTTTCATCTATATCTTTGGAAAATACATGGCGTTTTCTAACCACTTTACCTTGTGGCTCATGAAAAAAGCTGTAAGGTAGAAATAGAAGTAGTTTTGGGGGCCAAAATTTATCTCAAAAAATATCTTCTGAAGCAATCTTTTGTTTACCATTCTATCCTTTATAATCATACAACCAGTCTTTCCTGGAGTGACTGAAGTGATATCATCATAAAACAGAAAGTAGACCTTAGGTTATATAAAATAGTTTTAGTATGATACTAAGAGACAAGTAAGAAAAAGTGCAGACTGTATAAATGCAACAGTAATTGAGTGCTGAGATTGAGGTTAAGATCTAGAAGAGCTCTGAAGGAAATAAGGGAATAATGTGGGTCAGTTTAATTCTCTGCTGAAAAGAGACATGACTGTTATCTAATTTGTCACATTATATGTGGCATTCTCATCTGAATAGAGATGCAGAAGTTGGAGCACCAGCTCTGTTCCTGTTTGCCCATTATATGTCAGTACAATAGCATGGTAAGTCTAATGCAAACATTTTAGGGTGTCTTTTTCAGTTTAGGACCACAAAAAGATCCTCTGTGCTTGTGCTTTACCTTTTTCAGTCCCATGCAAATAGTCAATCAACAATCTTGGGGTAGGGGGGTGCAGTAAGCTCAGCTATTCTAACTCAAACCAAAACACATTCTATTCTCTAGGCTACGGTAGGGTGTACATGTAGGCTGCACACACAGCACGAAAAGAGATGAAAGAGTACTTTTTTTTTTGCATAAAATGTCGATTTTATCCTCAGAAAGCCTTGTCGCTCAAACTATGTTTGCAATAGTAAGCTCTGTTGTTCTCCATCTCTTTGGCTGCTTTTTACTGTCGGGGGAATCAAATGACCAAGTGTAGCCTAGCTGATAATCCACAAAATTTTTTTGCCAATCAGGAAACAGCTCAGTTGCAAGAGGCTGTGCTGTGCAGCAGCAGGAGATGGCTAGGGTGTACCTCATAGGAAACTCTGATAATCAAGCCTGGAGGTGCTGTAGTCACAAGTCTTGTTCCTAACCAAGGAGAGTCAAAATCTTCACTCCAGAATTAAAAAAAAAAATTAGCTATTCCTAATGACTTGTGCCAGCTGGTTGCTGCAAGCCCTGGAGACTGAACAGATGTGTCAGGAGGTTCAGCTCACCAGCACCATGACAGCCAGCTTCTGTTTTCAGCAAGGCGCACTTCAGGGACATTTCCTGTTGTACCAAACTGTGCAGACCACCTGTGCCTGGTCTATCTGCCAAACATATTCATCTTTTTTAAACCAGAGTACCTCTACTGACATTCTCATACAAATATTTGGTTAGGTAGATGGCTTTTCCACCTTATATGGCTGCTTGTATTATTGGACGCCTTCTGCTCTTTGTCCAGTTATATCCTTTTCTAGCATAGATAATTTCTTTTGATCTTTCCCCTTTCTCCCTGGTATTTAATCTGATTTCTTCCTTTAATTTTTTTGCTTATATTCACAATTCTCCCCACTCTTTGTGATATTTCTGTTCTCCTCTTTTCATATTTCTATGTCTGCATGCTCATAATTATGTTTTCTCCATTCTCTTTCCTGCTACTTTTAATTTCTCTTATTTCTCCTACAGAGACACTAACAGGTCACCCTTGGGGCTAATCCTGTCTAGCATCTTTATCAATGATCTGGACAAAGGGTTCAAATGCAACCTCTGACAATATCTAGATGATCAAGTTGAGCAGGAGTGTTGATCTGCAGAGTCATCTGGACAGGCTGGATCGATGGACCAAGCCAAATTGCATGAGGTTCAACACGATGAAGTGCTGGGTAATGCACTTGTGTTCTAACACCCCCATGCAGCACTGCAGGCCAGGGAAGAAGTGCCTGGAAAATGGCCCAGGGGAAAAGGACCTGGGGGTGCTGGTCAAGAGCAAACCGAACTTGAACCAACATGTGTCCATGTGCCCAAGAAGACTGATGGTATCCTGGCTTGTATCAGCAATAGTGGGGCCAGCAGGACCACGGCAGTGATTGTCCCCCTGTATTTGACACAAGCGAGGCCACACATTGAATCTTGTGTCCAGTTCTGAGCTCCTTATTGCAAGAACGACATTAAGGTGCTGAAGTGTGTCCAGAGAAGGGCAGTGGAGCTGATGAAGGGTCTGGAGCACGAGTCTTATGAGGAGTGACTGAGGGAGTAGGGGGTGTTTAAGCTGGAGAAAAGAAGGCTCAGGAGAGACCTTACAACTCTCTACAACTACTTGAAAGAACATTTTACAGAAGTGGGGATCATCAGTCTCTTCTCTCAAGTAACAAGTGATAGGACAAGAGGAAATGGCCTCAGGTTGCACATGGGGAGATTTAGATTGGATAGGAGGAGAAACTTCTTCACTGAATGAATTATCAACCACTGGAACAGGCTGCCCAGCAAAGTGGTTGAGTCAATATCCCTGCAGGTATTTTTAAAAATATATAGATGTCGTGCTTAGGGACATGTTTCAGTGGTGGACTTGACAGTGTTGGGTTAATAGTTGGATTCTGATCTTAGAGGTCTTTTGCAACCTAAAGGATTCTATGATTAACAATTTATTGTGCTGTTCTTCTGATCAGATAGTTAGCACTACATCATGGTGTTGGATTGATCTATTTTTCAGTGACATTTCCAGGCAGAGAATTTAAATCAAACTAATTCATCTACTATGAAAAAAAAAAATCTGTGATAGTAATTATTTTGTAGGAAGTTCTAACAAACCCCAGTCTTCAAATCCAACCTCTTTGGTTAAAGACAAACTCTGAATTTACAGTTAATCCCCTCCCACTCTTGCATTCCACTTCATTAAACACTTTTCCTCTGTTTAAGGTCACCACAAAAGTTTTGTTCCTGAACTTTACAGTGCTGAGTCTAAAACTACTGCTTTTTAGATTTTTTCCTACTCCTGAGGAGCTGTTTTATTCTGCAAGCAATATGTTTCTTTTCAGCCTAATTGAAGAAGAATACTGTCTTGCATCATATGGTAGATGCACAATCTCTCATTCATAATCCCCAAAACAAACCAGAAGCTTAAGGACTTCATTAAGTTTGTTGAAATGTTATCCACTTTTGAAGGTCCTTTACCAAAAGCAATAGCTAGAATAACAATTTTCCAACAAATATATTTTCTTTTCACTTGAAAGAAAACAAAACATTAGCAACAGTCAAGTAGTTGTCAAAGTTTAATGCTGGTCCTTCAGTTTTCTGATGTCAATGATTTAAAGAGGACATTGCATTTCTGTAGTTTTAGTGGGATCTCTAAAGGACTTAGCAGATACATGGTGGTCAAAAAACCTGCATAATACAGCCTAAGCTCATGTGAATGACAAATCTGGGTGTCTGTGTCCTTTCAGAAACCCTCAGAGTCTTCATCTGACAGGAGGGAGATTAGCTGTCATCTTTAAATCATCGAAGCCTGAGATCAATCAAGGCTCCTAATCTTAACAATTCTTTTCCTGCATATCTTGGTGTAGTCTTCAAGGTCAAAACCTGAAGCTATAGTGCTTGTTCCTAATACCGTAGTGAAGAAAGTTGCAAACGGAGGAGCAGTGTAGGCAGTGCAATGGAGAAAGAAATCCTTGTCTTTCAAACAAGGGAACACAAATCTTCAGATATTCTATGTATGTTGCATATGGAAAACAGAGTTTAAAGATCATCCAAGTACTGAGTAACAAATCAGTTCAGTTTTTTTTCCTTCTATTCTAAATGTTTCTTAACACTTATTCTGCCCTACACTGAGTTATACCTATTTGTATTAGCGAAAGATTTTCTCTCATCCTATTCTCTTTTACTATATTGTATTTTATAATAAAAGACGCAATCAGGTACAGTTACACTTAAGTTGTTATCTTGATTGACAATGGTTGCTTGGCATTGTCAAGCTTGTTTTCTGATAGCCCAGTTCCACACAAATGCCTTCTAGAGAGCTCTACCCCTCACTCTGGGTGAAGGTTGCCTGTGCCTGAGCCGGTTCCCAGGACAGTCCACAGCAGCAGAGGAAGGAACAGAACCCATTTACCATTATGTTAGGCTGAATCAGCTTTTTAAGACTTAATATTTATTGGCAATCATATTTCCTGTTTAGAAGTCTCCCCTATTGATGGAGAAGGGCCGGGCAAGGCTTTACCTGTCTAAGTGGTGGTTTTGAGGCAGAATAAATGTTTAAAATGTAAAGGTTGGGCTAATAAGCCCCTCTTTGAGCAAAGCTCCTTTGCATGTGCCTCTAGTTCACTTTTTTTGTTCCTTCCATAGAGGCAAGCACTGAATTAGGAAGATTAAGAAAAAGCACATTTCCTGCTGGAGGGGACAAGCCTGGCATAGATTTGCTGTATCTTTTGTTGAATGAATATTGCACTGAATGTTCTTTAGATTCCTGTGGTTGGAATTCATAGTAGTCCTTTAGTACAGCAGTTTTCAAACTTTTTTGTTCAAGGTAAAGACTTTTGAGTACACATTACCAATAAACCTACATTTATTTATTTTTAAATTATGTGCATGTACGCTGTACCATGTAAGATGCGTATTCTAAATCATACACAACAATAGAAATTTTTAAAAGGATGAAATAAAGATTAAGTAGACACTACTTTTAATTTTTAAAATATTCTCACTTCTTAATGGCACAAAAATCATTTCCTCTTGAACCCCAAAGGATTATTTTGCGTACACCCTGGCATGTTTGCACCACACTTTGGAGACCACTGACTCGATGTGCTATAGCGGACTGAGCACCTTCTCAGTAGCAGTAGTAACAGTAGCAGTAGTGCAGTGCAGTCTGTCCACAGACCAGACACTTGATTTTAACATCACATTCACAGATTTTTTTCTGTCTTTCAAGCCTAATTCATCTTCTGCATTGAGTCTTCGGGAATAACTGTGACTGGTTTGAGTTAAAAACATTGTTATTATGGTGTTAGGAAGTGATGAAGTAATATCACATTCATATGAATTTTTCAGTCTTTCAAGTCTAATTCATCTTCTGCTTTGAGTCTTCTGGAATATCTGTGGCTGGTTTGAGTTAAAAAGACTGTTATTATGGTATTAGGAAGTGATGAAGACTTGACTGTAGCTGTCTGCTCACTTCCTTTTGAATAGAATCAGAGAAATTAAATAAAATAGTGTTTGTCATTTATTCAATTGTTTGGAAATTACTGTTTATTAAAAAGTACTGGAAGAAGGCTGAGGTATTTCCAGTATTGACTTCAGTGCATAAATCAACATTGTTATCTGAAATACTCTGGCATTTAGACCTGAATGAATGGTATGTTATTTATCTATAAGGCTAACATAAACATTACCATGACTTCAAAGCTACCTTTTAAATCCTGAAAATATTTTAGAATTTCCTTTGAACATCCAAATTTAAATGTTTATGTAAATCCTGTAAAGAATTGTTGCTTTTTTGTTTGTTTTCATGAAGGTCAAACATTTGAAACACACAATTTTGCCAGGAGTGGAATACAGAAGGAGAGCAACCACCTCCAGAACTGTTCTTCCTCAAAACAGGATTTTGAGTGTGACCTGGGTTGGACTGAACTGCTGCTGTAAAGAACAGACTTCAGCCCTCTGATCTGCTGTCTTTGATGCACATGGCACTTTAGCATCAATCTTCCACCAAAACTCCAATCTCAGAACTTTCACTTTTCAGAAAAAAAGACTTCTAACATTTACACCAAATAATTAAAATTGTAATCAATAGATTTTGAAAGTCTATTCATTTAAACTGACTTTTTTTGTTTTCTGTCTCTCAGAAAATCAAATGTAGTGTTCATCTTCTTATTTTTCTCACTTGTAATAGCTGCATCTCCATGTCCATCCCCCTTGTCAAGTTGTAAATGTTTGGAGAGTGCAACAGTTGCCCTTAGGCATAATTAGGAAGCTGCTGAAACCCAGTGTGGGAAAATATGGATAGCAGAAAGTTCACGGAAAATCCCACTATCCCTCTCCCTGTTTGAACCAAGTAACACATAAACCATGCAAACAACCTGCATGTAACTGTTCTTATTATACCACACTTCTGCCACTGTTTTTCCTTCTTTCGACAGTTTAAAACTATTGAAGGAGTAACTATACATTATCTTGTCTTGCAATAGCAGCACTATCTCTCACTTAAAAGCTAGAACCTATTATCTTGTCAAATTAAGGAAATCTCCTAATGATTCCACTGAGGGGATGGATACTTTTTCATTCTTCTCCTGATTTTTGTCAGTGAAAAGATTCACGCTTCTCTAGAGCCTCTTCAACAGCAAAGAGCCTGATCCTGCTCATGCTTAAGTAAAAAAGTTCCCATGGAGTTAAGTGGAAATGGAGAGTAGACCATGGTCAAAAGTACTGTAGTGTACAGACATTACAGCTGCACCTAGCTGGCAAGAAAATTAGCAAGCACATCTGTTCTGAACCATTAAAATGATATAAAGAAATTGCCTTTAAACCACCTGCAGGACAGTAATTTCATACAAACATTACAGAGTCATTAAAAGTTAATGTAGAAAAAACACTACTGTGGGAAATGCAATTTTCTTCTGTGTTTACTAGATACTCTAAAAATGTGAGAACAGTCTGAAAACTGTTGTGTCAGATGATTATGCCTTGTCTCCAGAATATATTGTCTCACATATATCTTATGTCACAGGTTACATACACTACTTTCCACATTTTGAAGGCATACTGAGAATTTCCATGTTGGACATAACAGGAACAGGCCAGCAGGATTTGAGACTCCTGCTAAGGACATATTCTTGAATTCTGAAAGTGTTATAGGCATCTAAATGTCAGTTTTGAAATCCTTTTATTCAAAGTAGAAACATCAGGATGGGTATAAGCAACACAGACATGAAGGTGTACTGGGAAGGGGACATAATTATCCATACCAGGATCAAAGAAAGAATATAGAGAAAAAAATCATGGAGTGCAAAAGAGGAACTTAATGTTTTAGATCAGAGTTATGTATTAAATGATGTAACAGAAAACATTGTGATTAAACACTGGAATATTTGCTTATAATCCTTTTTTTTACATAGATAAGATGAATGTGAAGAAAGTATGAAGGAGGGGGAAGAAGAATGTTGTTGACAGATATGTTCATCTGCCCTGAGGGATAGAAAGTTCTGTATGACAGATCAAGATGGAGGAGGTATATAGAAAGCTTTACCTGTTGATTTTCTTAAAAGTTTGACATCGTCCCCCAAGAAAGTCTTGTAAACAAACTATGGAAATACAAGTTTGAACAAAAACATTAGGAGCAGAAAAACTCCATGCACATGGGGAAAACTGTATCTGATGTAGAATCACCAGTATGGCCTCATTAATTGGAGAGCTATATTGTCTGGGGCATTCTCCTTAATGACTGAGAGGGTAGAAAATCTTATCAGTTGCAAATAGAATTAGAGGAAAGGGGCTGCACACACTTTGGGGGGAAAAAAAAAAAAAAAGAATGAAAAATTAACCTGGAAGATTGGAAGAGAGGGTTGAAGTCAAGAACATGTAATTTACGATGAACAAGTTATGATTATCATAATGATCTAATTTAAAGAAGCAGGTGATATTGAGATGTATAAGAGGAGGTAAATTTTAATGATAAAAATATAAAGTATGAAAAACATGTGAAGTAGTCTTTTAAACCTACCAGAATCCACTTGAATTTTATTTGTTTTTAATACTTCAAGCCAGATCCATTGGAGATGTGGTCTTCACAAAACAAAATCCAGAGCAAGACGAGTGGGCAGAAATATTGACAATACAAATAACACAGAAAAAGTGAGATTTGGTATGGAGAATACTGAAGTGTGACATACTATCTATGAAATACAATCTATAATATTTAAATTGAAAAATTAAAATGCAGTAAGTTGTTCCCTGCATCTACTGGGGGAGGGGGATGATATGAGAAAGTATACCTCGATTGCAACAAACTAAAAATGGTGAGGTTGGCTATCAGGGAAACAATCAATTAGGATAGCTGAGTATCAGCAGGTGCTTCCCAGGGGAAGTTGTGAAATTCCCATCAGTGGAACTTTTAAGGCATTGGTTGGTCAAATATCAGACAGGGACAGTACTGATGTTATTGACTCCTCCTTCAATCAGAATGATGGCTGATGTCTCAGGATCCTTCTCTTCCCATCCTATGGCATAGTAAGTGTCTGGACTTTTGTGTCCAATCAGTAATAACAAATCAAAAAAACAAACAAACAAACAAAAAAATGTAAAGGAGAGAAAACATTTGGAGCACTTCAACATAGAAAAAGCCTCATCCTTATGGCTGTTCAAATCTCATGGACAGTGTAGAAAGAACTAACATGTCTGCTGACCTTGGAGAAGGTGAAAGGCAGGCTTTACCCTTGCCTAAAAAAAAGCATAGCATTTTTTGGAATGGCCCATCATTACCATAGTGACACATTAATTAAAAAAAAAAAAAAAAAAGAAAAATAAATATGGAAGCCAGCTATAGTAGCTGAGCTAGTAAAATGGTCATAGAAACAAAAATGGAAGAAGACTAAGACGGACTGCAACAGGAAGACAGGTTATAACATCACAGTGTGAAACTGAGGCCAATTCCCATGTCACAGGGACCATCAATATCATTATTGTCTGCCAAGCTAAGTGAAGTGGCTTAGAGGGTTTCAGTTCAATTTTAAAAGTTCACGTTGCCCAAACTGGTTACTGGCATTGGCACAGAAAATCTCTTCAGAAGACACTACAGTGCTTGGGGTCACAATATCTCTGGGAAACAAAGATACTTTTGGGAAGTCAAAGGACATAAGAGACAGTAGAAAAATTTAATTTCTCAGAGTTGACGCATTCAGGTGAGGCACTTTCTCAAGACCACATAAAGCACCTTCCTGGTGCTGCTAATTTCAGCAGGTAAAGTTTGCACTAACTTCAGAGGGACACAATTTTGCCACAGCTGCTGAAGAGGAAGCAGAACTGAACTGGAAGGGAAAGTGGAAGGAGGGTTAGAAATGTCTGATACTGGTCTGGAAAGCAGAGTGCCAGATAATCAAAAAGAGCATTTAAAAATATATAGTTTAAAAAAATATCAGGAAAAGGTAAAGCTACAAATGCAATAAAATAATCAAAGGAAATAGATACTTCTGTAGCAAAAATCTGGTCTTATGTCATTTAAATACACAAGCAAAAAGCCAATCAAGTATTCTGTGAAGCCACTGAGGGATATACAGAAAGTGGGAAGTAAGTTAATGACGTTAGTATTGCTCTGAGCCTGAATAAATTCTCTGCTTTCGTCTTCATGAAATAAGCCAAAGGTCAGATTCTGAGGATTGGGATATTTTCCCAAGTGGGAGAGAAGGGAATGGAAGCGTTGAAAGACTTTATGAGTACATCAAAGCAGAGAGGCAATTAGAGCTGATAAAAGTTCACACAGAAGCAGATACAGATAAATTGCATCCCAGATTTATTTTTTTTTAAAGTTAGCAAGATGTGGAAAGATATAGAGATTTCCAGCTCCTAAGATCTAAGAAAGCATAATATATACCTATAGGATTCAAAAGAACAGAGATTCAAGAACCAAATCGGGGCAGACCTGCCGTTGAAATTTATTGTTTTGATGATTTCTATGTTTGTTTATTTATTATCTCACTGAGACATAAGAGAAAGACTCTGTAATGAGACTCAGTGAGGTAAGTTATACATAGACAAAGGAATGAGATAACAGTAAGCGTTGATCTGAAATCATCACTGTGGTGTTTTCCAAAGTCATTTTCACTTTGCACGGTCTCAGGTGTTTGCTACTCTTGAAGTTGTTTTCTTTGTATCTTATCCTTTAATGAAACGCATCTGAGTAGAAGTATGACAGAAGATAATCCACTGATATTACATTATGATGAATCCAAATGTAGCTTGTTCATGTCATTTTAGCTGCCCTGAGTGAATGATTTAAATGTTTTATGTTTTCTCCAGCCTATTCTAGCTTTGCTCAATTGGCCCATCCTATGCAGAATACTACTATGCTCTTTATGGATTAAAATCAGGGAGAACAGCTAAGAGGAGAGAGTTAACAAGAAGTCTGTGGTTTCCCAGATAACACAAGTTGGTGTACTGCCCAGTGCATTCAGCAGAGGGGACTACACTGATATACAGAAAGAAACTGGGAAACGTAGTATCTGCTGATGTGAGCATGCATAGGCACTGTTTATGCCCTTTTCTTTAAGTGAGGCAGCTGTTCTTTCTGTATAGCTCACAATTGTGTATTCTATTTTCTATATTATTCATAATCTTTTAGTATTTCTACTGCCTCACCTATGGCACCTTATAACCTGCTGGAAATAACTTTGTAGAAGAAAGCTTTGTGATTTTCTTTGGTTAATGAAAAGTCAACGTACATCAGATGTTTAGGTCCAGTTAGATATTTGACCACAAAATAGTAGCACAGAAATTATCATTAAAACATTTCTACTAGTAATTGATCTTCTGAATACATTAAAAAAAAAAAAAAAATACATTGACATTTCAGTCAAAAGTCTGTGCTGTAATGTATAAGTACTTGGTTCAAAATTAACAACAGACAGCAAGCTGAAAAAGTCTGCACAGGAGGTCCCTTTTCCACAAAACTGTTACATCAAAAAGCAGTTTCCAGTGAAGATTGCAAAGGGAAAGATAAAAGCCAAGGAAATTGAACATCTCTGTTACAAACTGCTTCAGACAATACTTACACTTGTAAGGATGGTTTGCATTAGAACTGACTGAATTCAGTCGGCTGTTGGGTTTTCAGAAGTGAAAAAAATTCCTAAATGAGAAAAAAATTATTTTCAAAACATTTTCATTTCAGGAGAAAAAAATATAAAGAATATTTAAAGTTGAAAAAAGTATTTTTAAGGGCATTCTATAAATATGATCTATATGATTATGAAAAATGTGTGATAAAAATGAGCTTCAAAAGACTGAAATGCTGTCTGACTCCCTGTATATGGTTTACCGGAAAAAACATTCTTATTTAAAATGCAACATTTAAACAAACCAAAATAAAGATTATATTCAGAATACCATTCTGAAATGGTGTAAATCTGTCTCACAGATTTCAAAAGACATTTTTGGTAGACTTCTAATCACTTCTAGTTGGAGGCATTTGAACTTAGTTTATTAAAAGTGTAGCTTTGAACAGAAAACCTAAGCAACAGGTTTTACAAGGAAAATGAAATTTAATTTTTCATTCTAAATATCATGTACAATTCAAATATTAATCCATTATGTTTTGATTAGATGACTGTAAAATCCTTTCCACTCAGAAAGTTTACCATTGTGAAGATTCTTCTGTAGCAGTTGGAGGTCATCTTTAGACATGGAAAGTGGTTCATGCTCCCTTAATATACGTTAAGCATATGAGCACTAAGTGAACTGCCCTTACAGATTATTTGCTAAATTCAATATTTTAGTAAGTGGAAGGTACTCTGTATTTCAAGTCATGTGGCAGCCAACAACTGTGAAGAATGGGAATTTTATGGCTTATTTTCATCTTTTTTTGCAGGTAGAGGAGTGGAACTGGGTCACAGGATACATTTCCAGTGTACTGACACCAGATATTGCTCAGCAGGACCTGCCCACCTGTAACTCTAGTTTAAGCAGTAAGGGGATTGGATTTTTCACTGGACATTTTTCATCTTTTAACATTCTCGAAATGTAAAAGGCTGGTAGCAAGGAAATACAACAATGAATTGACAACTTAGGATTTTGGAGTTAATTTCTGGCCTTGTGGGATATCAAATATGTTGCTTATATTCTCTACAGATTAGTTTCTCCTCCTCTGTCAGATGGTTTTAATGATTCCCGCTCTGCTTCCCAGGAGTGTTCTTGATGAGCTTTAATTAATATCTTAAAAACGTTCTGAGCTCCTTACCTATGCACTGTAATATCAATGTGAAATATGATTAGATTTGAGAAACAATGACTACCCCAAAGGTTAATAACAACAAGATTAATAGTGTATTGAATTTTATGTCATCTGTTAGCAGCTTGCATGTCAAATAACACAGCTTTATCCTTGTACCTGCTTAGAGGAAAAGAGTTTTTGACTGAAGGTTTTTTTTTCCTATTTTTATGTATCATGTCTAAACCAGTTCTGATAAAAACATTCCTTTTCCCTGGCCATTGCCTGAGGGCATACATCCCTCTGGTAAGCACAGTTTACTAGAAAGCAGAGCTTGAATCTTCTCTGGCAGTAGCTGATGACCCCCATCTGTACACACTCCTAGGTTGTTGCCAAAAGAGGAATTCTACCATTTGTTGGGGATGTAAGACTAGAACTGGAATGCTGATGTGTATGTGAATTCAGAGGACAGCCCCAGTTCAACACATCCAAGTGCAATAGGCATCTGCTCTGTGGATATTTATGAGATATGAGCACCAAATATGTTGCAATGTGAGGGCCTTCTGGAATCTTTCAGCGTCAGAACTTAAGACACAAGA
This sequence comes from Anabacerthia variegaticeps, assembly GCA_035583185.1. Taxonomy (NCBI): domain Eukaryota; kingdom Metazoa; phylum Chordata; class Aves; order Passeriformes; family Furnariidae; genus Anabacerthia; species Anabacerthia variegaticeps. The sequence continues at coordinate 55,626,752 of JAWWEW010000112.1, forward strand.
GGAAATATAAAAATGTGATTACTTAGATGTCTTTAGGCTTTTTCATGGTCAGGAAAAAAGTGGTAATTACTCCTTTTTTTTTTTTTTCTTTTTTTCCCCAATGACTCCCATCTTGCTTGCTCGGATACAAATGAGGTTTTCGGACTTAAGTCTAAATTCAAAAACTACTGAATTAGTACAATGAGGTCACTATTTGCCAGCATTGTTTCAGTTTCATCCAGTGTTAACCACCTTATGAACAGTCTTTTGAATATTTAAATAAGATTTGATTTTTTTTTAATTAATTGTACTTTTACTTCTTATATTGTATAAATAGTTGTGTCTAATACATAATTATTATACATTATATATGTGTGTAATTATTCCTTCTGTTGACCATTTTAAACTTAAAATATTTTACCCTCATTATATCTCTTGCTTGTTTTTTCCTGTTATGATGAAAAATGTAAGACACCATTTATTTTAGCTTGTTCTCAGCAAAAGCATTCATTTCACATCAGACTTTCAGTGCCTACTGATAATTTCTTTGTTTGTTTTTAATTAATATCATATGTCATTCAGCATATGAAACTTGAACTAAATGTTAAACCTCTGGCAGAAAAAAATCCAATTGGCAATTTATGAGCTGTAATAAAATGGCACACAACGGTTGGTGTTGTTTGGCAAAAAGAGTGCATAGCTGGGAAAATGGAGCATGGTGATCACCTTTTCTGACATTGCAAACCACTTGAGAGTCACAGAGCTTACAACACTGACCTCAGAGAGCAGAAAACAAAGTAGCTCCAACATGCTTGTGGGGACAGCAGCATTATCCACGTTTCCCTGGCTCTGAGAGAACCTCTGCATATGCTGCCCTTCTCCACCCTCCCCCAGCGAAGGACCCAGTGGCCCTGCAGTTCCCTCACCACTGCTTCTTGTCTGTTATAAACCAGAGTTCAGGACTCATGTTGTCATTGCTCAGGATCTGCAGATGAGTTACATTTAGTCCTCTCCTGAAACAGATGCCAATTTTTTTAATAGAAAATTATTTTTATTGAAATCTTGTAGTATTATCTATCATTGTTATCATCTAATGTAACTGAACACTATAAAGTCAACTCAGTGATTGTTATTATTATTATTATCATTATGACACATAATTTTTTCAGATTGTGTAGTTAATGTTAAGGTACATGTACCATGAAGGTGTAAAAGAAGGACCAAGTATTTACTGTATGGCTAACCCAGGCCTCCTTTGTGTCTTGATTTTGTCACTCTACCATATTTCTCTGTTTTCTAAAAGCACATGCATATATCTGTAGAAAATAATAAAAGTACACCCTGCCAAACACATATTGTGTCTAATCCTCACCAGGATTACAGGTGCTGCTGAGGATAGGACATTAGAAATGACATAGACATTGAGCCCTGACAGGGTCCATAAAAGCTGCCTTGTCCCCATCACTGCCACTGCCTTGACAATGAGCATGTCTGCTTGCAATGTGTGATCAGTCTAAGAATCAGTTTATATCAAGCCCACTAATCTTTTGTAGTAAGTGTCACCAGGCACCACAAACAATAGGGTTTGATTGAGATTTCTAATCTTTTGAAGGAATCAAATTGCAGTTTTGTCTTCCATGAAATAAGGCTCACTGGGTTGTGATTAAGATATATTATATATCATCATTCATTTCCTTGTTTGTGTGCCTAAATATATATGATGTGCTCAGCCAACATCCTGATAAATACATTTCTTTTAAGACAAATCTCTCATGCTTTGAGGTCATATCTTCTTACATTGTTTTCTGGCAACTGGAATTTACAATATCTCTTGCGTAAAGTTTAATAAGATTCACTTCCATACTATTAATGGCTAGCAGGTAACACTTGCTTGGAGGCAAATCCTATTTCCATGCAAATAGTTCTAGCTTTTTTGTACAAGCACAGCTCATGACAGAGAAGATACTAGAGGATGTACAGTTGCAAAATGGAGTTCTGAAGGTGTGAAATAGGATTGAAATAGGATTTTTTTTTTTGGTTACAATTCACCATGACTCAGACTTAAATATTTTTGCATATCTTACAATTAATGCAAGATAGTACAGTAACACCTCCTCAGGGTTCTACTGTGCTATAGGCACCAAACATATTCAAACAATTCCTCATTTTACAAATAAGCAAAAGAATGACCTTATGAAACCCTTTCTTCTAGATAGGCAGGGGACTTGAACAAGATGAGCTTTAAAGGTCCTTTCCAACCCAAACCATTCTATAATTCTGTGATTCTTTGAATAGAAGGTTATTTTTGTACTTAGGTGGTAAATATCTTTATATTAAAACACAAATACTCCACTCATCCAAATCATATATGCAAAAAACTTAAATATAAATTCCAGAAGGGATTTATACACCTAACTTTATCTCAGTTTTAATGAAACTGAGAGAGAAGAAATATATTTCAATGTATTAAAATATATTCCTTTTTCCCAGTTGAAATTGGCACAGATTTCCCATATAAAATTAAATATCAGAGTTCAGCTATCAAGTGCTACTCCTATTCTTTGACTTTTTAATACACCTTCCACTTCCAGTGTAAACACCACTAGCATGCTGAATATATAAAAGCAATTAGTTATGAATAAAATAATAATGTTTTTTACCATGATTATTCCAAACTATGGGAGACACTGGAGACATAAAAAGTTTCATGGTTCTTTCCCCAGCTGGCTACGTATTAAGAAGCTGAATCCCATTATATGTATACAATTCTATTTTATATTTGTGATGTCAGAAAGACGTAAATCATGATTATTATTTCAAGAATATGTATTACATTTTTGTCTTTTTAAACTGGGCTCTTTTCACTGTATTATGTTGCCTTGCCCTTGAAAGAAAAACAAACAAAACCAACAAAAAACAGAACAACAAACAAACAGTATACAACTGAAATTTTCCATCATCCCCTTGATACCTGTAACTTGCTTGCTAAGAGATGGATTAGATCAAAAATCCTGAAACTGTGAAATATATGCCAAAGGTATAAACTCTTACTCCCGGTCATGATATATATATATAGTATAAATTAGAAATTTTCCTATGGTATATTTAGCTTAATGGAGCACAAACAATTTCACACAGGTGTAATTCCTGTGAAATCATTGGTGTTAAACAAGCATAAAACTGGAGTACCAAAGTTTTAATTGCAATAATGTATTGAGACAAGGGGGGAGGACGGGGAAAGAGAGAATGAGTGTTAGAAAGCCTCCCGCAAAGCAACTGTTGGAAAGAAAACTAATCAGACACAGTCGGAAACAGTTGGTTTTGATAGACTGTAAACAGTAAAAGTCATGATTTCTCTCTAAGTCATCTGACACCTTCATTACTGCAATTGCTTATTTAATCCCCCTCACATCAAGACACAAACACAGCTTTATTAGCTCATGCAAGTTTATTTTTTAATCTGTATTCTTCACCAGTACTTACCAATTAACACTGTGCATCAACAACCTGCATTTGAAGCAGCTGCCGAACTAAAAATGTATTCTGATAGTAGAACAGTATTCAGAAGTGTCATACTCCTTCTAGGAACATGACCAAGTGAAGTCACCATTATACAATGCGTTTTGAATTACAGCTTTGTGATACCTGAAAGGGAAATATTAATCCGTAGACTTTCCATAGCTCTCCAGCTTCACAAACATCAATCTCTGTATTTCATTCTGTAGGTTCTTGGTTCTACTTTACCAAAGTTCAACCAAGTAAATATCTCGGGTTTATCCCACAAGTATATCTCAAAATACTTAAATTTTGTTTTTTCATGCCACTTGGCTAACTCATCTGCAGATTCTTGGTAGAAGGGCTGTTACAACCAAAACAGACTGAAGAATTAAAAGAAGCCAGGTTTGTGAGGAGAAACAGTACCCTTTAATAGATAAACCGTGGCATTTTACATGGAAAAGTATTCAGACTCAAGTTTTCCTCAAAGTCAGAAGCAGAAATAGCTAAGAAACTTTTGGCATCTTGTAATCTCATTTTGTGGGAATACAAAATTCCTGGATTCTGGCCACAGAGATTTGACAATTTTCAATGACATCGCTTCCACAGAGTTTTTATAACAGCTGTAGTGAGGATTTATTTAGCCAAATGTCTATAATACATGTTTATTTCCATTGCTGTGCTGAGCTAGATGTCAAGTGGAAGGCTTGGAGGGATTTTTTTTTCTGTTGCTTGATGTACCAAACTTTTTCTGGCTTTGCTCTCCAGTGTGCTGGTGCAGGTAAGAATATATTTGTATTACATACAAAATACCACTGAAATCTGAATACGTTATTCTAGTTAGGAAGAATGGTTAATGTATTTAGTTATCAAAGGAAATATCATCAGAGCACTTTAGTATCATCAAATATTTTAACCCTTTAAACAAAGTTTCATTGGGAATACTGTAATGTTCCTTCACAGTACATGCTATAATTTGGAAGAGAAAATGAGTGTATCTTCTTTGCTTTGTAAATTCCCCTTGTTATTAGACTGGCTGAAGCAAAAGTAGATATATTTTCTGTAGAACTGGAATGTGTTCCTTAATCAGTTTTTGCAATATGCAAAAAAACATGCACTTTGAGTCTAATGAGAAGATCTCAGACGGAGAGCTGGTGGCTTAAAAAGAGGTAACAGCCTTGCATTTTTTTCTGAACACAATTTTGCATGTAAGAAATATAGAGCAGGTTGTAAAATGAAATAGCTGAATCTACTGCATGCTGCCCCATTATTTTCTTTTTTTCATGTTCCACATTTCAGATTCCTTTTAAGGTTTCTCCTTCTAGCTCTGCAATTTTAGTAGGGTTTATCCAATAAAAGCTGTTTCTGCAAAGAATTATCATGGAGAAGGTAATATTATATGTGCAAAGTGAGTTGTAGTAATTTCTTCTGCACCTTCAAAGAGTACAACTCTTGTACTTTATGATCTCAGAGGAGAAAACCAGCCCTTCTGATCCAAGTCAGTCTCCATTAAAATCTTGTAATGCACACTAATGCAGTGTTCCTAAGGGAATGACATGGTGATATTTAGCCTTGCCTGCCTACTAAGAAAATCCCTGCCAAGCAGGAAAGGAAGCATCTGTATGCGTGGTTGAGCAGCATTTTTATGCTAGCAAATATTTGAGGGCTCTGAAAAGATTTAGATTCAGGAGGAATTGAATTTGAAAAAAAAAAAAAAAACCACACTCAAAGAAAGGGCATTTGTTTTCTTTTTTTTTTTTTTCCCCCCCCCACCCTTTAGTTTGGGGACTTAACTTGACATTTAAAGTAATAAAATCACCTGCAAAATCATGTCTTGTCCAGAAGTGCCATTATAATAACTTGAACTCTTCCAGATTTGATGAAATAACAACTTAATTGTGATCTTAATAGATTTCTCAGTTGCTTGCTGCAATCAGACCTACCTTTTTAACAGTCCTCATTGCTCATTAATTACATTTCCTCTCTTAATTTCTCCATTTCTTTCCTATTCCTCGAGGAGTATGGAAACCAGTGCAACTAATCACCTCTGAATTATGCATGTGAATCATCTCAGAAACATGTGGTTGGGATCTGTCTCTAGGTCAAGAGGCCATTTTAGATACAGAATAATTTCTCAATTTGGTGGTAGGGACTTATTGTGAACTTCAGTTCAGCCAGAGGCTGTGTTAACAACTAGCTCTTAGGCAGGAATTTTCATTTCAAACTAATTAGCATGCCCTAAATCTTAAACTACTATAAATGAGAAATAATTTGAGATGACTGTCTCACCTGATCATTCTTTTCATTCCTAATAGATGTATTTAAACTCTCTGAGAGCTCTACAAATGAACTTCAATTAACATAACAACCTGACTGCTACGATTAAAGACAGTTTGAATTCTTTTCTTGCACTATGTCATAATATGACATAAGTTTCAAGTTTAAAGATGTTACTTGGCACAATGCATTATTTATGTGCGATTGCCACAAAGTTGTGATACGCAAATAGAAATACAATTCGAAGCAGAACATGTGGCTAAAACTGGTATCTGTTTTATTTAATATACTAATTCAATACTTTAGTTTAGCAAATCATTTTTGAGTAGCACTTTACAGAAGACTCAGCATATCAAAATGTCACATTTCGTTCCTAATCCACAGTATTTTTCATTGTCTTGAATAGGAATCAGTTCAGGCTTTCTCCCTATATGGGTCTTTCTTTGTCTTACCCATGAAAACAGTGGTACAGTCTATCTTTGTATCTATCCCCAGTTCCTAAGTGTCAGAGGGTTTTTGGATGCACATGAACAATCTCACATGTGATCAGGATATATCTTCATTTTTTGATCTATAGATCCACTGATATATTTTTTATTTAACAGCAAGCAACTGTGACTTTGCAAGGACTTATGAAGTCTGCAGATAATCCAGGCCTAGACTGTTGCCTTCCTTCCTGGGGAACACAGGTCCAAAAAAAAAAAAAACAAACACCAAAAAAACCCCCACAAAAACAAACAAACAAACAAACAAACCAAAAAGCCAAAAAAAACCAATATTAGTACTTTTTTTATAAGAAATTTTCTGAAGAGCAAGGAATGCTGAACTCCAATGACAAAGTGATCCACTTAGATGATATAAAGAGCATGAAGGTATGAGGAAACAAAGTTTAGATTAACCATGTTTATGCGTTATGCTGCATGGTTTTCTTCTGATTGTTATTTCCACTGGAAAGTCCAAGACCTGCCAAAAATTAGAAAAAAAACTATATATGCAAGTGTAGGGGGGAATATACGTGTCTTTATTTTTACGTACATTGAGTGAACTAATAAACACACAGCAAAGTATATTTTACCAATGTTATTTTATATATCATGCAACACTGAAAAGAGTAATATGTGCCACAATTTTCTACCTAAAAATGTAGACCTGCTTAATTTTGACTGATAATTTTATATGTATGAGATTTCACTTTCTCTGGAAGTATTTTGTGACCATAAATACTTCTTATTCTCTACATATTTGCAGTTACTGATAGTTTTAAAAAAATTAGAAACAACACATTTGCAAAATTACCAAGCATCTCAGTTTCTCTGTATCAGTGAATCTATACAACAAAACAGCCAATGTCAAACTCAGTTAGTTTGCCAAAAAACAGACATCCGTAGTGAAAAGCTTTACTATTTGCTGATATGTTGATTTGGAACATGGCAGTCACCTCGTGGATGTTCGAGATCTAGTCCTTGCTATCACAGGAGAACCATATTAAATTACCAAATTCGTAAATGAGCTAAATTTGTGAAGCACACACTTAAAATTCAGGCTGGAATACGCTTCCATAATTTCAGCTCTATGATAGCTAGAAACTTCATCTAATTTTTCACTTAAATTTATTCTTTGTTAGTTTACACAAACTTGTCTCCCACAAGCATTATTCTTTTTGTTTAAATAGCTTTCTTTCTCTTATGTATTTATTCCTGATGGAATAAAAAGAAAATGAAGGAATTATATCAACTTTAAGCTGTTGTTCTATTTTAAGGTTACAAACAAAAATCCAATTCACCAAGCTACAATTTTTTTTAGTACCTACACATTATGTACTTAATATAAGACTACAAACAAATACAAAAGTGGTGGTTTTGACTACATCCTATGGTTAGTCACAGCTATTTATGTCTACAGGATCATGGTGATTTTTCTAAGATATTTATAACTAAAAGAAACTTAACCATGAATATGAAGTATTAGGAACGACAGGAAATCATAATCTTCACAGTAATTACATGGAACTCCACACAAATATTTTTGACATAAGTAAAAACAGTGATGGCCATCCAAGATGGGACTGCATCAGTTGCATGACTGGAGAAAGCGTCACATCCACTCCCCATCAGAGAAGTCCCACATGCCTTTGACAGGCTGTGAATGCAGTGTTTACTCCTGCAAGCCACAGTAATTCAGGGAAGTCATAGATATGCTGGATCCTTCATCAAAACAGAAAGATAATAATGTATCTGAAGAGTACTTTGCTTAGTACACATTCCTCAAATATTTTCTAGACTGGAGATGAGTGGATCTTTAATTAAATTGTCTCCTAACCAAATTAAGTCATTTGAGACACACTTCAAAATATAGAATCCTTGTTCATCAGCAGTCAGTATTACCAAAAGAAAAACAAGTCTGAAAACGTTCATTTGCCTGTGTTACAGTGCAACCAGCTTTAAGAAGTCTCAGTAAATGTTTGTACGTGTGTTTCAATGGTTCAGCTCAAAAATTTCTACCCCTACCAAGTACAGATAGAACATAAGCTCTTTTTCAACTTACTTTTATTTGGTTTTATCCAGTTTCCTTGTACAAAACATTATCAATATGTACCAGTTTAAGCTTGTATCAAAGCTACAGAATGGAAAAGGAAAATGACAGTAGGACAACATGTCATTGGTAGCTTAAGTGTAACTGTCTCAATTAAAGTTTTTAATCAATACATTTCTGAAAAGCTGTTATAGAAGAAATAGATCCAAGAACAAAACTAAAAATATTAATTTTTCCTATTATTTATATGGGATCTGGGTAATTAAGAGGTTTATAGGGTGTATCTAGTGCATCTAAGCATTAAAAAACAGGTTTTTGCAATATTTGGGCTGAAAATGTCAGAAAAGTAGACCTGATGAAGCCTTTAGGAAAAAAATATAACAATTCTTAAGTATCAAATTTTATTTAAAAATTACTAAGGACTCAGATTGCTCTTGCTTTTTTCAGCAGCATATTCTCCCATAATGGATAATACTCCATGAAGTTGTCTCTTTCTTGTAGCGTCACTCTTGTACTGCAAATAAGTTACAATGAGATGCTGTTTCAAATTTCTTAATTGATGTCCAGTAATACAGAGAAGCCTAAAATAATAGTGGGTACTCAGGGAAATCCACAGTAGAAAGAAGTCCTCAACCAGACCAGTGTAGAGCTAGCTGAAAAGCATCCTCTTTATGCCATATCTATGTCATGGGCTGAATTTGGAAGACTATAGTTCCTGAACCTGCCGAAACTGCTCTATTGATGCACTGCTCTTACAAAGTGTAATCAAACACCCTAGACTGCAACAGCTTAAAATCTGCTTTAAATTTTACCAGAGACAGTGTTAAAGTCCTTGAAACCATAATATTTTCCACGGTGATCTGCTGTTGCAGCTAAGGAGTAAAGCTGGGGCAGGAGAGGTTCTCCTTCATTGTTTTTTTCACTCTTTAACAGAAAATAATTTAAGAGTCTGTATGCATTATAATTGTGTGATTTTACGGTGACGTTTATAATTCAACAAACATAAAATTATTATAAAACTAAGTACACCTTTGAAGCAGAATTTCTTATAAATAACTCTCCGGAAATTCTTAAGAGGTAAGCAATTAGAAATATAACATAGAGCATTTATGTAGATTAGTCCTTTTTAAAGAGATAAACTGTCTATTGGCCATATACTTACTTATTAATCACATCCTGCAAACCTATTTATAAAGAATAGCCAAGGAAAAGTCCCATTGAAATGTCATTCTGACTTTATCAGGTAAAGTTCTGTTTGTTCCAACACCAAAAAGCAACCTAATTATCTCATATATGATTCCAGAACCCTTCAGAATGCTGTAAATGTGAAGAAGCTATTCAACAGGGCTAAGGCCAGGGAAATGAAATTTTGAATTAGCCATTCTTTGGGAAAATACATTTAAATGGAGCTTGAAAGTTACAGAACGTGCAATACCCAATTAAATTCGATCTTTACAGAATCAAACCCCTTCTCTACAAAAGTAGGGTACATTAAGCACTTGTATTCTCACCTGTACTGAACAGAGAATGAATCATAAATCAAAGAGCTGTGACCCAAGTAGTCCACTCAGCTGGATTTCTTTATTCCTGCACAGCAGTAGACTAATGATACAGAAGGTAATCCCTGTTGTAATCCTTTAGCTATGGATGAAAGGAGATCCTCAGCCCCTCATCGTCACTAGCACTACAGAGTAGCATAATATTTTAATATGCATGACATAAATGCACAAATAACTGCTTGCAGGGCTCTCTTCCTTCTTCCTTTTGAACAATTAATGCTGGTGGCTGGCCAGTGTGTAACCTATACCACCTATACTCACAGAGCAAGTCAGAGGACATACAGCTCTACCCTAATCTCCTTGATAGCATGCTTGGGCTTTGCTGTGAATTGATCTCCATTTTCTTGTCCTTGGGCTGGCAAGAGTTAGCAAAGAACTAGAACTGTTGCTACTGTCACTCGTCTGTTCAATACCACAGATGATGAAAGGACAACATGAGGGCTGAATTTGCCATTTTCCTTGGCTGCAGGATTAAGGAAGTTGGATTAAAAAATACAGTCTGCAGCCATGTAAAAAGGATGCAGAGATGTAGGGGAAAACTACCTAATAACCTGGGTAGTTGCCTCTTTAAAAATGCAGTTTGCTTTACGTGCATTTTAGACTAGATTGAGTATCTCCCTTTCCACCCATCCCCATAGTGGTATAGTATAGTTGTTTCTTCAGCTTTTGAGATCTCAGAAATGTTTAAGAAGCAACAAAAGAAAAATTATCCAGACTGAAACATCAACTCTGCCAAGATTTTCAAGACAGAGGCCCTCAAAATCACTAATCACTTTTCCAAAACATCTGCAATAAAGAGGAGACTTTTGGATTCATTTAGTAATTTTGAAGGTGAAATTACCTCTGATAAGCAGTAATTTAAGCGTGTTAATCTCACTCCGGAATGTAAACCCACAGAGCTGGGGCCTTCCACACAGTATTGGATATTTAGAGTCATTTACAAGATGAGACAAGACAGACTGTTTCTTTAACCTAGCAAAGCGGGGCTGGGAGGGAAATTCAGTCTATAAATACATCCTATGAAGAGTAACGTTTTCTTACCTAATGAGACCATTAGGACAGTAACAAGTGGTTCATAGTGTGTCTGTCAAACATTTAGGCTGTCAGTGAAAAGAAGATTCCCAACAAGCACAGCCACTAGATCTGTGCAACAGCAGAATTTGGGGACAAACAAATCAGCTGTGCTCCTGAGGGAGATTGCTAAGTTTAATGAATGAACTTGCATGATGTGAAGTCCTCTGACAGCAAGACATGACTATTTCTTCTCAAAGCAAGTCTTAAATCTACAGAGAACAAAAAAATCATATATTCATGATGTCTAACACCAAGTACCTTTTGGAAGACACTGTCTTCACCTGCTCTACCTCAACATTTATCAGTTTCTTCTTTCTTTATACTTCTAGAGAGCAGAGCTCTGACACCAGCTTTGGAGCACTAGGTACAATGAACTGCTCTGGAAGGAATCACCAGATGGGACTGAAACTATAGGCACCAAATCTAGAATTTTTCAAACTCTTCTTATTTTTTAACCAAGACTCAGTCTTTCTGCATAAACTGTATGCCCTTAGACTTTTCATGAAGAGTCTTCCTAGAATGTAGCAGTTTGCTTTCTATACCCCCTAATAAGAAGCAAAATTGCTTGCTTAAAGCAGATGTTTTGGCTGTGATTATGGGAAGAGGGACTCTGAAAGACAAAGATGAAGAACTGTGTTAGAATAGAAACAAATGGTGATAAGACATCTGTCAAACACACTTGTGACTTTCTGTGAAAAGCAGTTCAACAGTATATAAAATAAGCAAACAACTAGGAGCCTCCCATATAAATGAGGAGGCTCCATATAAATGAATTCTCCTCTATCAAAAAGCTGACGTATCATCTCCCAGTAAATAGCTGGGCTATTTCATAAGCTACTGACAAAAGTTGCTGCTCTAAGTACATAATTGGCAAGGTCTTCACTGATACATCTCATGTTAACAACAGAAGATAGTGACCCTTTTTAGCTTCTCATCTGCTTTCCTTCCATTCTAAAAGTAGGATGTGTGTTTGATAAGAGCAAATTACATTAAATAATTGTATCTAGATATTAAAAACATTTATATCCCATGTTTAGCAATAACTTAGATTCTTAAAAGCTGTGGTCGCATTGAAATGTGAAACAGGGCTTCTAAATGTCCAGATCAGCTTCAGAAAAAGATCCAGAAAATAGATTGTATGCACCTTCCTCATGTACACTCTTTTAAGCACATTATCCTATGCAAAACTCTATCTAATACTAAATAATTCCCTCAGTGGGGAAGAACAAGATCTTTTTCTCCTTTTTTCATCTCATTATGGAAACAATCCCCATTCTTTCCTAAAAAAATGCTCTAGTGAAAATACTGTTCTTGCCGTGATAATGTTGATATTTAGATATTGATCTCTTTTACTGAATCATTGTGATTTATGCCAGGTTCAGTTTACTCTTTGAATAACCAGTCATATTTTTATTTACAGTAGTTGATCAATTCAGTTATTGAAAATACTTTTCCTCACAAGGGATTGATTTTTTCCCCTCTCTACTAAGTGGCCTGCATGCATATCTGTAAAAAACTAAAATAACCCTTTTCTTATTTGTTTACTTCAGAAGCAGAAAATATACCGAATTATTCTCTGTACTTTTTAAAAGACTGATGTAAAATATGAGTGTCTAGTTTCCTACCTCTAGTTCTAAACCAGTTTGGCAACCTGGCAAGTGATTTGTCTGTGACTGTTCTAGGGCAGAACAGAGAAAAACCGAAAATACTCTAGTTGCCTGAGCCACTGCAAGCCCCAGGAGGACACAAATTCTATTTGATGTATCCACGGAAAGGTCAGCTTTCTGTGCCAGTCACACAGCAAATGGGAAATCTCCCATGAGAAGTCAGGGGCAGTTTGTGAGCGGGACAGGGTGCTCCTGCAAATCTGGTTGTGCCAGGTTTTCTGCAATACTTATCTCTGTCAGCCAAGGCTGGCAGTTGCTAGATTGTTGCCCCATAAATTTAACATCTGCTATAACTGTTCCTCGTAAAAGCATAGGTATACACGAGCTTTTCAAGACCATGATGAGATTATTCAAGAGTGGGAAAGCTTGTGGTAAGTGGAGGAGGGAGAAAGAAAATAAGGAAAATTAAAAAGGTAATGCAATGCACAGCTAGTATGACAAGAGGCGGTTGACAGTCTTTTCCATCTCCCTTCCCTGAATACCTTGCAAGCAGATAAACTATTCCTGTATACATACATCCCCAAAGGTCTGTCTTTGGAGAAAATTCAATATGCCCAAACATGAAGTTATACCTATGCTTTGGATGCAAGTTACCCATTTTCATGTTTTTAAATATACATTTTTTTTCAGACTTTCAGGTGGAACAAACACTCATAGCCCCTCAAACCCATTTAGAATATCAGAGGGGCTGTTAGGGTTTTATTAATTTTTAATGTGCTTTTACTGGCTAAAATTTTAAATCATTTTGTCAACGTTTGTAATTCTCATTATTTTGTTCACAATACTGAGGGTTGTTCTTGAGCAGGTGATGAATGTACAGATGCACGCAAGCATGCAAATCCTCTCTATAGTTTTAGGACCAGAAAATGTCCTGGTGAACATGCACTTAAAGGTGATTCTGTCCCTTTCTTTAGGAGCTCCAAGGGGTAACTTTAAAAAGCAAACCCCATTCCATAAAACAAAAATTATTCGTTCTATCCCGTAAGATCACAGGTATTCCCCCCCTTGTGTTAGAAGTGAAATTCTGGAGAAACATGGTGAGATGTTTCTTTAACATATAGCTCAATAACCCTTCACAGTTTTATTTCTTTCTCCCCAGTGGTTCCATTCTCTCTGTCAGTGGTGCTCTTCTAAATCTCCTGGGTGTTTCCCCCTATCAGTACTTGTGTCACTCGCTTTGTGGCTGCCCCTTCCATTCTCCTAATTAATGTAATGCTTTGATTCCACCCTTAAGACATTTTGCAGGTGGGCTGTAAGATTGGTGACATGTGTCAAGGCTCATTGACAGGCTAAAAATTGATCTAATTCAGTGAAATGCTACAATTTCTTTTCAATTTTATCATTTAATCTTACCATGACCATTTGCCCACGGAGTTGAGGTGAACAGTGTTACATCTTCCACAATTAACTCCTCTCGATGTATTCACTGGGCTTTAAATCTCCTACAGAATGTCAAAAGTTGCTATGACAAGTTAAAGGCCATCCTTTAATAAAAATATCAAGTGAAGTATATTATTCTGGAGGTTAGTATCTCTCCTGTCAGTGCTAGGGTTTGCTAAAATGTACATAAAATTTAGCATGCCTTTTAGACTGTCTTTATTTGCTAACCCTCAGAGGAAACTACCATGGTGTTATTACAATAAGGTTATCAATTCTGTATTTTATTACATATATATATATATATATGATTTTTAATAGATGTCCATTTTCTTTCTAACTACTCCATCTTTGTTGTAACATGGAAAATAGATGTCCCAAAGTTCTGCAGTTTTCTATAGAGAACAAAATATCAGGGAGATAATCAGACATGGAAGATGAGTTCTTCCATCAGATACCTTTTGGCAAGTTGGAAATAAAAAAAAAAAATAAAAAAGGAAATTTAGAAAAAAATAAATTTCTGGAACTGTGGGGTCAAAAGTTTAATCATTCCAATCTCTGACACTTTAAACTGAGTGAATGAACATAATGCATATTTAAACAGAAAATTCTGTTTATAAAGACCATATGCAGCTTTGTTTCTCATTGAGTTTTTTTCACTTATTTTTTTTAAAGATTATTTATCCCAGAAATACTAACACAATTCAAACTACACTGAAGAAAATTTCTAAGTACTATAGCATTAGTTTGTTAGTATTCTTCAAGTATTTACATTTTTGCACTCAAATGTTCATAAAAACGTAGGAATTGCAGGTGGGAAACCACTTCTCAGGAGAAGATTTGAAGATTACATCTAACTTTTGTGAACCATTGGCTTAGGCTAACTTATATTCTGTTTAGGTCAGATAGAAACAACAATATTAGCATCTGATCCATGCAAGTTGATTTTCTTTTTGCATGCAGTTGCCAACATTCAAACAAATTGCAAATCAGAAGGCTACATATTCATGAGAACAGCTCTCAACAAATCTCAAGTTTTATCATGTTGGAAGTTCCATTCTGAACGAGAACAGTAAATTTGTAAGTGAAACTTGCAAATCAGTTTTGTCACTGTCTATGTCTGCATATGTATGATTTATAGCTATATTTGAAATTCCAAATTGAGTTTGTAAGTAGGCCTGATAAGTTTTTCTACTTCAAATTTCATCTTTTTATAGAAGGTGAGAGGGGAGTCATGGGATTATTATGGTTGGTATCATGCAAGAATACACATTTCATATGTTGTGCATGCAGTACCACATTCTGTCCTTATTGCAATGGAACTATCAGCATTACAACAGTAAATAATTTTTTAGAAAATGATCCAATTGGTTAAATCTAGAAATCTTAATAAAATGCAGCCAGATTTTGATTCACAGCAACAGTGTTATGAATGAAACTGCTGCAAATTTCCAGTTCCATAGTTATCTGCAATGATAGAAAACTACAGAAATGGGGACTGGATGCTCATTTGCTTGTCTTTCTAACATAATATAGTATAAGTCAGTTAAAAACATTATCTGCCTCTATTATTATAGTAGAGACAGGACTTACTGGGACCTCTACTGTTCCAGTTACTTGTAGCACTGACTCAAACCAGTAATTGTTTGCCATGATAAAAAAATTATTTATTGTCTGTATTTTCTGTAAATTACATTCATCCTGAAAAAATAGTAAACTGTCTTCAGACCTATTTTATATATAAGCAATAGTTTCATCTTCAAAGCTACAGACAACTAAATGTAGGATAACTGATGACTTTAGGCATCAAACGAATCAAGGGATTCCATTCTTTTGGTGCGTTGTCAGCTCCAGAGCATCCAAAACACAACTGAAAATAAAGGATACATTTCTAGTCTTAATATAATTTTTTATGTTGTGAAATATTAAAAAAAATAGTAAAATATTAAAAATGTGAAGAAAAGATGTTGCTGGACATCAAATTTGTAATGGTTTTTTAAAAAATTTTCTCTGGTACTTGGAACACTGCTAAAAAAGCTTTCGCTTTTTCTTGACAATAACCTTCAGAGACCTTTATAAAGCAGTTTTACAGACTTTGCACATTCTTTTCCTCATGTTTTCCCTTGTTGTTTGTGGAGCTATCTGGAAATGTATCCCTATTATCATACATGTTTGTCTGAATTTGTATAACATCTAAAATAAGCCAATTAATTAGTCATGATGGGCTCTTTTCAGCTGCACACTCATTTTCAAATGAATTTATTGAAGGAAAGGATTTACAGCATATGGACTCACAGACTTCTCATGAGTTAAACTGGCATCCATATGTACAGCTTTCAGTAGAGAACTCTAGAGTAATATTTACAATGTAAATATCAACTTTTATTACATAAGAAACAAATATATCACAACTTTCACTTCACAACATATTTGTTCTGGTTTGATGACTAAAGTCATCTCTTTGAAATACTATGTGGAACTCAAAAATAGCTTGTTCTTGTCATAGACTTTACCAGGTGTCCTTCAGAGGTCCTGAAAAGCAAAGAAGAAATACACTTTAAAAGGGTTGCACCACTACTCTTTCTCACTTAGTCAATGCTGTAAGTTTTAGAAGGTGCAAAATCCAGGAGCAGATATGTTTTGTAATAATCTTGTCTAGAAAGAACACTTCTGTCCAGAATCACACCACTTACAAATTCTTTCATTCCTCGAGGCATAAGTAGGTTATGCCCTTTCTAGCCTTTGGGAACTTTAGAGGAACTGCTACGTTTTTGAAAAGAAAAAGAACATTTTCCCATTTTCTTTAGGTCTTAAAAGGAAACAAAGTTTGGAGAAATGTCTTTTCTCGTATTATCTCCAAACACCCCTTCTCTCCCTCTTCCCCCTCCAGAACAAAGTGATCTCCGAGAGTAGTCTTTTAATCTTTTTTCTCACTTGTATTTGAGAGACAGCTAAATGCCAAAAACCATCCTACCATCAATTTCATAATACATTTGCAAGAACATCAAACCATATTCACTTCTGTGTTACTCTTTCAATGTTATGTCCCTACGACTGTTGATGAGACAGGTTTGCATTTCAGTAAACCAAAGAAACACAGTTGTGAATGATTTTGGGAAAAAATAGTAGCAGCTGAATGGACAGGAATAACGATAAGATTTTCATGTCAGATGATTCCCCCTTAGGTGGGGGTCAAGTGCTTTCTTAATGCATAGGATTCATATTGATGATTCTCTTAGTTTTAGAGGCAACTCCCTTCTGATGAAATAGAAGTTAAACAAAATCTGCAGCATTTTTTTTTTAATTAAAAGAAATATCCTTGAGTTTGTTCTCTGAAGAAATAATAATCTTTGTAATTAAAAATGAGTCAGTTCTGGGTTTATGCTACAGTGCACAGGAGTCGAAACACTCCAGTGAGTTGGGTGCATTATTAACAGTGCCATTTAATTAGGAATTCTCAATAACAGCAGTCATGGGATACCTTAAATCTTATTATTAAAATTACTATTTTATTCAGATGCAATCTCTATAGCATGCAGTGTTTCATGGAACACAACTCCTTTTCCTAGATGATTCTGATTTTCTAATAGGCTACACTTCATGTACAATTAATCTCATTTTATGGGTCAAGTCAAGTAACAGCAAGAGGAAAGAAAATCTGGGCATACCATTGGGAAGTGGTTCAGCAACTCATCTACAGAATCATAGTTTTCTGAGAAGGAGGGTTCAAGAACTTCTGCTTCTTCTCGAAGTTTAGCAGGGTTTAGCTCTTCCTGGCTGTTGTGGATCAGAAAAGTTTTATTGCTCTTAGAAGAAAAAGCAAACAAGAAAGCATAGCCTTCTTCTAGCTGTAGCTTCTGCACATTTTGTTACACTTATAACAAAGTGTTATAAAACATGTGAACTAGCATGTTTAATGAATGAAGAGACATTTAAAAGCAGTTGTCTAATTGAGTGAATATATAGACAGAATAGAAGGTCTGCAAAAACATATGCTGGCGCTTCTCACCTACATTGACTAGGACATATGGTCTTTCAGGGACTTCCAAATTTTCATTTCATGTGTTTGCTTAGAGGCAAATTTTCAACAGATTTCTTTGTAAAATTATTGTTCATGTTCCATAGCTCTGTGGATTTTTTCCTTAAGAAGCTTTTTCATAAATAAAAACATTTTAAGAACCTGTCAGAAGCTTTTTAAAATTGTCAGATGCCATTTCTTCTTTATTCTTTTATTCTAATCTGATTTTAGTGTCTGTTCCAGTCAGGAAGAAAACATTGCCTATATTTGAAAACCATGTTACAGCTACACTATCAAGTCCTCAATGTTCATTGCCTCTTGTTTGTCTTCTCTGTGTACATACGTGAATATAAACTTTTTCTGTCCTAATACCATAAAAGTATGGAAACAACGTTTTCCTGTAGTACCTTCTTTTACCAGTTAAAACTGAGTTTAAATATTTCTTCACAGCCATCTGCTTTCGGAAGCGGCTGTAGTTGTCAGTGAAGACAGCATCAGAATGGCGTTTGACAGGACTGTCCTGGGAGCTGGAAATACAATAATTACAAAGAAAAAATTAATAAACAATAACTGCTTAAAAGAAGATACCATTAAATGAGTGAAACAAACTTTACAGTGCTGATTAGCTAAATAAAATCAAATTTTATTTCAGCTTTCACTTCCAGCTATGGCTTTGGATCTTTCTTCTGTTGAAAAGAAGCCACTGCTTCTATTGCTTACTATGTATTTTAATAACAAGCACTGGTAATTCAGTCTTTCTGGGCATACTTTCAACCGATTTGTTTCTCTTACTCAGCTTTGCCACGGCCTATGCAATTCAGATCCATACTCAATGATTTCTAGAATCCTTGTCCCAGGAATTTTGCAGGATCAAGTGTTTGAATGTGGAATTCATTACTCCCTCCTGTCCTCACAGCCCAAGCTACTCTTTTTAATACACAGATTTTATATTAATTTCTATCATTTGTGTAAATATCTTTTAGTACAATGCCAAGGTGTAGCCTGGATAAGTCATAACAAGTTCTTAAAGGACCTTGTCACTTTCATACTGAACTCTGTGAAAGTGGAGCCTGTCTCTGAGGAAAGTAAGAGTGTAGCATCCCATAAGTAGGTATAAATACTTGTTCTAAGTAGGCTTCAGGAGACAAAACACGGCTTGTGAAATCCAAACCTGGATGCCTATTTTTCATGCACAATCTTGGGGAGCCTCAGTGTTCTCCATTTCAAATGATCTATGTTCATAACATACGAGAAACTGGTACTATATGTTCTGGAACAAGGCAGCAACAACATAAATGGAGTACCTAATTTTTACTCAGCTTTTAAGCACGTGAGGTAGGCTCTCAAGGGAACTGTTACAGTGGATCAGTCCAAAGTATTCTACTATTACATTCCCCAAACTTCCCAGCAGTTGCTGCTTAGGGCTATGAAAACAAGGAAAGCATACAGTGATCCTCCCCAGTACCCTTGCAACCATTACTTTATGAATTTCCTAATCTGGAAGTTGCATTCAGACCCCTTGTCTATGAATTTGCCTTTCTTTTCTGAATCCTGCTACCATACATATCTCACAAACACCTGGCAACATGTTCTGAATTAAGAAAAAACTATTCCTTTACATTTTCACCATAAACCAATTGTTTCTTCATTTCGTTGAGCATTTCTCTAGTGTTATGTAAGCACTGAGTAATCACTCATTTTGTATTTACTTTTGCCTTTCATCCACCAAACTAGTAAAAACCCTACCAGAGAAAAAGAATTAGCAAATTAAATGATAATCATTATAATATTGCCAGTATATATTATCCATGCTTTGTGCAGTGTCTGTTGCTCTACCTCGCATAGCTGTATCAGGAAAAAATAGTACCATATTCATTTAGTAAAAATCACTAAATACTTATGTAAGATTTTCAGCTTCCCCATAATTATATCAGCTTCTCTTTCATTATCTCTTAATCACAAAAGGGAGAACTTAGGTACAGAAGGGTAAAAAATTGCCAATGAAGCCAGCTAGGAAAAAAATCTACCTAATGTAAGTGTCACCTCACCTAACTCGTTTTCTAATAAGCGAATGCAGATATCTCTTCACAGCAAGCTTAGCCAAAAGATGGCTGTAGACACTGGTGAAAATTCCATCAGCATGCCTTGCATTTCTGAAATGGACAATAAATAAACTCTACAATACAGCCTGGGTTCATATCATTCTGATAACGATCATTTTTGTAAACATACTGCTTGCCTTAATTTATCTATTGTACATATTAAATTAAACTAATTTCATAAAACAACTTCCAGATTTTCACATTATACTTTATAGCTCTTCCTGGAGAGTGAATGCATTCATCATGCCAGAATGCAATGCAATCAACATTTCTGCCAACATCCCTACTGCTACCAGTACTCAACCAGCGGCTGTGTATTTTTCTTCTGTAATTGAGTCTTCTTTCCTATTTCTCAGTTTGAAAATGTGAATGGTCATTTGTCATAAATCAAGTAGTCCATCATCATTTGCATTTAGGATAATAAAGAAACCCACCTATCAATAATTCTGGACAGATCAAAATAGAATTTCTCATTTTCAGGTAGTGTGTTCTGCAAAATGTCTGATTCTGACTTTAATGACCCACGGGCATGGTCAGGTTCACTGGCTCCATCAAATGGCATTCTGTTTCCCAATCTGTTGGAGAAAGAAACCATATAAAGTACAGCTTAGCTGAGGGCATGTAACACTTCAGTGCAGCTTACATTCTGGTTGGTGTCAAAAAGGCACATCTACCTATTTTAATCTGTAAGGCATTTTTTTTTAAAAAAAAAGTCTGGATAAAACAAAAATCACTTTTAGATAGAATACATGCTGAATGGCAGATTAATTGACTTAACAGATCCTTCTCTCAAACGTGTATTTTCTAGATTTATGGCAACAGTGCACACAATTTATTCCACTGAACAGTGCATAATGTATGGTGATTACAGCACAAGTGACAACCATGAAGCTTTTCCTAACAACTATATTTTGTATAAATGATGGATGGAATTAACAGACACTACCCATGCAAAGTGAAAACAGTTCCTGTGATGTACTAACTTCACAGATACGACTTAAGATGTGCATTGAAATTCAGAATGAAACAGTTCTTAGGTCTTCTCAAAAGAAAGCGAATACATCAAAAACTTTAAATTAAATGCAAAGTGCAGTCATGTATCTCTGTGTGTTTTTTTATTCTCTTGTAAATGTTCGTGTTTAGTATCTTAAAATGTATCATGGCAATTGCTTTGTATAAACTGCTTTACAGTTACTTCATATTTTCATAAACTGTTTCCTATGATGTGTCATGTTTTATCAAGGGCGGTCTGACTGCATAGCAGTAGTTTGGCATAAGACATTCCTTCTGGCTGCTTTTATGTTCTCTGGCAGACAATAGGCTCCCATCACTGTAGGAAACTCCTGCATGTGATGATGTGCAGAAATCACATACTAAACTAGGAAAGGCTATTGCTCTTATAATTTTTCAGTCACTATTAGCACTACTTATATATCTCAGTCATGTAAGACTTCTGTCTGGGAAAAAAATACGTGCAAAGTTGCTATGTAAAACAAACCAACTTAACTTACACCTTTTGGAAGTCAGTCACTGTGCTGTTTTCTCGTACTGTCTTCCACTGGTCTTTTTATACATTATGTTCCTCTTACTTAAACATAAACGATACCGTTCTGCCATTGGATTTAATTTAGCCAGAAAACTAATAGCAACTTCAACTAGCCAAAGCACGCAGCGGTATAAAGCCTACACACTGGTCTGTTCCGATGGGCACAGTGTAACCCACATGCCCTCTCCCCTCCCGCACGCACCGCGGCCACCGCTTCCCAGCCCGTGGGGCAGCGCTGCTGCAGCCGCCTCGGGGGCTGAGTGCGTGTCCCAGGGGCTTTTACAGGGCGGGTCCGGGGGGCACCGGCGGGGACACTCCCGACCGCAGCATCGCCGCGGAGATGCCTCGCACCCGCCCATCCCCGGGCAAACACCCCGACGGGAGGCGCCGCACTGCGCGCTTGTTGGAAGGGCGCAGCGGAGGACTGGCTCTTCATACAGCCCCCTCGGCCGCCGGGCGGGGTTGAGGGGCCCATGCGGGGCGCGGAGCGCGGAGCGGAGCGCGGAGCGGAGCGCGGCCCTTACCGCGGCACGGGAGGGAAGGCGGCGCCCCTCGGGGGCAGCGCCCGCGCCCGCCAGCAGAGCGCACTGAGGAGGGCGAGGGCGAGGAGGAGCGGGGAGGCGCCGCGGTGCTCCATGGCCGCCACCTGCGGAGGGAAGAGCGCAGTCGTCACCCACCGACCCGGCCAGCCCGCACCGACCGGCCCCGCTCCGCGGTACCGGCGCTTCGCCTTGGGCTGCCGAGCAACTGCCCCGGCACCCGTCCCGGTCCCTGTCCCGGTCCCTCTCCCAGCCCCGGTCCCAGCCCCGGTCCCGATGCCGAGAGACGCCGCCGGCAGCTACCCCGCCACCGCGACCCCGCTGCCGGCGGGCGCAGCGGGTATCCCCGAAGGCGAGCCCCGGCCCGGAGCGAGAGGCAGCGGCGCCCCGAGCTTAGCGACCTAAATGGCAAAAAGGGAAGGTCCCTCCACGGCTGCCCTGGGCCGACAGAACCGCTCCCCGACGGCCCGCACGCCTTCCCTGCAGGTCCGGGAAGGGAGGAACGGGGGAACGGGATGGGGATATCCTCCTCATTCGCTGGGAAGTTGCCGGAGGGAAAGTTACTCACGGAGCCGCGAGTCCGTCGGTGGGTCTGGCTGGACGGGCGCGGAGCGATGGTGGGGGTGAGCGCCCTGACCCGCTGCCTGGCTGCCGGCGCGGCGGCAAGAGGTTGAGGAGGAGGATGAAGAGGAGAGCTCCTTCTCGCCGCACACTCTGAGCTGCCCGCCGCGCTGCCGCGTTTTATAGCGTTTACACGTTTCTGCTTCCGAAGAAGCAATCACGTTACTGGAGAGACGTCACCCTTCCCAAGGGGACGGTCGCTTTGTTCAGGACAGTCAGAGACTTATATTTAACTCATGAGCAGTCGAGCACCTTACCTCTTGGGCGGGGGGGGGGGGGGGGGGGGGGGGGGGGGGGGGGGGGGGGGGGGGGGGGGGGGGGGGGG